>CM065639.1:26687491-27182491 GCA_033220585.1 Dipteronia sinensis | reverse complement strand
CATGATATCTAGGATTGTTTGAAGCATTCATACATGACTAGATAAGCATTAAATGTGTTGACCTTGCATTTTGTGCATTTAGAATATCATCATATTCACTTTAGGTTTCATATCTCTTCATTTAAGAGTTAAGTCTTGTATTTGCCTTTAGTATTATACAAGCAAGAGCCTAAAATCACTATTAAGAGCCTGCGGGTAGCGAGAAAGGATTAGTAGCCGATTAGGTGTGATGTGGTCAACCTAGGTTGTAATCGTTTTTTGCAAATAGTGGATTTGAGGGTTCGATTGGCGATTAGGCCCGTGAGTTTTTGCCCAGTTGGAGGGTTTCTCACGTAAATCATATCATTGTGTCTTTTACTTATTCCGCATTTATATTATGGCATGATTGATTATGTTAGAGATTAGGGGTTGTGCATTTAATTTTGATTAACCAAAAAGATGGTAATTAATTTGGTTAAAACCTATTGACAATTGGCACCCGGATGGTCCTCTTCTTTCGAAATAGAGCCCTCGTGTTGTCTATGACTCAGGCCTCCCTATCCACGCAACGGTTAGTTCCATTGTTCATGGCAATTCTTGGAGTTGGCCGGCTGCTATGTCCATTGATCTTTTTGAAATTAGAAGTCGTATGCCTTCCTACAATCCTAACTCCAATGTGAATGATAGAGCTCGATGGCTTCCTTCCTCCAATGGTACTTATTCTGCCTCGTCTGCTTTGGCTTCTCTTAGAACCCCTCATCCGTTTGTTCCTTGGGTTAAGCTTGTTTGGTTCCCCTAAAATATTCCTAGAATAAGTTTTATCCTATGGGTGGCAATTAGAGGCAGGTTCTCTACTCGGGATCGCATCCATAAATATGACCCTATGGCGGTTACTACTTGTGTTCTTTGCAACACCCACCCGGAGCCTCATGCCCACCTTTTTTTTGAGTGTTTATTCAGTAGAGCCATTTGGACTCAGCTTATGACTATTTGTGGGTCTCCTTGGAATGGCCTTTGTTGGAATGCTTTCATTGACTGGGCTTCCACTCATTGGAGAGGGAACTCTCCTGCTATTGTTGCTAACAAGCTTTGTCTTGGGGTTGCAGTTTATCATATTTGGGGAGAGTGAAACTGTCGCATTTTCGAAGGCACTCAAAAGACTAGTTTGGTTGTTGCTCGCTCCATTATTGACACCATTCGCTGCCGGCTATCCATTTTCAATTTAAAGAACCACCCTATCATTGCCTTGAATTGGAATGTCAACTCTAGTTGATTTGCTGTCTTGCTCTTATCTTGTCTTGCTCGTTTGTTAGAGCTATTTTGAGCTTTTGTTTAGCTCTTGATTTGCTTCCTGGGGTATGCCCCTTGTATTTTGTACATTCTTTCTCTCTTTCTATGATACTATTTACTTACCAAAAAAAAAACCTATTGACCCCCTCTCTAGGTTAGTTTATACACTCTTAGAGTATTTTCAATTAGTATCAAAGCAGATTCCTTAACATAATTAGGAGATCCTTTGCTCTCTACGAGTGTCTTGCATTTGTTTCTTTTTGGTTATAGTGTCTTGCTTGTTTTGTTTTGTTTTGTTTGATGGATTGCATTCATCTCATTCACCCTTAAACACCATGAGTGGAAATGCTTATGAGCGAGAGGGAGGATCGAGTACAAGACCTCCACTTCTGACAGGGGTCAATTACTCATCATGGAAAGGAAAAATGGAATCCTACCTGTGTCAAATTGACAATCGAGTTTGGATGGTGATTGAAGATGGTTACACATCACCTACCAAGACTCTCGAAGATGAAAGCATCGTGACCAAGCCTAAATCGGAATGGGATACTAAAGACTCTGAAGCCTCCAAATGGAACAACAAGGCCATGCATGCAATCTTATATGCGGTGGATGAAAATCAACACAATCCAATCCAAACCACAAGGAATGCACATGAAGCATGGACAATATTGGAGATGGCACATGAAGGAACCGATGTAGTAAAAGACTCCAAGCTATAAGTTCTTCAAACCCAATTTGAGGCTTTGAAGATGGAAGACCATGAGTGCTTCAATGACTTCCAAGTGAAGCTAATGGATATTGTCAACCAAAGTCACCAATTGGGCGATCCATACTCGGATAGGAAGATAAATCAAAAAATCATGAGATCTCTCCCGGAGAGATTTGTCGTAAAGGTGACCGCTATTGAGGAAACTAGCTAATAGAAGAAGATGAAGCCAAGTGAAATAATTGGCAAGTTGTTGGCTTTTGAGTCAAGAAGAGCCCCTACTTCAACAACACCTCAAAAGAAGCAAAAGAGCATTGCCTTGAAGACCTTCACGGAAGAAAGAGGAGGGAGAAGATTCAGATGAAGAAATTGCTCAATGGTGAAGAGGTTCAAGCAATTTATGAAGTTTGAGAAGAAGAGGTTAGGCTCCAAGGGAAAATTTGTGAAGAGGAAGACTCCTTTCAAAAAGGTGGAGAGAAGTGAAGAGAAGGATTCCAAGAAGGGAATTCAATGTTATGAGTGTAGTGGTTATGGTCACATTGCCCTCGAATGTGCCAATCTAAAGAAGAAAAAGAAAGGAAAGGCCATGGCGGCAACTTGGAGTGATAGTGAAGACTTAGAGGAGGAAGAAAAGTCTTCGGATGATGAAGATCAAGTCGCCAACTTCATTGCATTTACCTATCTCATAATGGCAAGGAAATTATGAGTGACAAAGAAGAGGAGAATGACAAGCTAGAAGAAGAAGAAGAGAACTCAAGCAATGGAAGTATTTCATCCGAGTCTAAGTATGAATTTGATGAGGAAATGGACTATGAAGACTTCATGGAATACTTCAAAAGTTCTAGAGCTAAGAAGAAAAAAGAGATACAAGAGTTGAAGAGGAAGAACCTTGAATTGACCTCCAAGATGATTCACTTGAGTGAGGAAGTGAAAAGAACAAGAGAAAGGGAAGAAAGCTTGAAATTGGAACTTGTTGTGGTTAAGAAGAGTGAAGAGAGTTTAAGGAAGGAGCTTGGAGAGGCAAAAAGTGTGATTGCCAAGATGACCTCCGGAACCGAGAAGCTTGACAAGATGCTATCAATTGGGAAGAGCCCTAGCGATAAGAGAGGCTTAGGATATGAGGAAGATGTGAATACCAATTCTTTGAAGAAGACTACTTTTGTCAAGAGTCAAGAGGTTGAAGAAGTCAAAATCCCACAACAAACTACAAGAAGAATTGAAGTTGGAGAATCCTCAAAACATGCTCAAGTCAAAGCTTCAACAAAAGCTCAAACACAACAAGTTAAAGGATTTCAATCAAGACATCCACATGCAAGGATCCCTTCTCCACAATCAAGGATCCTATATGCTCAACAAAGAAGACATGCTACTTTGGCTCAACCATAAAGGAGAGAGTTTGTTCAACATCAAAAGACTACTCAAAGGAGAAGGAAGCCTCAAATGGTTGCATAAGGCTATGGTATGAACTCCTATTTCAGTCCTACTTGTCATTATTGTGGTATTGAAGGCCATATAAGGCCTAATTGCTTTAAGTATATCAAATTGTGTAGATTTGAGAACATGATTGAGAAAAATATGCTTAGAAGAGCCATAAGCATGGACCTAGGGAACTTAGAGCCAATAAACCCAAAGCTCCTAGGATTGAAAATGTTGCACCTAAGTGGTCTAGAAAAGATGAGTATTTTTGCTATGTGGCTCAAGTTGCTTTAAAAGCCAATGCCTACAACACTTGGTATCTTGATAGTGGGTGTTCTAGGCACATGACCAGAAACAAGACTTTCTTTGAGACTCTTGTAATGGAGGATGGTGGATTTGTCACCTTTGGTGATGGTTCACGGAAAAAGCTCATAGGGAAAGGTAATATATCTATTCCAGGTTTGCCCTCCTTGCCCAATGCTCTCTATGTAGATGGCATGCAAGCCAATCTCATAAGTATATCACATTTAGGTGATGAAGGGCTTTCGGTTATGTTTGGCAACGTTGATTGCTCTATTCTTAAGGAAAATGGGCAAGTTTTTTTAAAAGGCAAGAGATCAAGTGACAATTGTTATTGTCTTGAATCTAGTAACATCTCTTGTAACTTGTCTAGTTGTGAGCAAGTTGAGTTGTGGCATCAAAGATTTGACCACATGAATTATAGTGACTTGAAAGTCCTTGAGAAGTTGAATGTTGTGAGAGGCCTTCCCAAGCATGGCAAGAGGTTTAAGAGAGTTTGTGGACCTTGTCAACAAGGGAAGCAAACTAAAAGTGTGCACAAAAAGGGAAAATACCTTTCCACCAAAGAGCCATTGGAACTCCTTCATATGGACCTCATGGGTCCCATGCAAACTGAGAGTCTAGGTGGGAAAAGGTATATTCTTGTGGTGGTTGATGACTTCTCTAGGTTCACTTGGATCTACTTTCCTAGAGAGAAGTCTGAAGCCTTTGATAAATTTAAAATGCTACGTGTCAAAATTCAAAATAAGAAAAATTCTCACATTAGGAGCATTAAGGGAATTATGAGTGATCATGGGAAAGATGCTAGCTGCCCTAGGTTGGCTCTTAAAGTGGATTTAATGAAGTCTTTTGGCTTGGTGGATTGGGGATTCTTACTTGAAACCCTTGCTGCCTTTCACTTCCCTCCTAAAGTCATTATGTGGATCAAAGCTTGCCTAACTACCCCCAAGTTCTCTATCTCTATCAATGGGGAGCTTGGTGGTTTCTTTTCTAGAAAGAGAGGCCTTCACCAAGGGGATCCCATGTCCCCCTACCTGTTTGTTATTGCTATGTAAGTTCTTTCAAAAATTCTGGCCAAGCGTATTGAGGACTCTCCTAGTTTCACGTTTCATTGGAGGTGTGACAAGATTAAGTTTTCCCACCTTTGTTTTGCCGATGACCTTATTATATTATGCCATGGCTCTCTTTCATCAGCACATGTTATTAAGGCAGCGCTTGATGAGCTCTCCTTGTTATCGGGCCTCCTTGCTAATTTTTGCTAAGAGCAACATCTTCACTTCCGGGGTTTCTTATACCATCAACCAGCAGCTTATCAACCTTTTTGGTTATAAGGTTGGTTCTCTCCCCATTCGTTATCTTGGCATACCTATCATCTCTTCTAGATTATGCCTTCGCGAGTGATCCCCCCTTATGGACAGAGTCTCGGGAAGACTTGCTTCTTGGCTGAACCGAGGCCTCTTTTTTTTTTTTTTTTTTTTTTTTTTTAGGTAAGTAATCAGTATCATAGAAAAAGAGAAAGAATATACAAAATACAAGGAGAACCATGCTGACTTGAACACATACTTTGCCAAAGAGCCTTCCTTAATCTATCATCATCAGAGCCATAAACAAAGGAGATTCGAAACTGGTCCTTGGTGTCCAAAATACAAGCATTACAATGGATGATCTGATCGGTTTCACTAAATTTAGTGATATTGAGAATTCTAGGATCCCAACCAACCCAAATTCTTCCAGGGCTATGACTATTATAATTATCTATCATATCCCAATCTTTGAAAACTGAATTAGCAACAAGAGTTTTCTTGTTCGCCCCCTTATTCAGCACTACATTGGTAACGGTTCTAGCACCTCCTTATGGTTTGACAATTGGCACCCGGATGGTCCTCTTCTTTCAAAATGGAGCCCCCGTGTTGTCTATGACTCAGGCCTCCCTATCCACACAACGATTAGTTCCATTGTTCATGGCGATTCTCGGAGTTGGCCGGCTGCTATGTCCATTGATCTTTTTGAAATTAGAAGTCGTATGCCTTCCTACAATCCTAACTCCAATGTGAATGATAGAGCTCGCTGGCTTCCTTCCTCTAATAGTACTTATTCTGCCTCCTCTGCTTTGGCTTCTCTTAGAACCCCTCATCCGTTTGTTCCTTGGTTTAAGCTTGTTTGGTTCCCCTAAAATATTCCTAGAATGAGTTTTATCCTATGGGTGGCAATTAGAGGCAGGCTCTCTACTCGGGATCGCCTCCATAAATATGACCCTATGGCGGTTACTACTTGTGTTCTTTGCAACACCCACCCGGAGTCTCATGCCCACCTTTTTTTTTTGAGTGTTTATTCAGTAGAGCCATTTGGACTTAGCTTATGAATATTTGTGGGTCTCCTTGGAATGGCCTTTGTTGGAATGCTTTCATTGACTGGGCTTCCACTCATTGGAGAGGGAACTCTCCTGCTATTGTTGCTAACAAGCTTTTTCTTGGGGTTACGGTTTGCCATATTTGGAGAGAGCAAAACTGTCGCATTATCGAAGGCACTCAAAAGACTAGTTTGGTTGTTGCTCGCTCCATTATTGACATCATTCGCTGCCGACTATCCTCTTTCAATTTAAAGAACCACCCTATCATTGCCTTGAATTGGAATGTCAACTCTAGTTGATTTGCTGTCTTGCTCTTGTCTTGTCTTGCTCGTTTGTTAGAGCTGTTTTGAGCCTTTTTTTAGCTCTTGCTTTGCTTCCTGGGGTATGCCCCTTGTATTTTGTATATTCTTTCTCTCTTTCTATGATACTATTTACTTACCCAAAAAAAAGAGAAGAAGGAGCTGGTAGCTCAGAGGCTTCAGACAGATTGGCGTGTGTGCATGGATTATAGGATATTGAACACAGCTACCAAGAAAGACCACTTCCCACTACCTTTCCTCGATCAGATGCTAGAAAGGTTGGCTGGACACAGTTTTTATTGCTTTCTAGATGGGTACTCATGGTATAACCAGATAGCAATAGCCCCAGAGGATCAAGAGAAGATGACCTTTACGTGTCCATTTGGTACTTACGCCTATAAAAGGATGCCCTTTGGGCTTTTTAATGCCCTAGGGACATTCCAAATGTGTGTGACTTCTATTTTTACAGACATGATAGGGGACAGATCATAGAGATCTTTATGGATGACTTCTCGGTTTTTGGAGATTCTTTGAATAGATGCCTTGATAACCTGTTCTCAGTGCTGAAAAGGTGCAAAGAAAAGAGTTTGGTTTTAAATTGGGAAAAATGTCATTTCATGGTGCAACAAGGAATTGTTTTGGGGCATATCATCTCTAGTAGAGGGATAGAAGTAGATCGGGCAAAGATTGAAGTGATTAAGAGTCTACCTTCACCACAGTCTGTTAAAGACATCAAGCCCTTCTTAGGGCATGCTGGCTTTTACAGAAGATTTATCAGGGATTTCTCAAAAATCTCCAGACCGCTGTGTGAGCTCCTTTAGAGGGATAGGAACTTTGAATTCAATGATAAGTGCTTGGTAGCATTTGAGTCATTGAAGTTGGCCTTAACCTCAGCCCTAGTAATGGCACCTCCAAATTGGGAACTACCTTTTGAATTAATGTGTGATACTTCAGATTATGCTATAGGCACAGTATTGGGACAGAGAGTGGACAAGGTCCCTCATTTGATATACTATGCATCACGGGCTTTGAATGATGCTCGGCTGAATTATTCGACAACAGAGAAGGAATTGCTTGCAGTAGTGTTCGCACTTGAGAAGTTTCGACAATATTTGGTGGGCGCTAAGGTGGTGGTATATTCAGATCACTCAGCTCTCTGATATCTATTGCAGAAGAAATAAGCTAAACCTAGGTTGATCAGATGGGTCTTATTACTTCAAGAATTTGATTTAGAGATCAGAGATAAGAAGGGGTCCAAGAATGTGGTAGCAAATCATCTTAGTAGACTGGTTTGTGAATGTCCATCTTGAGAGGAGGAGGTTCCATTGAGAGAAATTTCCCAGATGAACAGTTATGGATAGTGCACAGTGAGGAGCCTTGGTACGCCGACTTGGCTAATTACTTGACCCACAAAATTCTCCCACCGAGTTGGATTCGCAAAGGAGGAAACGGTTCATAGCAAGGGCTAAGAGGTTTTTCTGGGTCGAACCATACCTGTTTAAACATGGCCCTGACCAAGTAATCCGCCGGTGTGTACCAGAATCAGAACAAGGGGATATCCTCAGATTTTTTCCTGAGTTGCAGTGTGGGGGTCATTTTGATGCAAGGAAAACTGCATTTAAAGTGCTTCAGTCAGGATTCTATTGGGCTTCTTTGTTCAGAGATGCATGGTGGTATTGTGCAGCATGTGATAGGTGCTAGCGCACCGGAAACATAGGGAAAAAACTGAAATGCCACAAGAGGGATCTTAGTTGTGACATTGTTTGATACCTGGGGGATTGATTTCATGAGGCCATTTCCACCATCTCACGGGAATAATTACATTCTGGTAGCTATGGATTATGTTTCGAAGTGGGTGGAATCAATTGCCACAAGGACAAATGATAGTGGAGTGGTTGTGAAATTCTTGAAGAGCAATGTCTTGGCACGGTTCGGCACACCCAGAGTGATTATCAGTGACAGAGGAAGTAATTTTTGCAATAGAATATTCGGCAACCTTTTGAAGAAATATGGAGTCTGTCACAAGGTGGCCACACCATATCATCCTCAAACATCGGGCCAAGTAGAGGTAAGTAACAGGCATGTTAAACAAATCCTAGAGAAAACTGTAAACCCTAGGAGGAAAGATTGGGCATTAAAGCTAGATGACGCACTGTGGACATACATGATCGCTTACAAAACACCAATTGGTATGAGCCCTTAAAGAATAGTTTTTTGGAAAAGCATGTCACCTTTTAGTGGAGCTAGAGCATCGGGCCCATCGGGCAATAAAAAAAACTGAACTTTGATCTAGATTCAGCAGGAAAAGAGAGGAAGCTATAGTTGTGTGAGCTAGAAGAAATTCACAATGAGGCTTACAAAGATAGAACAAAGACAATCCATGACAAAGCATTGTGTAGAAAAGAATTTCACCTTGGGATGCAAGTACTTATTCATGAGTTAAGGCTGAAACTGTTTCCTGGGAAGCTGAGATCGGGAAGGCGAGGACACCTCAAGGTGATTCAAGTGCTAGAACATGGAGCCATAGAGGTTGAAGATGAGGAAGGTCGAAACTTCAAAGTGAATAGTCACCATTTGAAGACTTACTGGGGAAGTGAAATGCAATCACCACTAGCACAGACTGTGCAATTGGATGATGCATGAGGTGCACACAACGTTTTGCCAAGACGATGAATAAGGCGCTTATGGGAGGCAACCCATTAAGGTTTATCCATTTTGTGTTTTCACTTTTCTTATGCTTAACTTTCATTTTTGTTTTTCTTAGTATAATTTAGTTTTTGGATAATTGTGGATGTTATTTTGTTTGAGAGATATTTGGTTTGAGATAATTTCAGTGAATGTTAACCTTTGTGGTTAGAAATGGTGCTTATTGTTAGGTTCTTTATCTCTTTGATTCAACACACCAGCCACTGGCAAGTCTTGGAGGGACAAGCAAGCCAAGAGTGCTCATAAAACGGGCGAGAACCTACCCATTTTGAGTCTGCAACAATGCTACCACATTGGTTCAATCTTTTCAACTCAAACTCTTGCACTTAATTTGTTTTATTTTTTGTTTATAGACAAGTGTGGATATTAGATGAATGTGAGTATCATTGGTAAATATCAATTTTGGGTTGAATGTGTAGATAATCGTGAATTAGAGAATATGTTTATGATTGTTGATACAATTTTGGATTCCAAATGATGAATTTATTGATTTATTCATTCTTGATTGGATAGGCAGAAGGCTCTTGTGGATATTGCATATGATTTACAGGTTTTCATTTTATATAGCCCAACTCGGTTTGGGGTTTTTTGAATTCATGCATATACATGTACAAGAAAGAGCATATAGTAGGAATCAGTTTAGGGGTTATTAACCACATTCCGATAATTTGGTGAATAGATGCTTGATGTGGTTAAATTTTGAGATTAATTGCCATGTTTACTTAAATGCCTTATTTTTTGTGAGCTATTGTTGAGTCCTTTATTTTGTGGGCATTGACTATGCATGATTATTGCCTAGGTTTGTTGTGTTTTGGTGTCTAGTTAGGTGCGTGCCGCTAGGTCGGGCTCTCTTGTCTTCAACATTGAGGACAATGTTGAGTTTTGGTTTGGAGATGTTGACGCCTTTTCGAGTCGTCTTTTTGTTTTCGAGTCATTTTTCGTGTCAATTTTTTCAAATTTATTGCTTAGCCAAAATTTTTGAGCTTTCATTAGCTTGGTAAGATAATCTTGCTCAAAGTGTTTGTGGCAAATTTGTGTATGCTTTGTGTGCTTGTTCATAGCTCTTAGTCACTTTAGGGGTCTCACTTGCACTGCATGGGTTAGTCCCATCTTTTGGTGTCTAAGTTGAGGGGACTCGGTGTTCGAGCGCCTTGTTCTATTAGTGGAGACATCCCTTGAGAGTTTCACAAACACAAGCCAAAAGTACGCAATTTGAGGGAAAAAGTTTTTCAAATCTTTAAACACTTTTCAAACACCATGCATAGTCTCTTTTTTTGTTTTTTTCTTGGGTAAGTAAATAGTATCATAGAAAGAGAGAAAGAATGTACAAAATACAAGGGGCATACCCCAGAAAGCAAAGCAAGAGCTAAACAAAGGCTCAAAATAGCTCTAACAAATGAGCAAGACAAGACAAGAGCAAGACAGCAAATCAACTAGAGTTGACATTCCAATTCAAGGCAATGATAGGGTGGTTCTTTAAATTGAAAGAGGATAGCCGATAGTGAATGGTGTCAATAATGGAGCGAGCAACAACCAAACTAGTCTTTTGAGTGCCTTCAAAAATGCGACAGTTTCGCTCTCTCCAAATATGATAAATCGCAACCCCAAGACAAAGCTTGTTAGCAACAATAGCAGGAGAGTTCCCTCTCCAATGAGTGGAAGCCCAGTCAATGAAAGCATTCCAACAAAGGCCATTCCAAGGAGACCCACAAATATTCATAAGCCGAGTCCAAATGGCTCTACTGAATAAACAATCAAAAAAAAGGTGGGCATGAGACTCCGGGTGGGTGTTGCAAAGAACACAAGTAGCCATAGGGTCATATTTATGGATGCGATCCCGAGTAAAGAGCCTGCCTCTAATTGCCACCCATAGGATAAAACTCATTCTAGGAATATTTTGGGGGAACCAAACAAGCTTAAACCAAGGAACAAATGGATGAGGGGTTCTAAGAGAAGCCAAAGCAGAGGAGGCAGAATAAGTACCATTGGAGGGGTTCTTTGACGTGATATTAGGTAATGTGTGTTTTAGCACTTAAAATGCCAAATACTTCCCATCCCATAATGTATGTGCTCCCAAGCCAATTTTGAAGCCAAACACATTTAGACATGTTCATTGTACACTTACATTATCCATAACCCAAGTAACCTAAACACTAAGCCAACCCTCACCTGATTGATCTTGTTAAGGCTTGGGATTGAATGTAAAATGTGCTATAATTTTCAAATGGCATGTACCTAGGCAAGTAAGTGGTGTATTGTAAAAATTATGTGCAAAAGTCAAAGGCAAGAAAATAAAGAAAAGACAAGAAAAGAGAAACAAAAAAAAGGAAGAAATATGCTTCTATTGCCTTGTTTAAATAGTAAACACTACTCAAAATGGTAACAAGAGTAGTTAGTGATTGCACTTGGAAGTTATGAAAGCTTGGACGCCTTATTGTATATTTATATCAAAAAGTGGTGTTGCAAGAGAAATTAAATGTTTGAGTGAATTGTATTGCCTTAACTTGGTTGATTAGTGCATTGTGCCTAAATTCCTATTCTTTCTAATCATCAATCACCTTAGCCCCATTACCACCAAATGGAAAAGACCTAGTTGATCTTAGGGGAAATCTAACTTGGGAATATTAATCGATGCATGCTCTTTCCACGTTCATGGCACTTGATTCTTTCATGAGACTTATTCACTAAAAATAGTGTTTATTTTGTATGAAATGTATGCAACTACTTTGATTCCATTACATAAACTCTTTTTGCATACATATTACATGAGTGTGAACCTAGGTTCTGAGAGGAAAAATAAGGGAGAATCTCTGTGAGAACTTAGTGTTGAAGCGAATTATGCTCAGAGTGTGAGAGTGAGTAATTTCCAAGGCGATGGCGCGTTAACTGTGGGATTCGTGTTGTGCGAGTCTCCCTTGGGGTGCCATGGAGTTATCTAGAACATTTTGCATTAGCCTATTCCTCACTCCTATTATCTCTTGTTTATCTCTCAGTTAGTGGCTTGCAGCGTATTTGTTTGAATCTAGGAATTTTTAGATTGAGTCATGTTTGTGTGTCAAGTGTTTGTGTCTTTGTTTTGTTTGAGTTTGCTCGAGGACGAGCAAAGGGTTGGTTTGGGGGTGTTTGATCGAGCCAAAAATGTTATACATTTTTGGCTCTCATATTCTTTCTCTTTGTCTCATTCTTGGGTATTTTTGATGTGTATTTATGGCTCTTTTGGTTGTTACTGCAGGTCTTAGGTAAAAAGGCATGAAGAGGGACAAAAATGACAAATGGTGCAAAAATGTGGTGAAGTAGGCCAAACTGCACGGGTAGCACACTCGTGCACTACCCGTGCATCAACCCGTGCACCGGAAGATGAAATTGGAGCAGACCTCAGTGCACGGGTAACTACATGGGTACTACCCATGCAGTACCCGTGCAATCCACCAGACCAGGGAGCAGAGCCTCGGGCAAGAACCAACTGCACGGGTCACTTACCTGTGCATAATCCTTGTAAATTGCACAAATCAGGAAGGAAAATGAAGATTGCACGAGTACTGCACGGGTACCTTACCCATGCTATACACGTGCTATATGAGCATTAGTTAGAGCCACATAGCATTCTGACCTATTTTTGGAGAGGATATATATGGAACCACATATGATTTTTCAAAGGACAACCATACACCCATCCTTACCTCATCTTTCTCTCTCTAAATCTCAAAACCTTTCTCTTCCAAAATCATGTAAACCCATCCATTTTCTTCTTCAATTTGCTACTCAAGAGGACATTAGAGGTGGAATCAAGCTTGAAGAAATAAGGTCTCATATGGGTCTTCTCTACTTCCCTATTTTATTTCATTTTAATACTTTTGTCATGAGTAGCTAAGCCTAATTTGGGGGTTGATGTAATTAATTCATAGATTGTGGGATTCAACCATTTTGACTTGAATAATATATTTCCATTCAATTTACTTAATTGTGTTTGACTGTCCCTTGAATTAAGTAGGCATTCCAACTCTTGATTTTTGTGGATTAATTAAACTTATTAGAGTCATTAATCAATAATTGAAATCTTTGTGAAGATGGGTAGGCATTCCAACTCCCATTTAACTTAGTGGTTGAATTTGCTCCTAAATGCATTTAATACTCACTTTGGGTTGGGTAGGCATTCCAACTCATAAAC
This sequence comes from Dipteronia sinensis, assembly GCA_033220585.1. NCBI lineage: Eukaryota > Viridiplantae > Streptophyta > Magnoliopsida > Sapindales > Sapindaceae > Dipteronia > Dipteronia sinensis. The sequence goes on along the minus strand of CM065639.1, from coordinate 27,169,274 downwards.
CTTTGTTGATATTGAATTGTGGTTTCTTTGTAAGCTAAGTAGGCATTCCAACTCTTGGTTTATGTTAGATACCAAACTTAATTTTTAACCATCTACACTTTAGGTATATAATTAAGCTCAATTGAATTGGAAAGGGTATGTTGTGAGCATTCCAATCCAACATATCTTGGCTAGGAAAATGGGTGGATTGTGAGCATTCCAATCCAAGCCATCCCGACTTCCCATATCAATCCAAAGCAAAAGTGAAAGGGGTGGATTACGAGCATTCCAATCCAAGCCACTTCGGAAACTCGAGTTAGGAAGATAAGCCATATGTTTAATCGAGTCGGTCTTCATATGTGAATTCCCACAATTTGTGTCTATATTGCATCAACTCCCATATCTATCATCATACCTTTCACACACATTTCTATTATCTTAGTTCTATTAGTTTCATTAATGTTCATTTAGATTCTATAATCATTTCAAATCACCATTTATTTAATTTTAGTACTTTCAACACTAGAGTAGTAGTTTAATCACAACTATTTCACGATCTCTATGGAACGATACCTCTATTTGCCATATACTAGGTTTATTTGTATTAGTGCATTTTGGGATCTTTAAATTTTTTGGATTGCATTCACGACAAAATGCGTGTTCATCACCGCTGTTCGCCCTTTGATCCCACGGTGGGGCACCTGATTGGACTTTTATCCGCTGGTGTGTCACCGTTCACTCGCCCTACGTACATCGTGTGAACAGTGTTTTTAGTCCATAATGTCTTCGCTTGTGACTCACTAGTATGTCGCCCTACGTACATCATTTTTATTGGTTTTTGGCCTATGTTACCAGGGGACCCGCTGTAAAGCCGCCCTACTTACAACTATTGTACATCGATTGTATAGTGATCAAGGCAATTTTCTGTTTAACTTTCCAAAACGATGCAATTTTGTCTTGATCTTATATATATATATATATGTATTTTCTTCTCTCCATTTCGTTTTGAGAGCCTCAAGAACCCATTTTTAGTAGGAGAGATTAACTCCTAGAGAGAGAGAGAGAGCTCCAAGACTTAATTTTTACTCAACCAAACACATACCCCATGTGCCTTTAACATCTTTCAAGCATCATCTACTCACAGGTCTTCATGCTTTCACATCCTTGTAAGTTGAACATGTCCTAGAACTTATTGCTTGCATATTTGTTCATCTTTGCTTAGGATTATCAATTACTTTATTGATTGATTGCATGCCTCTTTGATTAAGCATGTTATGAGTATGTTTGTGTTCTTGTTTATTGGTTGAGATTGCCCATTAAATGATAGCTAGAATTTATGATCATTTTACCCCCTAGTTAAGTCTCTATGCCTTGCGTTTAGACATTGATGTGTAGGACTCATTGTTTGCATTTCTTGATTGCATTTATTGTCCTTGCCATGTTTTATGACAACTTGTGTTGATTAGACTTTGTTTGATGACTAGATTTTTGATTCTCATATCTTTATCTAGTTAGGTCTTTGTGAGCATTCATATAGACATTGATATTTAGGATTGCATTTATTGTCATCATTTAATCGCTAGATAAACTTTTAGTGTTGCCTAGCATTATTTCCATTTAGAATATTCATATATTCACATATTCACTTAGGCATGTTTATCTCTTCATTTAGAGTTAAGACTTATGACAACGGTGGAGTAGTGCACAAGCATTGGTCTAGAATCACTATAAAAGGCCCGTTTGGTAGTAGTGGTGGGTTAGTGACCGAGAATTGTGTGACTAGAGGTCAACCTAGGTTATAAACATCTTTACAAATAGTGGATTTGAGGACCGTGTGTGGCTAGAAGGATAGCCTGTGAGTTTTGCCCAGTTAGAGGGTTTCTCACGTAAATCAATTCAACGTGTTAATTATTGTTTTCCGCACTTTAATTGCGTTGATTGATTGTCTAATTGAATTGGGTTTTATTGTTAATATTGACTAATCAAAAAAGTTGGTAATAATCGATTAACAACCCATTCACCCCCCCTAGGTTGTTTAGACACACCTTAGTGTATTTTCAACCTTATTGCATTTTTCCTTAGTTTCTTTTCGTTCCGTCACCACTAAGCCTTCTGAGCTATGACCCGCGATCTAGCAGCTGTGTGGGGCACTTCACGGTTTCCAAGAGTACTAGATGGAGGCTACAGAGAAAGGAGAAGACAACTCCTTGTCCTCTTGACGAAATTCGGCCAAGCAAGAATAATATATATATATATATATTATTTCTTCTTGCCACACTCTCTCTCTCTAATTCTGCAAGGGTTTGGTGATTTTTGTTTCATGATATCAATACCATATATTATCATGAGACTAGGGTTTTAGTGACCCAGTTAAAATAGGATTCTAAATCCTATATTAATATGGATTGTCACTAAGACTTGAACCCTTAACCTCTTTAAAAGAAATAAAAATAATCTCCATTATTTTATTCCTTTGCTGTTGTCAAGGTTCGAACCTGTAACCTCCAATTAACATTTAATAATATTAATTATTAATTAGTCAATTAATTAATCATATTATTTAATTATATTTAATTAATTCCTAGAATAAATCTAAATCACTTCGTAGCATAATTAATTGGACCATCCAATTAACCGTGAACCTTGTTACCAATAATCGTAAAGCCCTAGCAAGGGTTTTGGGATTTATGCCCTAAAGCATGTAATTTGTAATTGTGAATGAAACATTAATAAAAGAAGTAGATTATTCATTCTATAAATTTGTCTCATGCATTTATCATTTGTACTTAACATCCAAGATTGCCAGATGTAATCTCTAACTGAGTATATGAGTGTAATATACAGAGGAATTTAGTTTGAGATGAGCAATCTAAAGAGTCCGTAGATATAAAATAGAGCTGGGTACTTTATTTGTGGATAATCTATAGCTGCGGTCCATTCCATAATGTACGGTAGTCTTATCCTTGACTATTCATATGGTGATATGAGAATGGAGGCACCTTATATGATGTGATAATATAGGACTGGGCCGCGATCTATATGAATCTCTCACCAAGATCCGTTACAAGATGAGATTCATATATATCGACTAATGATGGCTATATATGGGTGATCTTAATCATGAGTGTCTTATCGACTCATTCAGGTTACATCATGGTTTTTGATATACCATGGGTGAGATTGGAATTGCATTTCCGGTCAATAACTTCGTATGTTGGAATCGCGGTTAGGCTTGTGGTTGGGAAGGTCTACATAATAGTGGAATCCACTCCTTCCTGCCAGAAAAATATAGTAGTTTCCGTAAGGAATGATTCGGGGCTTGAACAATATGAGCGCTCTCCTTCTTCAGTAAAGGAAATTAGGATTTATTGTTCATTAGAGAATCAATGATACTTAAAGGAAAAGATATAATTAGAGGGGTATAACGGACTTTATGATCTTGCTCTAATTATGAACTACTTGTGGAGGATCATACCATATGTAATAGCTATATCAATGAACACTGAGTTTTTGGTTTGTGTAAAAACATCTACAGTTATGAGAGTGCAGCCTCGGGTTTTTAGTGGAGTAACTTCGAGGTTAATAATCATGAAATATTAATTAAAGAGTTTAATTAATTTTTCTAAGGATTATTGGAGCTCAAAACTGTGGGTCCATTAGGTTCCCTTGCTAGCCTGGAATGTTGATGGTAACAAAGGTCTCGATTAATTAATTGGATGGTCCAATTAATTATGTTACGAAAGTAACAAGAATTTTATTCAGACAATTAATTAGATAATGTGATTATTTAATTAATGGATTAATAATTAATTAAATTAAATAATGTGATTATTTAATTGTATTAATAATTATGAATTATTAATTAAATTAATTTTTTTATGGAGGTCAAGGGTTTGAACCAAGACCAAAGCAAATATATAAAATATTATTGATTATTTAATCTTTAACCGGTTGTAGGTTCTAGTCATACTGACAACATTGAATTAAATGGAATTTAGAATTCTATTTAATCTATGTCACTTGTAACCCTATCATAGTTTCAAATACTAATATAAGATATCATGAATTTTGTTTTTAATATTTGATATTTAAAACAAGATAATTGATATTAAGTTTTTTTTTTTTTTGAATATTTGATATTTAAAAAAGGTTTCCTATCTTATCAAGTATTTGATAACTTAAAGACAATCAATTTTCGTTTTAGAGAGAGATGCTCCTCCTTCTCTCTAGAATTTGTTGCAGCCTTCTTTTTCTAGCTTGTTTTCATGGTGGACTCTTCTCCATCCATGGATCCCTCACCTAAACATCCATCTCTTCCTTGCCTTGGTTCCAAGAGGCTTTCTACCCCCTAATCTTTGGTCCTCCCACCCGGTTCTACCATGGAAAATCCACCATTCCCGGAAGCACCTTCTTTTTCCATTTCTAGTGTACTGCCTCCCACCCCTTGCTTGCAAGACCGTCCTTTACCCTCCTCCCACATAGTTTCTTCAGCTGGTGTTTCTTCCATTTTAAATGCTAATGACTCTATTGAGTGCAGCAATGGGTCTACCAAAAGAAGGCATGGTTCTAGCATACCCAAGCTCGTTTTAAAAAATGCCTTCAACCAAGCAAGAACTGGTCATAGTACACTCAATAGAGCTGTTGTTGCTGAAGCTAAAGGGGTCATATCAAGAAGCCCACAAACCTCAACTATTACTGCCATTTTAGGCAACAATGGAGGCCTTGAAGATTTAGGCTTTGCTGCACATCTCAAGAACGAATTGGGGAAGATGAAAGGGCCCATGGATCAATGTAATAGGTCTGAAAAGTCTAATAGGTCTGAAAAGTCTGCTGGTATGGTCGAAAAGTCTGCTGGTATGGTTGAAAAGCCTGCCTCTAAAGGAGAAGATTGTCCAGCCGCAATTGTTGAAGATCAAAAGGTCCAGCTACTGGAGGTCTCCTCTTTAAGCAAATATGTGCTGCCCCATAATAAAGGTATTTCTATCACTCCTCCTTTAGTGAATAAAGATGCTAGCAATGCTATAGGTCAAGTGCCTCCTTTAATTTTCGAAAAAAGCCCTATTTCTTATAGTAATGTGCTGAAAGGTGCTCATCATAATCTACTTATGGATCCCCCCTCTGGTAGGCCTATGAATCTTAAATACTATCAGCCCTTTCATAGTGGAAATAGGAAGTGTGTCTCCCCTCCCTTAGAAGTTGCAGAGAATGGCTCTAAAGCATGGAAGAACTGCTTGATGGGTTATTTTATTGAGAAAAAGCTCTCATTTTCTCTAGTTAACAACATAGCCATGCGTATTTGGGGCAATCGTGGCCTGTTGGAAGTTCTAGCTAATGAAGAGGGGTTCTACTTCTTTAAGTTCTCGGATGATGAAGCTTGTTCTAATGTGTTAGAGGATGGCCCTTGGTTATTTGCTGGAAGGATGGTGATCCTCAAAAAATGGCATCATAGGCTCATTCTATCTAAAGATTCCTACTCTAAAATTCCGGTTTGGGTTAAGCTCTTCAACATTCCCCATGAATATTGGAATGAAGAAGGGCTGGGCCATATTGCTAGTGCGGTTGGTAAGCTCCTCTATGCTGATAGCCTAACTTAATCCATGAAGAGAATTTCCTTTGCTAGGGTTTGTATTGAAATTGATGCCTCTTGTGACCTTGTTGATTCCTTTGACCTATTTATGGGTGATAGTTCAAACCCAAAACTTGGAGAAAACGTGGAAATCTTAGTGGAATACTATTGGAAACACAAAATTTGTACTGAATGCAAGTCTTTTGGCCACTCTATTACTAATTGCCCTAAGCTTAAGCCTCTACTTTCCCCATCTGAAAATGTTTCTGCTCCTAAGCTAAAACATGAATGGAGGAGAGTCAATAAATGAGATGCTCCCATGGTTTGCTCTCCCCAAGCATGCATGGAACCTCCTCTGTTTGGCTCCTTGAAAGATGATGAGGTTATCTCCACTTGTAATACTCAAAATGAGCCTTCTTGGTGTCCTACCAACCTACCTAACATTGACCAATGCCAAGACCTCTCTATAGAAATGGCTGTTGATACCTCCAACAAGTTTGCAGCTCTTGTTGAGGAAGGTGATAACCGCAATGACCAATGCAATGACCAGAGCAATGACCAGTGTAATGATGTTAATCCTCCTTCTATGGCCTCTCCGGACCAGTGCAATGACCAATGTACTGATTTTGATTCTCCTACTACGGCCTCTCCGGACCACTCTCTATGGCACTCAAAAATAAAAAACATTGATGGGGTCACTGTTAAAGGGCTCTCCAGCCCCACGGAATCCTCTAGCAAGAAGAAAAAGAAGAAATGGACTGCTAAGAAAGGCAAGGTTAATAGCTCGCAAGCTAAGGTAACTCCTTTTCAACCTCTCAATGATTAATCTAGCATGTTGGAACATTAGGGGTCTGAATTCCACCCATAAACAATCAGAAGTTAGGAAGATGTTGCTCGACTATAACATCAGTCTAGTTTGTTTAATTGAGACAAGAGTGAGAATTAACAAGAAAACTCTTGTTGCCAATTCAGTTTTCAAAGATTGGGATATGATAGATAATTATAATAGTCATAGCCCTAGAAGAATTTGGGTTGGTTGGGATCCTAGAATTCTCAATATCACTAAAATTAGTTAAACCGATCAAATCATCCATTGTGATGCTTGTATTTTGGACACCAATGACCAGTTTCGAATCTCCTTTGGAATTGGAGAAAACTCCTCCATCTTCGGCCTCTTGTTCGCCCCCTTATTCAGCACTACATTGGTAACGGTTCTAGCACCTCCTTATGGTTTGACAATTGGCATCTAGATGGTCCTCTTCTTTCAAAATGGAGCCCCCGTGTTGTCTATGACTCAGGCCTCCCTATCCATACAACGGTTAGTTCCATTGTTCATGGCGATTCTTGGAGTTGGCCGGCTGCTATGTCCGTTGATCTTTTTGAAATTAGAAGTCGTATGCCTTCCTGCAATCCTAACTCCAATGTTAATGATAGAGCTCGTTGGCTTCCTTCCTTCAATGGTACTTATTCTGCCTCCTCTGCTTTGGCTTCTCTTAGAACCCCTCATCCGTTTGTTCCTTGGTTTAAGCTGGTTTGGTTCCCCCAAAATATTCCTAGAATGACTTTTATCTTATGGGTGGCAATTAGAGGCAGGCTCTCTACTCTGGATCGCATCCATAAATATGACCCTATGGCGGTTACTACTTGTGTTCTTTGCAACACCCACCCGGAGTCTCACTTCCCACCTTTTTTTGAGTGTTTATTCAGTAGAGCCATTTGGACTCAGCTTATGAATATTTGTAGGTCTCCTTGGAATGGCCTTTGTTGGAATGCTTTCATTGACTGGGCTTCCACTCATTGGAGAGGGAACTCTCCTGCTGTTGTTGCTAACAAGCTTTGTCTTGGGGTTGCGGTTTATCATATTTGGAGAGAGCGAAACTGTCGCATTTTTGAAGGCACTCAAAAGACTAGTTTGGTTGTTGCTAGCTCCATTATTGACACCAGTCGCTGCCGACTATCCTCTTTCAATTTAAAGAACCACCCTATCATTGCCTTGAATTGGAATGTCAACTCTAGTTGATGAGCTGTCTTGCTCTTGTCTTGTCTTGCTCGTTTGTTAGAGCTGTTTTGAGCCTTTGTTTAGCTCTTGCTTTGCTTCCTGGGGTATGCCACTTGTAGTTTGTACATTCTTTCTCTCTTTCTATGATACTATTTACTTACCCAAAAAAAAAGATGATAGATTAAGGAAGGCTCTTTGGCAAAGTATGTGTTCAAGTCAGCATGGTTCTCCTTAGATTGTGCTTGGTTATTTCAATGTCTCTAGGAGTGTGGGTGAGTCAATTGGGGGCTGCTCCAGAATTTCGGGTGCTATGGAGGAGTTCAATGATTGTCTTCAATCTTTGGAGCTCGATGATCTTCGTTTCTCAGGTTTTCTTGATACTTGGTGCAACAAGAGAAGCAACAGTTGTATCTCTAAGAAATTGGATAGAGTTCTTGTCAATAATGATTGGCTTCTAAAGTTTGAGAATTCTGAAGTGATTTTCCTTCCTCCTAGCATTTCAGATCATTGTCCCTCCGTGGCTAAACTTGGGTTGCAAGGTATTAAGAAAAATCGCCCTTTCAAAATTTTCAATTTTCTAACGAATATAGCAGATTTCCTCCCCCTGGTTGATAGGTGTTGGTGGGAGCAAGTTCATGGCACCATGCAGTACAATCTTTGCTCTAAGCTTCGAAATCTGAAGAAGGTTCTTAAGACCCTCAATAATGACAAGGTGGGAGACTTGACAATTAAATCGATTGAAGCCAAGGCTGCCCTTGATGATTGTCAACGCCTCCTTGACCATTATCCCCTTGATTCTAATCCTAGAAATCGGGAAAAAGAGCTTATAAGCTGTTATACTACGACACATAAAGCTGAAGAGGACCTACTATGGCAAAAATCTAGAATCCAATGGCTTAAGGCTGGTGACCGCAACTCCTCTTGTTTCTTCAAAGCCATCAATGGTAAGCGTAATAGAAGCAAGATCCACACTATTACCGGAGATGATGGTTCCTTGATTGAAGGTGATATTCTAGTCAAGAGAGAGGCTATTCGTCATTTTCTGACTATTCTTGGTTACTCGAGGCCCGTTAGTCATGGAATTGGTACTACTTTGAGCAATATTATTGATAAGGTCATTTCAAATGGGCAAGCTGATTTCATGGATAGAGATGTCACCGATGATGAGATTCGGGAAGTTTGCTTCTCCCTCCACCCAAACAAGGATCCGGGCCCAGATGGTTTCAATGCTCACTTTTTCAAGATAACATGGGTCATTGTTGGTGAAGATGTCATTAGTGCTGTCCAAGAGTTCTTTAGGTCTAGTCTATTGCTCAAGGAACTCAATGCTACTATCCTTGCTTTGGTCCCTAAAGTCCCTAACCCTTCTAAGATGAAGGACTTTAGACCTATCTCTTGTTGCAACACACTCTATAAGATCATTGCCAAGATAATTGCGAATAGGATCAAGCCTTGCCTTTCGGATATAATCAGCCCTTATCAATCGGCTTTTGTGGCTGGTAGGTGTATTGGTGATACATTCTTCTTGTGCAAGAACTACCACAAAGATGCTAGCTGCGCTAGGTTAGCTCTTAAAATGGATTTAATGAAGGCTTTTGACATGGTGGATTGAGGATTCTTACTTGAAACCCTTGCTGCCTTTCACTACCCTCCTAAAGTCATTATGTGGATCAAAGCTTGCCTAACTACCCGCAAGTTCTCTATCTCTATCAATGGGGAGCTTGCTAGTTTCTTTTCCGGAAAGAGAGGCCTTAGCCAAGGGGATCCCATGTCCCCCTACCTGTTTGTTATTGCTATGAAAGTTCTTTCAAAAATTCTGGCCAAGCGTATTGAGGACTCTCCTAGTTTCAAGTTTCATTGGAGGTGTGACAAGATTAAACTTTCCCACTTTTGTTTTTCCGTTGACCTTATTATGTTATGCCATGGCTCTCTTTCATCAGCACGTGTTGTTAAGGCAGCGCTTGATGGGTTCTCCTTGTTATCGGGCCTCCATGCTAATCATGCTAAGAGCAACATCTTCACTTCCGGGGTTTCTCATACCATCAACCAGCGGCTTATCAACCTTTTTGGTTATATGGTTGGTTCTTTCCCCATTCGTTATCTTGGCATACCTATCATCTCTTCTAGATTACGCTTTCAAGATTGCTCCCCCCTTATGGACAGAGTCTCGGGAAGACTTGCTTCTTGGCTGAACCGAGGCCTCTCTTATGCTTGTCGCTTGTAACTTATTGTCTCGGTTTTGACTAGTTTACAAGTATTTTGGGCTAGTTATCTTTGCCTCCCTAATTTTTTTTTGAATAATATTGAGCTGAAATTTAGAAGCTTTTTGTGGAGAGGAATTAAAGGCGATAGCAAGGGTGCAAAGATATGCTGGTCAGATATTTGTCTCCCTAAGAAAGAGGGAGGTCTAGGCATCAAGGACCTATCCTCTTGGAACAAAGCTCTCATGATTAGGCATATTTGGATTTTGAGTTATGGCACAAATAACCTATGGTCTTCTTGGATCAAAGCCTACCACCTTAAGGACTCTAATCTTTGGAAGGCTAAAACTCCATGTATTTGCTCTTGGAATTGGAGAAAACTCCTCCATCTTCGGCCTCTTGTTCGCCCTCTTATTCAGCACTACATTGGTAACGGTTCTAGCACCTCCTTATGGTTTGACAATTGGCACCCGGATGGTCCTCTTGTTTCAAAATGGAGCCCCCGTGTTGTCTATGACTTAGGCCTCCCTATCAACACAACGGTTAGTTCCATTGTTCATGGCGATTCTTGGAGTTGGCCGGCTGCTATGTCCATTGATCTTTTTGAAATTAGAAGTCGTATGCCTTCCTACAATACTAACTCTAATGTGAATGATAGAGCTCGCTGGCTTTCTTCCTCTAATGGTACTTATTCTGCCTCCTCTGCTTTGGCTTCTCTTAGAACCCATCATCCTTTTGTTCCTTGGTTTACGCTGGTTTGGTTCCCCCAAAATATTCCTAGAATGAGTTTTATCCTATGGGTGGCAATTAGAGGCAGGCTCTCTACTCGGGATCGAATCCATAAATATGACCCTATGGCGGTTACTACTTGTGTTCTTTGCAACACCCACCCGGAGTCTCATGCCCACCTTTTTTTTTTGAGTGTTTATTCAGTAGAGCCATTTGGACTCAGCTTATTAGTATTTGTGGGTCTCCTTGGAATGGCCTTTGTTGGAATGCTTTCATTGACTGGGCTTCCACTCATTGGAGAGGGAACTCTCCTGCTATTGTTGCTAACAAGCTTTGTCTTGGGGTTGCGGTTTATCATATTTGGAGATAGCGAAACTGTCGCATTTTCGAAGGCACTCAAAATACTAGTTTGGTTGTTGCTCGCTCCATTATTGACACCATTCGCTGCCGGCTATCCTCTTTCAATTTAAAGAACCACCCTATCATTGCCTTGAATTGGAATGTCAACTCTAGTTGATTTGATGTCTTGCTCTTGTCTTGTCTTGCTCGTTTGTTAGAGCTGTTTTGAGCCTTTGTTTAGCTCTTGCTTTGCTTCCTGGGGTATGCCCCTTGTATTTTGTACATTCTTTCTCTCTTTCTATGATACTATTTACTTACCCAAAAAAAAAAAAAAAGATAACTTGATAATGTATTTTAATAAATGTATTTGAAAGACAATATAACAGATACACGTAAAACAAAAGAAAGAAACGAGGAAGTGGGGGTGCGGCCAACTAGAAGATAATAATAAAAAAAGGTATTTTTTCTTGATTATTCAAGTGGCCGAATTCTCTATACACAAAGCAAGAGTTGTTTTGTGTTGTTTCTTCAACCTCCTGAAGCCCCTGACGTGCCCACACGTAGTTGTCAGAACCTGGGAGATAGCGAGGAAGATCCAGTTGTACAAATCGAAAAGCAAATTCAAGAATTAAAGAATGAAGGAGTTCGCCTTGAGGTATGATTTCGAATCTTGCCTAGTTTATTCTTATATATCGTATATTGGTTCATAAAGTCGCTTAAAATAATTCAATTTTTTTAATCCCTTCCGCTACGCGACTCTGTGGCTTGCAATTGGTAACGGAGCCCTAGTACGATATATTCGAATAAATCGTTCTTTTTCCTTCTTTAATTGCATGTATATATGTGTAGGCACAATCTATTGAATGTATGATGTTTAAAAAAAAATTAAAGCATGATTGATTGTTAATTGTATGGTATGGTGGGTTTTAGGGTTTTTGGGTATTAATTGTAATATTATCTTTTCTGATATAATATTAATTTTGGGTTGTATTATTTTTTTTAATATGCTGTAATTATTTCATTTATTGATGTAAATCGATGAAGAAGACGATCCGGAAGACAAATTACAGTAGCCGTATGAACCTGTTGTGCGATGGCGCAGCTACGCATGCGCAATTGTCAAACAAAAGTGCTGATGTTGCTTTGCACAAGTGTTACGCAACACACAAATGCAACACACAATTGTTGTGTGCAGCAGCATCACTTTTGTTAATCAATTGTTGTGTGTTAATACAACACATGCACATGTGTTTGTACGTTAATCAGTTGTTGTGTGTTAATACAACACATGCACAGGTGTTTCGCAACAACATTGCTGCAACATTCAATTGTTGTGTGTTTTGTGCAGCAGTTACGTGCGTATATGTGAGCGTGTCTAGGCTGATTTTGAAAAATCTAGGGCCTCCGAAAAATGTTAGAGTAACATTTTGGTTTTAAGGGATTCAATCCATGAGATGGATTCATTAAAATAAATCAAGTTGGATTTGATTTTTGGGCCCAGAAAGTCGCAGAAGATTCAGAATACAAGACTTAAAGATTATGGAATTACAAGAAGACCAAGGAATGCCTTGGATAATTTTTTGTAATTAGATTATTTTGTTAAAGTTAGATAAACTCATCGTACTCGGTCAATTCATGTATACTTTAATTATGTGATAATTAAAGCATTGCCATGCATACACATGCCATATAGATTAGTAGTGCCTACACATGCATTTTATTAGATGTCATACATGCATAATATCCATTCACATTATGTGTTTTATTTTTTTTAATATAATTAAAAATTGGCAAATCACATAATTGGCTATTAAATAATGAGATTAATTTTTAGAGTAAAAACTTGGTAATTCTCATTAATAACTAGTCTATTAATTAAATCGTTTAATTAGTTAGATTAGTTAGGTTCTTCAATTAATATTAGGTTTAATTAGATTAAAGCCCTAATATAATTGAACCTAATAATGTGATTAGTTTAATAGTTAAAACTTGGTAAATCACATTAAATAATTCTAGTCTTAGTAAAATTAGTTACATAGATTAGAATTTGAATCATGAACTAGATTTTTAATTTGTTAAAAATTGGATTAGTTTATTTGTTATTAGAATAAGATTTTGATAGTTTGTTTCATATGCCCTAGATATTTGGATTGGAATTAGCCGTTTAATCTTAGTAATATCAAGGTGCATTAATTAAAAACCCTAATTCTAAAATAGTGAGTGGGAGAGGGATATATGACATTATATCTCGCAGCCTCTATCATTAGTTCAACACCGTAAGATTCAAGTGGGGCCTCGAGACGGCTTTGTTTTCGTCTACCCTAAGGAGGGTCTCCATGAGAATCAATACCAAGGTTGACTTCCTAATTGATAGGATTTTTGAGTGTGTTTTGGGATTGACCGACCCTAAGGCGGCAATTCTCAAGTTAAGCTTAAAAGATCTGAAATGGTGGGTTACACTCACGGGGTTTTAATTAAATTTGTTAATTATAAATTTGACTGAAATAAACGATGGTTGAATGATAGAGGAATAAGAGTTATTCTGGTATATCATTTGATTGAGAATGTCTCGATCCAACATGCAAGTATTTGACAGACCCTAAGGTGGCACTTGCTTGTGGTATGTTGGATTGTCATGGCATAGAAACAGTTTTAAGGGATTTTCTTGTCCATTAAATATGTTCATGCATCATATTTAATTTTATGCCAAATATTGACATGTGAATTAAATGTATGATTGAATGAATTCTTTATTTATGTTTTATCAGCAATGTCTTCTGCACTTTTACAAATCTTTGCTAATGACAAACTAACCGAAGAAAATTATACGAAATGGATGTAGGTTCCAGATATTAGATTGTGCAACGGAATGAGGTTCTTAAAATTTCAATACAATCATCAATTAAATCAATTGTACAATAAAAATCGAAAACAATAAGAAAGAGATGAAACTATTTCATACCAACGTTTGTAGGCTCCTTCTTCTTTTCGGTCTGCTTTCTGATTTGAACCACAAGATCTTCCTGGCTATCTCCTGGGATTGGTAACAGCATGTGGGTGCGTCACGGTACTCAGGAACAAGGAGGATGAAGAAAAGAAGAAAAAGAAATTTTTTTTTTTGGCCGAAAAATACCTAGAACACTTTCTAGTTTTTTTTTTTCTGTTCTTTGGTTCTATACGCTCAAAAAATTGACTCTCAATTATGAACATATGTTGTGTTGTCTTAGTTTCCAAAAACATATATCATTCATATATATATATATAGATTTAAAACTAATTAATCAAATCTTTTAAAATATCTGATATCTTTAAAGATATTAATTCATATTAATTTATTCGATTTGATTTGAATTTAAACTCTTTTAAATTCAAATTCAAATCTTTTAAGATATCTAATATCTTTAATTAATATTAATTTATTTTATTTGATTGAATTCAAACTCTTTTAAATTCAAATTCAAATATTTAATTTAATGGAAATAAAATAATCAAATTATCTTATGTTCATTCAAAATTAAATATTAATCAACACACTCCATCTAATGATTAATTACACAATTAAATAATCTAATTATTTAATTAACATAATCATTAATATTCATTAATTAAATAATCTTATTATTCAATTAATTCCCGAATAGACACGTGTCACTTTCATAACACAATTAATTAGACAATCCAATGAATTAACTGTGACCCTTGTTACCTTAATCAATCAGGTTAGCAAGGGAACCCAATGGACCCACAGTATTTTGAGCTCCAATAATCCTTAGAAATAATTAATTAAACTCTTTAATTAATATTTAATGATTATTAACTTCGGTGTTATTCCACAAAAAACCTGAAGCTGCATTCTCTTAACTGTAGAGGTTTTCACACAAACCAATAACCTTCGGTGTCCATCGATATAGCTATTACATATGGTATATTCCTCCACAAGTAGTTCATAATTAGAGCTAGGTCAAAATGTTCGTTATACCCCTCTAATTACATCTTCTCCATTAAGTACCTTTGATTCTCTAATGAACAATAAATCCTACATTCCTCACGGAATTAGGAGAGCGCTCATATTGTTCAAGCCCCAAATCAACCCTTAAGGGAACTACTGTCTGCTTTTCGCAACAAACCTTCACAGCCACAAGTCGAAGCGCGATTCCAACATATGAAGCATATTGACAGGGAATGTAACTCCGATCTCACCCATGGTATATCAAAAACCACAATCTAACCTAAAAGGGTCGATAAGACACTCAGGAACTACCACAAAGATGCTAGCTGCCCTAGGTTGGCTCTTAAAGTGGATTTAACGAAGGATTTTGACATGGTGGATTGGGGATTCTTACTTGAAACCCTTGCTGCCTTTCACTTCCCTCCTAAAGTCATTATGTGGATCAAAGCTTGCCTAACTACCCCCAAGTTCTCTATCTCTATAAATGGGGAGCTTGCTAGTTTCTTTTCTGGAAAGAGAGGCCTTCGCCAAGGGAATCCCATGTCCCTCTACCTGTTTGTTATTGCTATGGAAGTTCTTTCAAAAATTCTGGCCAAATGCACTGAGGACTCTCCTAGTTTCAAGTTTCATTGGAGGTGTGACAAGATTAAGCTTTCCCACTTTTGTTTTGCCGATGACCTTATTATGTTATGCCATGGCTCTCTTTCATCAGCACGTGTTGTTAAGGCAGCGCTTGATGAGTTCTCCTTATTATCGGGCCTCCATGCTAATCATGCTAAGAGCAACATCTTCACTTCCGGGGTTTCTCATACCATCAACCAGCAGCTTATCAACCTTTTTGGTTATACGGTTGGTTCTCTCCCCATTCGTTATCTTGGCATACCTATCATCTCTTCTAGATTACGCCTTCGCAATTGCTCCCCCCTTGTGGACAGAGTCTCGGGAAGACTTGCTTCTTGGCTGAACCGAGGCCTCTCTTATGCTGGTCGCTTGCAACTTATTGTCTCGGTTTTGACTAGTTTACAAGTATTTTGGGCTAGTTATCTTTGCCTCCATAAAAAAGTTTTGAATATTATTGAGCAGAAATTTAGAAGCTTTTTGTGGAGAGGAATTGAAGGCGATAGCAAGGGTGCAAAGATATGCTGGTCAGATATTTGTCTCCCTAAGAAAGAGGGAGGTCTTGGGATCAAGGACCACCCTATCATTGCCTTGAATTGGAATGTCAACTCTAGTTGATTTGCTGTCTTGCTCTTGTCTTGTCTTACTCGTTTGTTAGAGCTGTTTTGAGCCTTTGTTTAGCTCTTGCTTTGCTTCCTGGGGTATGCCCCTTATATTTTGTAGATTCTTTCTCTCTTTCTATGATACTATTTACTTACCCAAAAGAAAAGCTCTCATGATTAGGCATATTTGGATTTTGAGTTATGGCACAAATAACCTATGGTCTTCTTGGATCAAAGCCTACCACCTTAAGGACTCTAATCTTTGGGAGGTTAAAACTCCATGTACTTGCTCTTGGAATTGGAGAAAACTCCTCCATCTTCGTCCTCTTGTTCGCCCCCTTATTCAACACTATATTGGTAACGGTTCTAGCACCTCCTTATGGTTTGACAATTGGCATCCGGATGGTCCTCTTCTTTCGAAATGGAGCCCCCATGTTGTCTATGACTCATGCCTCCCTATCCATGCGACATTTAGTTCCATTGTTCATGGCGATTCTTGGAGTTGGCCGGCTGCTATGTCCGTTGATCTTTTTGAAATTAGAAGTCGTATGCCTTCCTACAATCCTAACTCCAATGTGAATGATAGAGCTCGCTGGCTTCCTTCCTCCAATGGTACTTATTCTGTCTCCTCTGCTTTGGCTTCTCTTAGAAACCCTCATCCATTTGTTCCTTGGTTTAAGCTTGTTTGGTTCCCCCAAAATATTCCTAGAATGAGTTTTATCCTATGGGTGGCAATTAGAGGCAGGCTCTCTACTCGGGATCGCATCCATAAATATGACCCTATGGCGGTTACTACTTGTGTTCTTTGCAACACCCACCTGGAGTCTCATGCCCATCTTTTTTTGAGTGTTTATTTAGTAGAGCAATTTGGACTCAGCTTATGAATATTTTTGGGTCTCCTTGGAATGGCCTTTGTTGGAATGCTTTCGTTGACTGGGCTTCCACTCATTGGAGAGGGAACTCTCCTGCTATTGTTGCTAACAAGCTTTGTCTTGGGGTTGCGGTTTATCATATTTGGAGAGAGCGAAACTGTCACATTTTCGAAGGCACTCAAAAGACTAGTTTGGTTGTTGCTCGCTCCATTATTGACACCATTCGCTGCCGGCTATCCTCTTTGAATTTAAAGAACCACCCTATCATTGCCTTGAATTGGAATGTCAACTCTAGTTGATTTGCTGTCCTGCTCTTGTCTTGTCTTGCTCGTTTGTTAGAGCTGTTTTGAGCCTTTGTTTAGCTCTTGCTTTGCTTCCTGGGGTATGCCCCTTGTATTTTGTATATTCTTTCTCTCTTTCTATGATACTATTTACTTACCCAAAAAAAAAAAAGACATCCGGGATTAAGATCACCCATATATAGTCATCATTTGTCGATATATATGAATCTCCTCATGTAACGGATCTTATTGAGAGATACATATAAATCGTGGCCCAGTTATATATGATCACATCGTACAAGGTGCCTCCATTCTCATATCACCAAATGAATGATCCAGGATAAGATCACCGTACATTACGGAATGGATTGCAGCTATAGATTAACCACAAATAAAGTGCCCAGCTTTATTTGCTATCTACAGACTCTTTAGATTGCTCGTTTCAAACTAATTCCATCTGTATATGACATTTATATATTCTGTTCGAAATTACATCCGGCAATCTTAGATGTGAAATACACATGTTATATATAAATGTATGAGACAATTTGAATGAATAAAACTACTTCTTTTATTTATGTTCAGTTCACATTTACAAATTACAAGCTTTAGACCAAAAACCCTAACAATGGAAACATCACATTAATGCAATTTAGGTAACAAAAGACCTAAAATTTGTGCTAACGGGGGAATGTCCTCCATAGGCTCCTGCTGATGCCACACGAAATGTTCATGAGGCACACCAGAAATGGATCTCAGCTGATGAGAAAGCCCGAATATATCAGTTAGCCAGCATGACAGGCGTGCTTGTCACCAAACATGAAGCAATGACTACAGCATTCAAAATCATGGAGTCATTGTAGGCTATGTTTGGGCAGCCATCTGAGCAAAAGTGGCACGAAGCTGTTCATTCCGTATTGCTTGCACGGATAAAGAAGAGTCCATCGGTCCGGGAACATGTCCTGGGTATGTTGTCCTACTTTACAACAGCTGAGGTCAATGGCGGACGGAGCTAGAGGAGGGGGCCTTCTTAGTACGCGTTGGGTCAGGGGATGTCGTATCAGCAAGTGTAGTGGGAGTAGTTAGACTCCAGTTTAAAAATAGTTTTATTTTTTAAAACTTTGTTTATTTTATTCTTGGATTCACAAGGAATTTGGTTTCTGTTTTCAAAATGTTGGAACAATTATATTCTATTTCTTTTAATAATAAGTTAGTTATTATATCTCGAAATGGTTTAAATATTTGTTTAGGTTTAAATAAAAACAACTTGTATGTTTTAAGACCATTAATTCATACATCACTACTCAATGCTGAATTGTTTAAAGTTGAAAAACCTGAAACAAAACGATAGAAAATTTCTCCAGATAATGAACATATCTATGGCATCTAAGACTTGGCGATATTAAGCTTGACAGGATAGATAGACTAGTTAAAAGCAAGCCTTTAAGCCAATTAAAGGTTGACACCTTACCTATTTGTAAATCTTGTTTATAAGGTAAAATGACCAAGAGATCTTTTACTGGAAAAGGGCTTAAAGCTAAAAAACCACTAGAGTAAACTCAGATGTCTGTCGACTGATGAACATTAAAGCAATGGGTGGTCATGAGTATTATGTCACCTTTATAGATGAATACTCAAAATACACATATGTCTACCTAATGCAACGAAGGTCGGAAATTTTTGAAAAGTTCAAAAAATTCCGAGCTGAAGTTGAGAACCAATTAGGCAAGACAATCAAGACTCTACGATCACATCGTGGAGGTGAGTATCTTGACCAAGAGTTTGAAGACTAGTTGGTCGAGCATGGGATTGTGTCCTAACTCACAGCTTTGGAACACCACAGCAGAATGGTGTTACAGAGAGGAGAAATAAAACCCTGATGGAAATTGTGAGATCTATGATTAGTTTCTCATCATTATCAAAATCTTTTTAGGGATATGCACTACAAACAGCGGCCTACATTTTGAATGTATTCCTATCCAAATCTGTTCCTGAGACTCCCATAGGGTTATGAAATGGTTGTAAAGCTAGTTTGTTACATTTCCTCATATGGGGGTGTCCAGTACATGTACTGAAGAACATAACTAGAAACCTGGACCCTAAGTCTATGGTCTGCTTGTTTTGTAGGTTATTCTAAAGAGACTAGATGTGGATACTTCTATAGTCTTGAGGAGAACAAAGTATTTGTATCGACAAATGCAACGTTTCTTGAGGATAACTGTATGAGTAATCATAAACCTTGAAGCAAAATTGTATTAAATGAGATAAAGCCTAGTACGACCAGTGCTCAATCAACAAGAGTTGTTGATCCATTAACATATGATAGTCAGATGCTTCCTAGTCAGGATACACTACCACCTACACGTAATAGGAGGGTTGTGCGACAACCTAAAAGCTATTTGGGTATTGGAGAGGGATGAGATGTCATCTCTAATGATAGTGTGGATAATCCATTGACATTTAAAAATGAAATTGAAGATTCTGACAAAGAGGAATGGCTTAAAGCCATGAATCTCGAGATAAAGTCCATGTACTCCAACTCAGTCTGGGAACTTGTAGACTTACCGGATGGGATAAAACCCATAGGGTGTAAGTGGATCTACAACAGAAAGAGAGGAGTAGATGGGAAGGGAGAGACCTTCAAGGCAAGGCTAGTGGCAAAGGATTATAGTCAAAAGGAGGGGGTCGATTATAAAGAGACATTCTCGCCAGTAGCCATGTTTAAGTCTATTAGGATTCTCTTATCCATTGCTGCCTATTTTGATTACGAAATTTGGCAAATGGACGTCAAGACTGCATTCTTGATTGGCAATCTTGATGAGAGCATCTACATGATACAACCAGAGGGATTCGTGTCTCCAGATTAAGAGCAAAAGGTTTTCAAGATGCAAAGGTCCATTTATGGATTGAAGCAAGCACCTAGATCTTGGAACATAAGGTTTGATGATGTGATCAAAACCTATGGCTTCGAGCAAAATGTTGATGAGCCTTGTGTCTACAAGCGCATCGTTGACAAGAAAGTAGTTTTCTTAGTCCTATACGTAGATGATATCCTACTCATTAGGAATGCTATAGGGGTATTATTGTAAGTAAAAGGCTGGCTGGCTAGCCAATTCCAAGTGAAAGATTTGGGAGAGGCGGGTTATGTTCTAGGGATCCAACTCTTAAGGGATCGTAAGAACAAAATCCTAGCATTGTCTCAGGCATCGTATATCGACAAGATTCTTATGCCATTTTCAATGTAGAACTCCAAGAAAGGTAATTTGCCTTCCAGGCATGGAGTTCACTTGTCTAAGGAATAGTGTCCTAAGACACCTTAAGAAGTTGAGGATATGAGACGTGTTCCTTATACGTCTGCGCTATGCAGTCTCATATATGCTATGTTATACATGATACCTGACATCTGCTTCGCAGTGGGAGTAGCCAATAGGTACCAATCCAACCCAACATTGGATCATTGGGTTGAGGTCAAGACTATTCTTAAGTATCTTTGGAGAACGAGAAACTATATGCTAGTGTATTTTGGACAGGATTTGATCCCGTTAAGATATACAGATTCTGACTTTCAGTCAGACAGAGATTCTAGGAAATCCACGTCTGGATCAGTATTCACCCATGGTGGTGGAGCCATAGTATGGAGGAGTGTTAAGCAATCATGTATTTATGATTCCACCATGGAAGCCGAATATGTAGTAGCTTGTGAAGCAACTAAAGAGGCTGCCTAGCTCCTTAAGTTCTTGACTGATCTGGAAGTTGTTCCAGATCTAGATAAGCCCATCACACTTTATTGTGATAACAGTGGTGCTATGGCTAATTCCAAAGAACCAAGAAGCCACAAGAGAAGGAAGCATATAGAGAGGAAATATCATCTTATTAAAGATAAAGTGCAGATGCGGGATGTGACCGTATGCAAGATAGCATCGCAGGACAATCATGTTGATCCATTTACAAAGACCTTAATAGCTAAAGTGTTTGAGGGTAACCTTGAAAGCCTAGGGTTACGAGATATGTCTCACATGCTTTAGTGCAAATGGGAGATTGTTAGGGGTTTATGCCTAAAGCTTGTAATTTGTAAATGTGAATGAAACATTAATAAAAGAAGTAATTTATTCGATTTATAAATTTGTCTCATACATTTATCATGTGTATTTAACATCCAAGAATGCTGGATTTAATCTCTAACTGAGTATATGAGTGTCATATACAGAGGAATTCAGTTTGAGATGAGCAATCTAAAGAGTTTGTAGATAGCAAATAGAGCTGGGTACTTTATTTATGGTTAATCTACAGCCGCGGTCCATTCTGTAATGTATGGTAGTCTTATCCTAGACTATTCTAATCATGCACCAAGAGCTCCCCTCCAAGTCCTCCATGGTAACTTTCCATACAGAGGGGAAGGGCGGCTGATCAGCTAAAGGCATTGGTCCCTCTCCTGAAATTGATTATTCGCCCTTCATGACCGACTATCCAGAAGATGACATCCATTGGCCAGACTTTAGGGACTTGACCAAAGGTTATGAAGATGAAAGCAATCCTCCTAGAGATTCTAGGCCCGGTGGTCCCTCGACCACTCCTAGCGCTTGACATGGATGAACCAAATGTTGACATCATTGCTGCTATCTTTCTTTCTTTTTCGACCTATACCTTGTAAATTTTTCTATATTATCATATGAAAAATTATTTCATTTTAAATAATATAGATCTTTATTTACTCGTGTGGGTTCCTTTACTTTAATCAATCATCTTTGTTGACCGCCACTTTCAACTTAATCAGTTATCACATCAACTGATCGTTACTAGCCGGACCGACCATATTATTAACTGATCAAACTTGACCAAGCTAATTTTGTGTTGGACCAACCATTTTTGATTCATTCCGCTATCTCGTTAACTACCCGTTATTGACCCAACCGGTTATCTTATTAACTGACTTAACTTAGTCTGGTCGGTTTCACTATTAACTAGCCACTATTTGATCAGATCGATTATCTAATCAACTGGTCGAACTTCGTCCATCGCGTAAATAAGTTCTGATCATGTTTGTTTGTGTTGCTTGCGGTAGCTTTCTTGGGAATTTTGTCAAGCAGTGTTCTTTTTGTGGACCATTCGCATGGTATCTAATTTATAGACACTTGTCTTTTATCTGTCAACTAGATCATTGAGACATCTCCCAGTAGTCTGTTGCTCAAGATTCGTTGCAATAGGGTTGATCTGTATCTCATTAACTTAACTTATCTAGACTGGGTATCTGGTTACCTGGTATTCAAGTATGAGAATCAGATTTCCCCATCCAACTTTCTGTGCATCCCATCAGATATCTATAACCTGAAGGTGCTCTAACAGTGTTTATACACACCCAGTTAGTTTCGGTGAAAGTGCATTGTCTTTACAACACATGCTTTTGGCCCCATCACTGGGCCCCTCGTGCACCTATTTATTGTTAATGGTTCTACAAGTTGCTTTTGTTAACGAAAGCAATATTAGAACACTTTTTCTTGAACTATTCTCTTCCTCGAAGGGATTTTATTGATATATTTAATCAAAAAACTATAAAAAACAACAATTGATCAGGGATAAACGAAATTTATAGTAAATCTAAATTTAACAGGCTATCTAAATAAACTGAAAGAACACAGAAAAAGAAACCCCTCAGGGATAGAATATCTTCAAATATTGAGCGTTGCAAGGCCGGGGTAGCTCTCCTCCTTCCGGTCGGGCTAGGCGATATGCCCCATGTCCAGCTAATCCGACCACCTGATAGGGTCCCTCCCACTTATCTGCCAAAGATCCAACTGCTTTTTCTTTTGTATTTGGGGATACACTTCTTAGGACCAGATCTCCGAGCTGGAATTTTCTTATTCGGACGTGCGAGTTGTAATATCTAGCAACCCTTTGTTGATAGGCTGCGTTTCTTACTCTCGCGATGTCCCTTTTTTCTTCCAACTCATCTAGGTTATTTTCTAAAGTCCTTACATTCACATCGGGTTGGTACAACTGGACTCTGGGGGAAATGTGGGTTATTTCAACCAGGATAACCGCCTCAGTTCCAAAAGCTAGGGAATAAGGTTTTTCTCTTGTTGATGTTCTTTGAGTTGTCTAGTATGCCCAGAGCACCTCGTGCAACATTTCTACCCAGTTTCCTTTCCTGTCATCAAGCTTGGCATTTTAGGTGTGCTTGATGATCTTGTTAACAGCTTCGGTTTGTCCATTGGTCTGAGGATAGGCCGGCGTGGCATAGTAGTTCTTGATTTGGTACTTTTGGCACATCTTCCAAAAGTTATCACTATCCAACTGGGTCTCATTATCAGTGATGATTGTATCAGGGATTCCAAATCGGTAAATGATGTTTTTCTTTACAAAGCTAGTGGTGTTAGCTTCGGTTATATGCACCAATGCTTCTGCTTCTGCTCATTTTGTGAAATAGTCTACTGCTACTATGGCATGCTCTGCACCTCCCTTGGTTTTTGATGGCATTGGGTCGATCAGATCCAACCCCCACATCACGAATGGCCATGGTGAGGTCATATTCCTCAATTACTCAGGTAGCTGCTTACTGTCGTTCGCGATCCTTTGACAAGTACCGCACTACTTAGCTACTGACTGTGTATCCTAGAACAGGGTTGGCCAATAGAAACCTTGTATGAGGGTTTTGTGAGCCAAACTTTTTCCCCCCGTATGGTTCCCACATACGCCCTTGTGTATGATTGCTAGAATCTTATCTCCTTTAGCCTGGCTGACGCATCTGTACAGAGCCTTTGAAAATCCTCTTCTATAGAGCTCTCCTTCTGCCATTGAATATCGAGCTGCCCTGTATCTGATACGCTTTGCTTCAACCGTATCATTAGGAAGCGTGACATCTTATAGGTAACTCCTTAATCTGGGTCATCCAAGTGATCTGCCCTTCATCGACAACCTCGACTGTTAACTTCTCCACCTCCTTAATACTAGGTTTGTTGAGATGAGCCACTGGGATTGTCTTCGGCTAGACTCCTGTGGATGTGGATGCCAATCTCGAAAGAGCTTCAGCTTTCTCATTCTTCTCTCTCAGGATCTGAGTGATTTTGTAAGTTTTGAAATCTTTTGAGAAGTGCCTTAGCTATTTCTAGGTAAGCTGCCATGTTATTATCCTTCGCCTGGTACTCATCTAAGACATGGTTTACCACGACCTGTGAGTCGCTGAATATTTCTACTTCGGCTGCCCAGTGCCGTGCAAACCTTGAGTCCTGCCAACAACGCCTCATACTCGGCTATATTATTAGTCGAATCGCAGGGCACATTCCACCTAATCTCCTTCAGGGGTGGTCACCACTATGCCTGCCCCGCTGCCATGCGTATTTGATGACCCATCGACATGCAACTTCTAGCTAAAAAGCTTCATCTCTTTATCTTCAAGCATTCTGAACACTTCACTATTTGGCTCGGTGAATTCAACGATCAGATCTGCTACTGTTTGACCTTTAATGCACAACCCTTGGTAGGTAAGTGATGTGAAATTCACTTAGCTCAACCGCCTACTTTGTCCACCTTTCTGACACTTCAGGTTTGGATAGGATTTGTTTTAACTGACAGTCCGTGTAAACCTCGATCCTGTGAGCCTGAAAGTATGGTCTCATTTTCCTTACAGCTGTTACCAATGCTAATGCCATCTGCTCGGCTATCGAGTACCTCGTCTCTACCGGCAGCAAAGCCATTTACTGGTGTAATACACTGGTTTTGGTACTCCTTCGTCCAATCTGACCAGTACCGACCCCATGGCCACAGCTGTGACTGACAGGTACAAATACAATGTTTCCCCGTCCAGAGGCTTCGACAAGACAGAGGCCTTCTTTAGATATTCTTTAATATTTTAGAAGGCTTGTTCATATTCTTCGTTTCATTCTACTCATTTGCCATTCCTTATTGCTTTGAAGAAAGGCAAACATCTATCTGTCGACTTACTAATAAATCGATTTAACGATGCTAGGTAGCCCTGTCAACCTTTGTATGTCTTTTAGGGTAACCGAGGACCTCATCTTCTCCAAGGCCCTTATCTTTTCTAGATTCACCTTGATCCCTCTTTGATGCATTTGAAATCCGAGGAACTTTCCTGATGGTACCCCAAAAACACATTTGTTAGGGTTGAGCTTCATCATGTATCTTCTCAGCACCCTAAATGTTTCTTCTAGGTCAGTTGCATGCTTTTCGACTGTGATGCTTTTTGTTAGAATATCATCTATATAGACCTCCATATTTCTACTGATCTATTAGGCGAACATCTTGTTTACCAAGCTTTGGTAAGTTGCCCTTGTATTTTAGAGACCAAAAGGCATTACTTTGTAAAAGTAAAGCCCTTTATCTGTTGTGAAGGCGGTCTTTTCTTCATTCGGGCCAAACATTCTGATCTGGTTATAGCCTGAATAAGCATCCATGAAACTGAGTAGTTCGTGCCCCGCAGTAGCATCAACCAACTGATCTATTCGGGGCAAGGGGAAACATTCTTTTGGGCATGCTTTGTTCAGATCTGTGAAATCCACACACATTCTCCATTACCCATTTTTCTTCTTTACGAGTACCATATCAGCAACCCCCTCGTGGTACTGCACTTCCCTGATCGATCCTGCTGCCAATAGCTTATGGATCTCCTTTTTGATTGCTTGGCTTCACTAGGGTTGAATGGTCGCCTCTTATTGATAACCGGTTTGCTCTCGAGGTTAACTGCCAGAGCGTGGGAAATTATTTTGGCGTTGATCCCCGACATATCTTCATGTTTCCAAGCAAACACATCCTTGTACTCTTTTAACAAACTGACCAGCTTATTTCGTACTTGTTCTGACAATTATGCCCCTAACTTCATAGTCTGTTCGGGTTCTTATCGTCTATCACCACCCCATCAGTTGGCTCACTTTCCTGATCTTTCCCATCTTCCAGAGATGTCTCTCTTGGGTCCAGGTCGAATCGGGTTGGTTTTTTCACCTTCTCTTCTTCCTCATCTTCCTTCAGGCATTTTTCCTGCTCTTACAGATCTATTTGCATCACGTCTGGCTCTTCTTTTTCTCTTTAGACCGCCAGATTGGCCTTCCTAGCCCATTCTTATGAACCTTTCATGACACCGATCCCAACTTCTATTGGGAATTTGACAGTCAGGGCATAAGTGGTCATGACAGCTTTTGTCTTCTTCAAGAATAGTCTTCCTAACAGGGCATTGCAGGGCTAATTGTCGGTGTCAACGACTATGAAATAGAGTAACACTGTCTTCTGACATGGGAAGCTTTCTATCTCAACTGATAGTTTGACCATTCCTAATGATCTTACTTCTGCTCCACCAAATCCTCTGAGCGGAATCATCAACGGTTGCAAATCCTTCCTTTATAACCCTAACTAATCAAATACCCCAACACTTAGGATATCCGTCGAGCTTCCATTATCAATCAATACTCTCCTTACCTCCCGGTGACCAATACAGACTGACACTACGATTGTGTCTTTTCTACATAACTTATAAGTTCCTCTCAAGTGAGATGGAGAGCTCTCATAACTAGATTCATTTTCTACACTTGAGGATGATGCACTCTTTTCACTTTGCCTCTCATCAAACGAGTCAACTTCCTTATCAAGAACTTTGCCTTTGTCACTTGTTGATATAGCAAAAACTTCCTTATTTGTAGCTACATCAATCACACCTCTAGCTACCACTTCATCTATCCTGTCTTCAAGGTCACAATTCAAGGCACTTTTGCCATCTTCTTCAACTTCCACAAAGAAGGCTCCAAAAGTTGTGTAGTTAAGTGCAAGCTCTTCATCACTCAAAGACTCTTCTTCACTCTCACTATCACTACATGAGGCGATCATGGCCTTTCCTTTTCTTTTGTCCTTCAAGGTACCACAATCTGTGGAGATGTGCCTGAATCCTCCACATTCAAAGCATTGAATGCCCTTTCTTGAAGGCCCCTCCTAACTTGGCTCAATCTTCTTAAAGTCATTCCTCGTAGAGCTAAAGCCATTCTTTTATAGCTTCATGAAATTTTTGAATCTCTTTACCATTAGAGCCATGTCTTCATCCGAGTTATCATTCTCCTTCTCAATCTTGGAGGTCTTCAAGGATATTCTCTTTTCCTTCTTGGTTGATATGGTTGAAGAGACCCATCTATATTCATAGGCTAGGAGCCTTCCAATCACTTCACTCGGCTTTATGTTCTTGTAATCACTATTTTCTTCAAGAGTAGTCACCTTGGATTCGAATCTAGCGGGAAGAGACCTCATGATCTTTTGCTTGATCATCTTATCTGAGTCTGGGTCACCTAGTTGATGGCTTTGATTCATAACGTCCATCAACTTCATTTAGAAGTCATTAAAGCACTCATGCTCCTCCATCATAATTGTCTCAAATTGAGCTTGGAGAACTTAGAGCTTGGAGTCCTTTACCACTTCAGTTCCCTCATGTGCCATCTCTAAGATCTTCGAAACTTCATGTGCATTTTTTGTGATTTCAATGAGTTTGTATTGATTCTCATCAATTGCACTAAATAAAGCCTGCATTGTCTTGTTGTTCCACTTTGATGCTTCAAACTCTTGAGTTGTCCATTCTGACTTTGGCTTAGGAACCACGTTTTCATCTTCAAGAGTCTTTTTCGGAGGAGTGTAGCCATCTTCTATTACCATCCAATCTCCGTCATCTATTTGGCAAATATAGGACTTCATCTTGCCTTTCCAGAAGGCATAATTGTCCCCCTTAAGCAATGGTGGACTTATGCTCAATGCTACCTCTTTACTTATAATGTTTAGGTTAATCTATGAGATTAATGCAAATGAATGTAACAATCAAAATGCAAAAATGCAAGACACACACACAACAAAAGCAAGGATCACCTAAGTATGTCTAGGAACCCGTTCTGATACCAATTGAAATAACTCTAAGTGTGTCTAAACTAACCTAGGGGTGACTAGGTTTTAATCAATTGATTACCAATTTTTTTTTATTAATCAATGTTAACAAATGTACCCTAATGATGATAGATTAAGAAAGGCTCTTTGGCAAAGTATGTGTTTCAAGTCAGCATGGTTCTCCTTGGATTGTACTTGGTGATTTCAATGTCTCTAAGAGTGTGGGTGAGTCAATTGGGGGCTGCTCCAGAATTACGGGTGCTATGGAGGAGTTCAATGACTGTCTACAATCTTTGGAGCTTGATGATATTCGTTTCTCAGGTTTTCTTCATACTTGGTGCAACAAGAGAAGCAATGGTTGTATCTCTAAGAAATTGGATATAGTTCTTGTCAATAATGATTGGCTTGTAAAGTTTGAGAATTCTGAAGCGATTTTCCTTCCCCCTAGCATTTCAGATCATTGTCCCTCCGTAGTTAAACTTGGGTTGCAAGGTATTAAGAAAAATCACCCTTTCAAAATTTTCAATTTTCTAACGGATAGAGCAAATTTCCTCCCCTTGGTTGATAGGTGTTGGCGGGAGCAAGTTCATGGCACCTTACAGTACAAGCTTTGCTCTAAGCTTTGAAATCAGAAGAAGGTTCTTAAGACCCTCAATAATGATAAGATGGGAGACTTGACAATTAAATCGATTGAAGCCAAGGCTGCCCTTGATGATTGTCAACGCCTCCTTGACCAGCAGCCCCTTGATTCTAATCTTAGAATTCGACAAAAAGAGCTTATAAGCTGTTATACTATGACACTTAAAGCTGAAGAGGACCTACTAAGGCAAAAATCTAGAATCCAATGGCTTAAGGCTGGTGACAGCAACTCCTCTTATTTCTTCAAAGTCATCAATGGTAAGCGTAATAGAAGCAAGATCTACACTATTACCGGAGATGATGGTTCCTTGATTGAAGGTGATATTCTGGTAAAGAAAGAGGCTATTCATCATTTTCAGACTATTCTTGGTTACACGAGGCCCGTTAGTCATGGAAATTGGTACTAATTTGAGCAATATTATTGATAAGGTCATTTCCAATGGGCAAGCTGATTTCATGGGTAGAGATGTCAATGATGATGAGATTCGGGAAGTTTGCTTCTCCCTCCACCCAAACAAGGCTCCGCGCCCAGATGGTTTCAATGCTCACTTTTTCAAGATAACATGGGACATTGTTGGTGAAGATGTCATTAGTGCTGTCCAAGAGTTCTTTAGGTCTTGTCTATTGCTCAAGGAACTTAATGCTACTATCCTTGCTTTGGTCCCTAAAGTCCCTAACCCTTCTAAGATGAAGGACTTTAGACCTATCTCTTGTTGCAACACACTCTATAAGATCATTGCCAAGATAATTACGAATAGGATCAAGCCTTGCCTTACGGAGATAATCAGCCCTTCTCAATCGGCTTTTGTGGCTGGTAGGTGTATTGGTGATAACATCTTCTTGTGCAAGAGCTTATGAGGAACTACCACAAAGATGCTAGCTGCCTGACGAAGACACTTTTTTTCCTTTATGTCGTTTTAAAAGATCAGTCCGTCAATAATATTTTAAGAAACCACACAAGCCTAAATCAGTTTACAAACATAAATATAGCGGCAAGTGGGTGTCGTCCACAGGGAGCGGAGTTAGCCAAATTAGTTAAAGCTAAAGCAATGGTATGTATATATATATAATAGCAAAACATGAATTGGTGAAAATGTAGATTGTGAACCAACTCTAAATAACACTAAATTAAATAAGTAAATAAAATGAAAGGGGAATATGGAGTGAAGGATATATAGATGATGGAAACTAAGGAGCTAATGGATTCGAAAGCAAATACTGGGCAATGTAACAAACTTGTCAATAGCACTGCTCTTCAAGGTAACCGACCTAGGATGTATAGAGTCGGTTATTTATCCCTAGAAGGTGGCCAACCTAGGATGTATAGTGCGGACCACCTATTAGGGATTAATCATTGTAAACTACCAACCTAGGATGTATAGAGTTGGTTGTTTACCGGATTCTAGAAATGAAGCTCGTCTATCTAACATTGACTCAACCGATTACAAATAGTCACCCTAGGATGTATAATGATGACTTCTAACTCTCTCACGGATTCCGACCTAGGATGTATAGTGCCGGAAATACGATTGAGGTTAGATTAAAACCGCGGTTCAAGAGTCGGAATTCATGACTTTCCGTCTATTCTTTAGAGCATTAAACAACTAAATAGGATGTATATCTAGATGCAATACTCATACATAATACAAAGACATCTTGCAAAGATCATGTATCTACACAAGAAACCAATGATAAACATTCACAACAAGAATAGATCAATGGAAGATAGACATGAATATCAATATAATATCAGGTTTATGTACAAGTCCAATATTAAACTAACTACTCCATCAACCCCTTAGAGGGGATTTAGCTACTCATTACAACTAGAAAATCAGTAGAGAGGAGAAAGAAATAACCCTTGGAGAACATCTCCTTCCTTGAAGTGGCTCTAATCTCCTAACTTCCTTGAAGTTGAGTAGAGAATGTAAGGATGAGAGGTAGAGAGAGAAACTAGATCTAAGAATGCTTAATCTGTCTTAAAGGGAGTCAAAAGCTCCTTAAAACGTTTCTATACTTTTCTATTTATACTAAATACAAAAATAGGTCACTTAAGCTTTGAAAATCAGACTGGCGCGCTTGGAGTGCGGGTGATTTACCCGTACTGTACCCGCACTGTATGGGTTGCCTGCAACTTCAGTTCTCGGATCAGGACATTAGTGCGGGTGGAGTGCGGTTTAATTACCCGCACTTGACCCGCACTTGGCCCGCACTTGGCATCGCACTGTGACCGCACTTCCTTCTCAGGTGCAAAATCTACCTTCTGTTTTGAGCAACAGTGCGGGTAGAGTGCGGTTGGATGACCCGCACAGTACCCGCACTCTAATGTCAGGTGCAATTCTGCTCTTCTGTTCTTGATGCAAGTGCGGGTAGAGTGCGGTTTGATGACCCGTACAGTGCCCGCACTCTAGTGTCAGGTGAGATTCTGTTCTTCTTTTCTTGGTGCAAGTGCGGGTAGAGTGCGGTTCAATGACCCGCACAGTGCCCGCACTCCAAAGTCAGGTGCAATTCTGTTCTTCTGTTCTTGGTGCAAGTGCGGGTGGAGTGCGGTTTGCTGACCCGCACAACACCTGCACTCTAATGTCAGGTGTCTGAGTAGCTTCTCTGGTTTGGCAATAGTGCGGGTGTAGTGCGGTTAGCTGACCCGCACTGTACCCGCACTTTATCTCTGTACTTGCATTCTGCCCTGGCTATGCATATGAGTGCGGCTGGAGTGCGGCTGGAGTGCGGTTGCGACCCGTACTGGACCCGCACTATGGACCTGTTTGTGTTCCTTTTCTGCTGGAATCATCATAATTTGCTTCCAAGCCTGTCTCTGCATCATTTCCTTCAAATAAGCACAAAAAACCCATAAGAGACACAAAAACGCACGAAAACAGAACATAAGGTAAGGATCTGAGGGCCTAAATATAGTACATATTTGGCCCGATCACTGCCCTAGGTGCTCTTGAAGTGGATTTAATGAAAGCTTTTGACATGGTGGATTGGGGATTCTTACTTGAAACCCTTGCTGCCTTTCACTTCCCTCCTAAAGTCATTATGTGGATCAAAGCTTGCCTAACTACCCCCAAGTTCTATATCTCTATCAATGGGGAGCTTGTTGGTTTCTTTTCCGGAAAGAGAGGCCTTCGCCAAGGGGATCCCATGTCCCCCTACCTGTTTGTTATTGCTATGGAAGTTCTTTCAAAAATTCTGGCCAAGCGCATTGTGGACTCTCTTAGTTTCAAGTTTCATTGGAGGTGTGACAAGATTAAGCTTTCCCACCTTTGTTTTGCCGATGACCTTATTATGCTATGCCATGGCTCTCTTTCATCAGCACGTGTTGTTAAGGCAGCGCTTGATGAGTTCTCCTTGTTATCGGGCCTTCATGCTAATCATGCTAAGAGCAACATCTTCACTTCCGGGGTTTCTCATACCATCAACCAGCAGCTTATCAACCTTTTTGGTTATATGGTTGGTTCTCTCCCCATTCGTTATCTTGGCATACCTATCATCTCTTCCAGATTACGCTTTCGCGATTGCTCCCCCCTTGTGGACAGAGTGTCCGGAAGACTTGCTTCTTGGCTGAACCGAGGCCTCTCTTATGCTGGTCGCTTGCAACTTATTGTCTCGGTTTTGACTAGTTTACAAGTATTTTCGGCTAGTTATCTTTGCCTCCCTAAAAAAGTTTTGAATATTATTGAACAGAAATTTAGAAGCTTTTTGTGGAGAGGAATTGAAGGCGATAGCAAGGGTGCAAAGATATGCTGGTCATATATTTGTCTCCCTAAGAAAGAGGGAGGTCTTGGCATCAAGGACCTATCCTCTTGGAACAAAGCTCTCATGATTAGGCATATTTAGATTTTGAGTTATGGCACAAATAACCTATGGTCTTCTAGGATCAAAGCCTACAACCTTAAGGACTCTAATCTTTGGGAGGCTAAAACTCCATGTACTTGCTCTTGGAATTGGAGAAAAATCCTCCTTCTTCAGCCTCTTGTTCGCCCCCTTATTCAGCACTACATTGGTAACGGTTCTAGCACCTCCTTATGGTTTGACAATTGGCACCCGAATGGTCCTCTTCTTTCGAAATGGAGCCCCCGTGTTGTCTATGACTCAGGCCTCCCTATCCACGCAACGGTTAGTTCCATTGTTCATGGCGATTCTTGGAGTTGGCCGGCTGCTATGTCCATTGAACTTTTTGAAATTAGAAGTCGTATGACTTCCTACAATCCTAACTCCAATGTGAATGATAGAGCTCGCTGGCTTCCTTCCTCCAATGCTCTACTTATTCTGCCTCCTCTACTTTGTTGGAACCCCGTTCACTAGTAACGCAGCGGAAATATGTTTTAAATTTTTAATATAAATCATAAATGATCTGGAACCAGTGAACTTGAGACCGTAATTATTTTTCCGGAACTAATAATACATACAATATGTAAACTCAGAAAATTGTAATCAATATAAAAATATATAGAACCTTACTAACGTTTGGAGGCTCCTTCACTTTACGATATGCTCCTGGTCTGTACAACTGATCTTCCTAGCTATATCCCGAAACTGGTAACTGCGTGTGGGCGCTTCACGTACTCAGGAACTTAGGAGGATGTAGAGAGAATATGAAGAAACTATTTCTTCCAAAGAGAAAAATAACTAGAACAATTCTCGTTCTTAAAAAAATATATTAATAATATATATATATATATATATATTCAATAGTGCAACAATTGCACAACACTTTTTTCTCTCTTTTTGTTTCTCTCACGCACTGCACAAAAAAATTGCACACACAAATAATGCACACACTCCTTTTTTTTTATTTGTGTTTCTCTTGTTTTTAAAAAATCATGTGTTGATTTTTTTTTAAAATTCAAAATCAATTTTAATCAAAAACCAATTAATTTAATCTTTTGAGATATCAAATATCTTTAAAGATATTGATTAATATTTAATTTATTTAATATGATTTGAATTCAAACTATTTAAATTCAAAATTCAAAATTTAATTTAATAAAATAAAATAATCATATTATCTTATTTATTCAAAAAACAAATATCAACAAACATCCTCCATTTAGTGATTAATAACATGATTAAATAATCTTATTATTTAATTTATTTAATCACCATTATTCATTAATTAAATAATCTCATTATTCAATTAATTCCCAAATAAATACGTGTCACTTTCATAACACAATTAATTGGACTTTCCAATTAATTATCCGTGACTCTTGTTACCTAAATCGATCGGGCTAGCAAAGGGACCTAATGGACTCATAGTATTTTGAGCTCCAATAATTTTTGGAATCATTAATTAAACTCTTTAATTAATATTCCTTGATTATTAACTCCGGTGTTATTCCACTAAAAACCCGAAACTGCACTCTCTCAACTGCAGACGTTTTTACACAGACCGATACAACTCGGTGTCCATCGATATAGCTATTACACAAGGTGTGATCCTCCACAGTAGTTCATAATTAAAGCTGGGTCATAATGTCCGTTATACCCCTCTAATTACATATATCCTTTAAGTACCGTTGATTCTCTAATGGACAATAAATCCTATTTCCACACGGAATTAGGAGAGCGCTCATATTGTCCAAGCCCCAAATCAATCCTTAAGGGAACTACCATCTACTTCTCACAAGAAGGAGTTAATTCCACTATTGTGTACATACCTTCCCAGCCACAAGCCAAACCGCAATCCCAACATATAGAGTATATTGATCAAAAACTGCATCTGGCCTCACCCATGATATATTAAAGACCACGATCTAACCTGAAGGAGTCGATAAGACACTCAGGATTAAGATCACCCACATATAGCCATCATTAGTTGATATATATGAATCTCATCAGTAAACGGATCTTGGTGAGAGATTCATATAGATCATGGCCCAGTCCTATATGATCACATCATACAAGGTGCCTCCATTCCCATATCTCATATGAATGATTCAGGATAGAATCACCGTACATTACGGAATGGACCGCAGCTATAGATTAACTACAAATAAAGTACCCAGCTTTATTTGTTATCTATGGACTCTTTAGATTGCACATCTCTCATTGTATCCATCCGTATATGACACTCATAAATACAGTTTGAGATTACATCCGGCAATCTAGGATGTTAATATATGCACAAGTTGTAAAATAAACAACACAACAAGAATGAATTGAACTTTTCTTTTTATTTATTTCATAAATCCATTTACAAATTACATCTTTAGTGCATAAAACCCAACAATCTCCCACTTACACTAAAGCATGCGAGGCATGTATCGTAACCCTAGACCATCTAGGTAACCCAAAAACACTTTAGCCGGTAAGGTCTTCGTAAATGGATCAGCATGATTGTCTTGTGAGGCTATCTTGGTGACGATCACATCTCCTCTCTGCACTATCTCTCTAATGAGATGATACTTTCTCTCTATATGCTTCCCTCTCTTGTGGCTTCTTGGTTCTTTGGAATTAGCCACAGCACCACTATTATCACAATAAAGTGTGATGGGCTTATCCAGATCTGGAACAACTTCCACTTTAGCAGCAAGATTGCTTTATCCAGATCTGGAATTTACGGAGCCAAACAGCCACTTTAGCAGCTTCACAAGCGGCTACATATTCGGCTTCCATGGTGGAATTAGCAATGCAAGATTGCTTTATACTTCTCCACACAATGGCTCCACCACCTAGGGTGAAAACTAATCTAGACGTGGATTTTCTAGAATCTCTGTCTAACTGAAAATCAGAATCTGTGTATCCTAACGGGATCAAATCCTGTCCGGAATACACTAGCATATAGTTTCTCGTTCTCCGCAGATACTTGAGAATAGTCTTGACAGCAACCCAATGATCCAATCCTGGGTTAGACTGGTACCTGCTGACTACTCCCACTGTATAGCAGATGTCCAATCTTGTTCATAACATAGCATACATGAGACTACCTACTGCTGATGCATAGGTTCACGTCTCATATCCTCAACTTCTTGAGGTGTCTTAGGACACTGTTCCTTAGACAAGTGAACTCCATGCCTAGAAGGTAAATTACCTTTCTTGGAGTTCTGCATCAAAAAACGCACAAGAATCTTATCGATATACGATGCCTGAGACAGTGCTATGAGTTTGTTCTTATGATCCCTTATAAGTTGGATTCCTAGAACATAACTCGCCTCTCCTAAATCTTTCATTTGGAATTGGCAAGCTAGCCATCCCTTTACATCAGATAACAATCCCACTTCATTCCCAATGAGTAGGATGTCGTCCACGTATAGGACTAAGAAAACTACCTTTTTGTCAATGACGCACTTGTAGACACAAGGCTCATCGACGTTCTGCTCAAAGCCATAGGTTTTGATCACATCATCAAACCTAATGTTCCAAGATCTAGATGCTTGCTTAAGTCCATATATGGACCTTTGCAAACTTGCAAACCTTTTGCTCTTGATCTGGAGACACGAATCCCTCTGGTTGCATCATATAGATGCTCTAGTCAAGATTGCCATTCAAGAATGCAGTCTTGACGTCCATTTACCAAATTTCATAATCGAAATAGGCAGCAATAGATAAGAGAATCCTAATAGACTTAAACATGGCTACTGGCAAGAAGGTCTCTTCATAATCAACCCCCTCTTTCTGGGTATAACCCTTAGCCACTAGCCTTACTTTGAAGGTCTCTACCTTCCCGTCTACTCCTCTCTTTCTCTTGTAGATCCACTTACATCCTATGGGTTTTACCCCGTCCGGTAAGTCTACAAGATCCCAGATAGAGTTAGAGTACATGGACTCCATCTCAAGATTCATGGCTTTAAGCCATTCCTCTTTATCAGGATCTTCCATTGCATTCTTAAATGTCAATGGATCATCCACACTATCAGCAGAGAAAACACTTTGTCCCTCACCTATACCTAAATAGCGTTCAGGTTGTCTTACAACCCTCCCACTACGTCTAGGTGATAGTGTATCCTGATTAGGAACCATCTGACTCTCAGATGTTTGTGGATCAACAACTCTTGTTGATGAAGCACTAGTCTCACCAGGCTCCAACTCATTCAATACAATATTAGAATGAGGTTTATGGTCACTAATATAATTGTCCTCAAGAAACGTTGCATTTGTCGATACAAATACTTTGTTATCTTCGGGACTATATAAGTGTCCACCTCTGGTCTCCTTAGAGTATCCTACAAACAGGCAGACCACAGACTTGGAGTTTAGCTTTCCACTTCTGTTTTAAGCACGTGTGCTGGACACCCCCATACGGGGAAATGTCGCAAACTAGCTTTATGACCATTCCACAACTCTAGGGGAGTCTTAGGAACATATTTGGATGGCACTACATTCAAAATGTATGCCGCAGTTTGTAATGCATAACCCTAGAAGGAATTTGGTAATGATGAGAAACTAATCATAGATCTCACAATTTCCATCAGGGTTCTATTTCTCCTCTTCGCTACACCATTTTGCTGAGGTGTACTAGGAGCTGTGAGTTGGGAAACTATCCCACGCTCGACCATGAAGTCTTCAAACTCTTGGTCAAGGTACTCACCTCCACGATCTGATCGTAGTGACTTGATAGTCCTACCTAATTGATTCTCAACTTCAGCTCGGAATTCTTTGAACTTTTCAAATGTTTCCGACTTTCGTTGCATCAGGTAGACATATCCTTATCTTAAGTAGTCATCTATAAAGGTGACATCATACTCATAGCCGTCCCTAGCTCTAACATTCATCGGTCCGCAGATGTCTGTATGTATGAGTTCTAGTGGTTCTATAGCTCTAAGCCCTTTTTTGAGTAAAAGGTCTCTTAGTCATCTTACCTTCTAAATAGGATTCG
This sequence comes from Dipteronia sinensis, assembly GCA_033220585.1. Lineage (NCBI taxonomy): Eukaryota > Viridiplantae > Streptophyta > Magnoliopsida > Sapindales > Sapindaceae > Dipteronia > Dipteronia sinensis. The sequence goes on along the minus strand of CM065639.1, from coordinate 27,131,819 downwards.
CAGACAGGTAAGGTGCCAACCTTTAACTCACTTAAAGGTCCATTTTTTACTAGTTTGTCTATCCGGTCAAGGTTGATATGACCAAGCCTTAGATGCTAGAGATACGTGTCATTATCTGGAGAAATCTTATGTCGTTTAGTTTTAGGTTTTTCAACCTTAAACATTTCGGTGTTAAGCAGTGTAGTATGTATTAACGGTCTTAACACATACAAATTGTTTTCATTAATTCCTGAACAAATATTCAGACCATTCTTTTCAATAATAACAAACTTATTATTAAAAGAAATAGAATATAATTGTTCTAACAACTTAGAAACGAAAATCAAATTCCGTGTAAATCCAGGAATATAAAAAACATTGTTCAATAATAAAAAACTATTATTATTACAAAATTGCAATCTTATTGCTCCCACTGCTTTGGCTGACACGACATCCCCCGACCCCACACGTATGGAGAAGGCTCCCTCCTCTAGTTGTGTCCAAGAATCAGTCCACTGCAAAGAAGAACAAACATGGTTAGTGGCCCCCGAATCAACAATCCAAGGTAAAGAATCATCTTCCACTAAACAAGATTCAAGAACAAGTAAATCATATTTACCTTTCTTATTCTTCTTCTTAGCTACCTCCTCCAGGTACTGAGGACAGTTCCTCTTCCAGTGCCCGACCTTGTTACAATGGAAACATTTTCCTTTGTCTTGGTCGGTAGAGGTGCCCTTCTTTTTGCTTTGGGCCTTCTTGTGTTTGGGCTTACCCTTCGCCTTTCCAGCAGACCTCTTCCTCTTCTTATTATTGGAGGAAGATGGTTCGGCAACATTTGCCTCACCGGTCTTACTTTTGTTGTCCTTATTCAAGGACTCAAAAGTAGCGAGCTCATTGAGCAACTGTGTGAGACTAAACCTTAACTTGTTCATCCCGTAGTTGTTCTTAAATTGATCGAAACTCTTCGGAAGAGTGGTCAGTATGATGCTCACTTGACTGGGTTCGTCAATGGCCCCGCCATTGACTTCTGCCGTGTTGAAGTAGGACATCATGCTCAGGACATGTTCCCGAACTGATGTACCTTCCTTCATGTGAGCGAGCATAGCGGAACGAACAGCTTCGTGTCGCTTTTGCTCGGAGGGCTTCCCGAACATAGCTTGCAATGACTCCATAATTTCGAATGTTGTAGTCATTGCTTCGTGCTTTGTGACAAGCACGTCTATCATAGAAGCTAACAGATATGTTCGGGCCTTCTCATCAGATGAGACCCATCGCTGGTATGCCTCACGAACAGTTCGTGTGGCATTGGCAGTAGGCACCGGAGGACATTCCTCCGTAAGCACAAACTTGAGGTCTTTGGTGACCAATATTGCATTAATATTAAGTTTCCACTTAGTGTAGTTATCACCAGTTAATTTGTCGTTTGCGAGAATTTGAAGTAATGCAGAAGACATAATTGCTGAAATAAATAAAACATTCATTCAGTCATTTATTAAAACAAGTGCAAGTGCTTTGGCATAAATTTAAACATGATGCGTGAACATGTTTAACGAACTAAAAATACCCAAAAAACAGTTACTATACCACGACAATCCAACATACCACAAAGAAGTGCCGCCTTAGGGTCGGTCAAGTCTTTGCATGTTAGACCGAGACATTTTCAATCAAATGATATTCTAGAATAACTCTTATTCCATATCATTCGACCATCGTTTATTCAGTTAGGTTTTTAATTAACAAAACTTAATCAAAGCCTTCGTGAGTGTAACCCACCATTTCAGATCTCACGAGCTTAACTCGAGAATTTCCGCCTTAGGGTCGGTCAATCCCGAAATACCCTCAGAAATCCTATCCGTTAGGAAGTCAACCTTGGTATTGATCTTTGTGGAAACCCTCCTTAGCGAGGACGAAAGCAAAGCCGTCACGAGGCCCCACTCGGATATCACGGTGTTGAACTAATGATGGAGACTGTCGGATATATATTTCATATATCCCTCTCCCACTCACTATTTAAAAATAGGGTTTTCTATTATCCGTTAATGCACCTAGACTCTATTGGATCAAACGGCTAACTTTAATCAAGTTATCTAGCGTATTAACAAATTCATTATTAGAAAAAAAAAATTCTAATTAATTAATGATTTTTATCTATTAAAAATCTAATCTTTTAGTGAATAATCTAAGCTTTTGTAAACTATTTACTAAGCTTGGATTATTATGATATTGTTTACCAAGTTTTAACTATTAAAACTCTAACACTTTATTCGGTCCATTTATTATTAGGTCATTAATCGTTTTAATACTAATTACAATAAATGACCCTATTAATCTAACTTATTAAACACTTTAATAATCAGATTAATATTAATTAGAATTAACAAGTTTTCTAACAATTTAAAAACTAATCTCATTTTCATAGCCAATAATGTATTTACTGATTTTAATCATATTAAAAAAATACATAAAAATTAGGCTATGATGCATGTATGATATATCAAATATATTTGTGTAGGCAAATCTAATTTAAATGACATACGTATGCATGACAATGCTTTTATCATCACATAATATAAAGTATACATGAATTGACCGAGTACTGTGGATTATTTAACCTAAAAAAATAGGAATCTAAAATTACAGAAATATCCCAAGGCATTCTTTGGTCTTCTTCTAATTTTCGAGTCTTCCAGTCTCTTCAGGTCACTCCGATTCATCTCATGAATCCGAAATAGGAAATCCACACGGAACGCACTTGGCAACACTTGCCAACGGAACCGTGCAAAGAGTATGTGAACAGTGCCCAACAACGTCCGCTGTGAACAGTACCCCCCGCATGAATAGTGATGGTGAACAGTAATGGGGGGAACAGTACTCATGAACAGTACCGTGTGAATAGTACCTGTCACGTGTATTTCCGATTTCGCCCTTCCGACTTCTCGATTTTTCCAGGTCTTCAATATAGGTTACATTTTTTTTTAAATACAATAACAGAAAAAAAAATTTAAAAAAAATTTATACAACCCATGAACCCTAAATCCACAGTACCATATAATTAACGATCAATCATGTTTTTTGTAAATTAAAAATTTAATATACATACAAAAACAACATACAGTCAATTTAATTAGTGCCTACACAATCATACATATAGGAGCATCGAAAACAATTTCCTGTTCTGGAAAAAAAAAATTGGCTCTGATACCAATTGTTGGAACCTCGTTCACTGGTAACGCAGCGGAAATATGTATTAAAATTTTTAATACAGGTCATAAATGATCTGGAACCAGTGAACTTGAGACCGTAATTATTTTTTTGGAACTAATAATACATACAATATATAAACTCAGGAAATTGTAATCAATATAAAAATATATAGAACCTTACCAACGTTTGGAGGCTCCTTCACTTTACGATATGCTCCTGGTTTGTACCACTGATCTTCCTAGCTATATCCCGGAACTGGTAACTGCGTGTGGGCGCGTCACGTACTCAGGAACTTAGGAGGATGTAGAGAGAATATGAAGAAACTATTTCTTCCCAAGAGAAAAATAACTAGAACAATTCTCGTTCTTAAAAAAATATATTAAAATATATATATATATATATATATATATATATTTTTTCAATAGTGCAACAATTGCACAACACCTTTTTCTCTCTTTTTGTTTCTCTCACGCACTGCACAAAAAAATTGCACACACAAATAATGCACACACTCCTTTTTTTGATTTGTGTTTCGCTTGTTTTTAAAAAATCATGTGTTGATTTTTTTTAAAAAAAAATCAAAATCAATTTTAATCAAAAACCAATTAATCTAATCTTTTAAGATATCAAATATCTTTAAAGATATTGATTAATATTTATTTTATTTAATATGATTTGAATTCAAACTATTTAAATTCAAAATTTAAAATTTAATTTAATAAAATAAAATAATCATATTAACTTATTTATTCAAAAAACAAATATCAACAAACATCCTCCATTTAGTGATTAATAACATGATTAAATAATCTTATTATTTAATTTATTTAATCACCATTATTCATTAATTAAATAATCTCATTATTCAATTAATTCCCGAATAAATACGTGTCACTTTCATAACACAATTAATTGGACTTTCCAATTAATTATCCGTGACCCTTGTTACCTAAATCGATCGGGCTAGCAAAGGGACCTAATGGACCCATAGTATTTTGAGCTCCAATAATTTTTGGAATCATTAATTAAACTCTTTAATTAATATTCCTTGATTATTAACTCCGGTGTTATTTCACTAAAAACCCGAAGCTGCACTTTCTCAACTGCAGACGTTTTTACACAAACCGATACAACTCGGTGTCCATCGATATAGCTATTATATATGGTGTGATCCTCCACAGTAGTTCATAATTAAAGCTGGGTCATAATGTCCGTTATACCCCTCTAATTACATATATCCTTTAAGTACCGTTGATTCTCTAATGGACAATAAATCCTATTTCCTCACGGAATTAGGAGAGCGCTCATATTGTCCAAGCCCCGAATCAACCCTAAATGGAACTACCATCTACTTCTCACAAGAAGGAGTGGATTCCACTATTGTGTACATACCTTCCCAGCCACAAGCCAAACCACAATCCCAACATACGGAGTATATTGATCAGGAACTGCATCTGACCTCACCCATGATATATCAAAGACCACGATCTAACCTGAAGGAGTCGATAAGACACTCAGGATTAAGATCTCCCACATATAGCCATCATTAGTTGATATATATGAATCTGATTAGTAAACGGATCTTGGTGAGAGATTCATATAGATCATGGCCCAGTCCTATATGATCACATCATACAAGGTGCCTCCATTCCCATATCTCATATGAACGATTCAGGATAGAATCACCGTACATTACGGAATAGACCACAGCTATAGATTAACCACAAATAGTTACACAGCTTTATTTGTTATCTATGGACTCTTTAGATTGCATGTCTCTTACTGTATCCATCCGTATATGACACTCATATACACAGTTTGAGATTACATCCAGCAATCTAGGATGTTAATATATGCATAAGTTATAAAATAAACAACACAACAAGAATGAATTGAACTTTTCTTTTTATTTATTTCATAAATCCATTTACAAATTACATCTTTAGGGCATAAACCCCAACATGCTTTGGCTTCTCTTAGAACCCCTCATCCGTTTGTTCCTTGGTTTAAACTGGTTTAGTTCCCCCAAAATATTCCTAGAATGAGTTTTATCCTATGGGTGGCAATTAGATGCAGGCTCTCTACTCGAGATCGTATCCATAAATATGACCCTATGACAGTTACTACTTGTGTTCTTTGCAATGCCCACCCGGATTTTCATGCCCACCTTTTTTTTGAGTGTTTATTCAGTAGAGCCTTTTGGACTCAGCTTATGAATATTGATGGGTCTCCTTGGAATGGCCTTTGTTGGAATGCTTTCATTGATTGAGCTTCCACTCATTGGAGAGGGAACTCTCCTGCTATTGTTGCTAACAAGCTTTGTCTTGGGGTTGCGGTTTATCATATTTGGAGAGAGGGAAACTGTCGCATTTTCGAAGGCACTCAAAAGACTAGTTTGGTTGTTGCTCGCTCCATTATTGACACCATTCGCTGCCGGCTATCCTCTTTCAATTTAAAGAACCACCCTATCATTGCCTTGAATTGGAATGAGAGTTGACTTGCTGTCTTGCTCTTGTCTTGTCTTGCTCGTTTGTTAGAGCTGTTTTAAGCCTTTGTTTAGCTATTGCTTTACTTCCTGGGGTATGCCCCTTGTATTTTGTACATTCTTTCTCTCTTTCTATGATACTATTTACATACCCCAAAAAAAAAAACAAATGTAACCTTGGACTCAGCTTATGAATATTTGTGGGTCTCCTTTGAATGGCCTTTGTTGGAATGCTTTCATTGACTGGGCTTTCACTTATTGGAGAGGGAACTCTCGTGCTATTATTGCTAACAAGCTTTGTCTTGGGGTTGAGATTTATCATATTTGGAGAGAGCGAAGCTGTCGCATTTTCGAAGGCACCCAAAAGACTAGTTTGGTTGTTGCTCGCTCCATTATTGACACCATTCGCGGCCGGCTATCCTCTTTCAATTTAAAGAACCACCCTATCATTGCCTTGAATTGGAATGTCAACTCTAGTTGATTTGCTGTCTTGCTCTTGTCTTGTCTTGCTCGTTTGTTAGAGTTGTTTTAAGCCTTTGTTTAGCTCTTGCTTTGCTTCCTAGGGTATGCTCCTTGTATTTTGTACATTCTTTCTCTCTTTCTAGATACTATTTACTTACCCAAAAAAAAAAACAAATGTACTGTTGGACTTAGCTTATGAATATTTGTGGGTCTCCTTGGAATGGCCTTTGTTGGAATGCTTTTATTGACTGGGCTTTCACTCATTGGAGAGGGAACTCTCGTGCTATTGTTGCTAACAAGCTTTGTCTTGGGGTTGCGATTTATCATATTTGGAGAGAGCGAAACTGTCGCATTTTCGAAGGCACCCAAAAGACTAGTTTGGTTGTTGCTCGCTCTATTATTGACACCATTCGCTGCCGGCTATCCTCTTTAAATTTAAAGAACCACCCTATCATTGCCTTAAATTGGAATGTCAATTCTAGTTGATTTGCTGTCTTGCTCTTGTCTTGTCTTGCTCGTTTGTTAGAGCTGTTTTGAGCCTTTGTTTAGCTCTTGCTTTGTTTCCTGGGGTATGCCCCTTGTATTTTGTACATTCTTTCTCTCTTTCTAGATACTATTTACTTACCCAAAAAAAAAAGATGTACCCCATATAAGCAAGCAAGCAATTAGAACTAAGCAAGCAGAAAACAATAACAACACACAGATTGATTTACATGAGAAACCCTCAAACTAGGAAAAACTCACGGGATATCCTTCTAGCCACACAGGGTCCTCAAACCCACTATTTAGATGAAATTTACAGCCTAGGTTGACCTCAAATCAAACCATTATTGGTCACTAACCCTTTAACTCTACCCAACAAGCCTTTAATAGTGATTCTAGACTAACTAGCTTGTGAGCTAATCCATTTAGTCACAAGGCTTAACATTTCATGAAGAGATAAAACTACCTATGTGAATATGTAAAAATATTCTAACATACAATTAATGCTAGGCTACACTAAATCCTTATCTAAGATTAAATGATAGCAATTAGAAACAATCCTAGATATCAATATCTAAATGCAAAGCAATGAGATTTAACTAGAGGGCAAAATGGTCCTAAATGCTAGCTATCAATGAAATACTAATCTCAACCAACACATGAAGACTCAAACATATTGAAAACAATATTAAGCAAATAATTATTCATTTAATCAACTAAATAAATCCTAATCTTAGGCAAATATGAATACATAAATGAAGCAAAGTGTTCTAGAGCATGTTCAAGTTACCTAGTTATGAAACCAACAAAGACCCATGAAGATTTGATGCTTGAATGATGCTAGATGTTCATGGAAGTGTGGTTGTGATGAGGTGCGTTTTTATCGTTAGAAAATTCCCGTCAACAGTAATTTATAAAAACCTCAAATGCCTCAAAATGTTTACAAAACAAGTGCAATGGCAAGTAAGGGTATCGTTCCTCAAGGATTGAGGGAGTGATTTGATTAGGATTAATAATACTAAAATGCATAAAAGTAAAGTATCATGGTTGGTTGAAAAGGTCATCAATTAAGATGCAATTAAATTAGGTTATACTAAATGCAATTAGGTTAGAATGAATTCAAATTAATGATGGTGGAATGAGTGGGAGTCAATGCAATCATACACAAATCGTGGGCAAACCATTTAATCCTTTAAGAACCGATTCAATCTATTTGGGCTAAATCCACCTTTAGGTGTGATTCTAAGATCACTCAACTCTCTCCACACAACAATGATTGGTGTACTCTATTGAGTGTTGAGATTGTTTCTCATGAAGCCTAATAGATTAAGGTGGTTGGGATGGCTTGGATTGGAATGCTCACAATCCACCCCTTCCACACTTTTAGCCGGGATGTGTCAGATTCGGTGTGCTCACAACACATCCCTTCCATTCAAATTAGATTTGTTTAGTACCTAAATATTTGTATCTCAACTTAGATTGAGAGTTGGAATGCCTACTCAACCCAAGGAGATTCTTAAGGCAATACAAACTTGAATTGGAAGTTGGAATGCCTACCCATTCAAGAAGATACCAACTTCAAATTAATAAACGTTCAAGATATTCAACATCAATCAATAAACCAAGAGTTGGAATGCCTACTTAATTCAAAAAGATGTTAAATACATTAAGAACAAATGAATGGACTAAAATAGATCAAATATTCAAAGTATTATGGAAAGCCCGAAATTCAAGTTTAATTACGTCAACTCCCTCAAAAGAGATTAACTACTCATGCTAAATACAAAATGAATGCTAGGAGATAAGAGATAGAGAAGACCCATGAAGAACTCCTCCTACATGAAGCTTGAACCCAATCTCCTAGTATCCTCCTTGAGTAGAGATGGTAAGGATGATGTTAGGTCTAAGGTTAGTGATTAAGGGTTAGAAAAGAGTGTTCTTGAGAGAGAATGGAAGTGTGTAAGAGAAGGTAAGAGAAGGGAAGAGAGTGGTGTATTTATATGCTTGGAAGACTACGGCACGAAATAGGCATGAAAGGACAACTTTGCCTTTCATAAAATGGTTGAAAACACGATTTAAGCATACTTGGAACAAGCAGTGTGCAGATAGTGTACTGATAAGGTACCCACACAGTGACCTGCCCAGTAGGCAATCTTCGGGTTCCCACTCAGTGTGCACGAGTAAGGTACCCGCACAGTGACCCGTACACAGGCTCTTCAACCACCAATGGTTGCTTCCCAAAGTTGCTTATAAGAGACTTCATGTCCCTAGACATGATAGCCATTTGGTTTGCTAGCTCAATACTTACTCTTCCTCTACTCCCACGAGGGCTCCTTTGTTTGGAGTTTTGCTCAAGCATCTAGTACTTGACAAACACATACTGTGTCGTCCTCTCTCGCATCGCCCCTGCAAAAGCATTATCGACAATTTCTTGTGAGTGCCCGGTCAAGCCATCATAGAATGAATGGAGTTACGAGACTAGGTTGTGTAAGAACCTCATTTTTATGATTGGCTTATTTCATGACAAACCTCATTTGGGGATGTTTTTGTAATGGGTAGCTTAGGCTTTCAATGGCAAGACTCCAAGCATCTCCGTGACTTCAAGAGCAATAGCGAAAGGTAAATCACTTGACTTGACTCCTAAAGTTTTTAGGTGCCACACAAACTTCATGACTGCTTTTTTCATCTTTCATGTGTGCTCTAATTTTTTATATGTGCACATCCTTCACACATTTCACACTTGAACTTCATGCTTAGACTTAAGTGTGGTGTAATTCGTTTCAGTTTGATTGATCGAAAACGTCCACGTATGCACGATGGTGTGTTTGTCTTAGCGTAATGGGTGACCACTTGAGAAGGTCCATTTCTTCTCTTGGTTCTCTTAGGTCTCATGGTCTTATACCTTGATTTTGAGTAATCTTGGTGTTATCCAAATCTGACCTTTGGTCACTCATATGACCGTAACTTTTTCTAATGACCTTGAAATATCATTCCATGAAAAGGAGTAGAAATTAGACATCCATACCTTTCCAACATTATATTATTTGATATATTTCGATGTCGTTTGGTCATGTTTTGAGCTGCTTGAAAATCGGGATGCGGTGCTGAATTCCCAGTGTGCCGGTTCCTACCAGTGTAGTAGACCCGCACACTGAGTTGTTTTTGCTCAGAAATTGTGTTTTAACTTTCTCAAAACGACTTAGTTTCACTTGGATCCTTTAAATACATCATGTTCTCTCCCATTCGACCTTGAACTCAAACTTCCAGATCCTAGTGAGAGAAAGAGTTCCCCTAGTGAGAGAAAGCTCCAAAAAAGCTTATTTAACTCTCCAAACCTAATAAACTATAATCTTCATGCATCATTGAGCATCTTTTAAGCATGGGTCTTCATCATCGAGTTGACTTGGTAAGTTGAACAAGATTGTGTTTTTATTGCATTTATTTGTTGATTAAATGTTAGGACTCTATTTATTGCATCCTTTTATGAGTTCCTTTGTATGATTGGGTTTGTATTGTGATAGATTGCATTTAGGACATATTTTCCCTCTAGCAAAGTCTCTATGCCATGCATTTAAACATTGTTGATTAGGACACATCGATTGCATTCATTAATTGCATATTTAATGTCCTTGCCATATTGTGTGAAACTTATGTTGATTTGGACTTGTTTAATGACTAGTTTTTAGACTTGCATATCTTCATCTAGTTAGGTATTTATAAACATTCATATAGACGCATTGATATCTAGGATTGTTTGATTGCCATCATTGAATCCTTAGATAAGCATTCAGTGTTGTCTAGCATTAATCCCATTTAGAAAATTTTTATATATTCACATAAGTTGTTTCTCTCTTCATTGAGTGTCAAGTCTTTTGACTACGATGGTGTAGTGCACAAGCATTGGTCTAGAATCACTATAAAAGGCTAGTGGTGGGTTAGTGACTGAGAATGGTGTGACTAGAGGTCAACCTATGTTGTCAACATCATTAAATATAGTGGATTTGAGGACCATGTGTGGCTAAAAGGATAGCCGGTGAGTTTTGCCCAGTTGGAGGGTTTCTCACGTAAATTAATCAACGTGTTATTTATTGTTTTCCGCACTTTAAATTGTCGTTGATTGCTTGTTTTATTTAGATAATTTTTAATATTGACTAATCAAGAATAGTTGGTAAGTAACTTGATTAAAATCTATGCACCCCCCCTCTCTGTTGTTTAGACACACTTTATTTATTTTTAGGTTGTACTCATGGTGACAGAAATATGCTAATAGCAGCTTGAATCTTCCCCATGACTCGTGGACTGCGTCCCCGTCCTCCTCTTGAAAAATCAGCAATCTTGCTTCGTATTTCTTTAGTTTTCCAAGAGGGGAAGTACTTAGCAAAAACTTTATGCTCAACATTCTCCCATGTGGTGAATGAACCAGCGGGTAAGGCTATAAGTCACTACTTGGCTTTACTCCTCATGCAATACGAGAAGCATCTCATGTGGAGGCAGTGTTCCATGAGATTACTAAGTGGAATTGTTGTTACCACGTTGTAGTACTCCTTCATAAATTGGAGGGAGCCTTCACTTGGGTAACCACTGAAACGTGGAAGAGTATTGTAGTGTAAATTTTTCAGCTCGTAATTCCGTTGGATGGCATCCAATAACATAGCCGATGGTTTGGATCTAACCGTAGGCAATGAGAATTCTTTCATGCACCGTTGTACCTCTACTTGTTCCGGCTCACCCATTGTACTACTAGACGAGGTGAACTCCCACTTCAGAATTATCCGTCATTAGTGGTAGTCTCGCACACGGTCGATATTTTCAACAAATGGCTCTAACGAACTTCCCAAGGATCTTCTTCCGTGCATGAACAACAACTAGAAACCTGAAAACACACTTAAGAAAACAACTAGAAATCTGAAAACACACTTAAGTGCTCAAACATGAAAAAAAGGGAGAAAAATTGAACAGTGGTTTTAAACTAACTAACAAATGCTACTTCCCCGGCAACGGCGCCATAAATTTTGACACGCCCATACCGGTTCTACTAAAACGATACAACTATAAACTACATCGGCTATCTAAGTTGGCATGCGAGTGTTTCACCCATCGCAAGTGCACAAGTCGTTTAACTCATATAGGGTGCACAAGCAAAGGTTATGGTTCCCACTAGGAATAGAATAAATGACCTTATTAGATAGAAGGCTATAAACTCATTGGTACTTAAACTATAGGTTCACTATGGTAACACTAATTGATGATCACTACAAATTATGCTAAGATGTTAATTGATTAAAGCGATTACTACAACAAGTCTTGATTAAAGTCTAGATTAGGGGAAATGTTAAGGGATGGATGCATTCAAGTATCAACCATAACATTTAATCAATTATTCATTAAGAGCATTCATAAAGGGTCCTAAGTAGGCATCTATTAATCGCAATGTAAAGCACTAATCCATCACCTTAATCACTATCTAAATCTAGAGAAGTGAATTAAGGGAGGATGTTAAACAGTGTTAGTAGAGATTCACAAGTTAACCAACGGTAATGAGTCAAGATAGAAAATCTATATAACATGGATAGTGTAAGTTCCATATGCATAAATGGTCACTTATTGCAATGAAACCTACAACTTCCTTGTGTGCATTTAATGAAGAATAAGTGAGATTTTTCTGCAATTTCATTCCCGCAAACCAAAGAGTTGGAACTCGCGTGATCTACTGGAATTGCACAGCAGTTTCATTTCATAGCTTTGTTCTATGGGTTTGAATCCACAGTGGTACATAATCACCTATTCTGCTTTCTTTTGCCTCCTTGTTGACACTTTAGACAAAAATGCCCTTGATGCACTGAGAATACCTGAAAACACTTATTTACAACATTAAACACCTAACATGCTCAGAAAACGGATACAAAAACCAAGTAATGGGAGCCTAAAATGTGAACATTTACAGCGTGATCAATCACCTGATTGATCGAGCCAATAGTGTTATACATTTTAGCCCTCGTATCCTTTCTCTTTGTCTCGTTCTTAGGTATTTTTGATGTGTATTTATGGCTCTTTTGGTTGTTATTGTAGGTATTAGGTGAAAAGGCATGAAGAGGGACAAAAAGGACAAATGGTATAAAAATGTGGTGAAGTAGGCCAAACTGCACTGGTAGCACACTCAAGCACTACCCGTGCACCGGGAGATAAAATTGGAGCAGACCTCAATGCATGGGTAACTGCACGGGTATTACCCATGCATTACCCATGCAATCCGCCAGACCAGGGAGCTGAGCCTCGGGCAAGAACCAACTGCACGGGTCACTTACCCGTGCACATTGCACATATCAGGAAGGAAAATAAAGATTGCACCTTAAGGACTCTAATCTTTGGGAGGCTAAAACTCCATGTACTTGCTCTTGGAATTAGAGAAAACTCCTCCATCTTCGGCCTCTTGTTCGCCTCCTTATTCAGCACTACATTGGTAATGGTTCTAGCACCTCCTTATGGTTTGACAATTGGACCCTGGATGGTCCTCTTCTTTCGAAATGGAGCCCCCGTGTTGTCTACGACTCAGGCCTCCCTATCCACACAACGGTTAGTTCCATTGTTCATGGCGATTCTTGGAGTTGGCCGGCTGCTATGTCCATTGATCTTTTTGAAATTAGAAGTCATATGCCTTCCTACAATCCTAACTCCAATAGTGAATGATAGAGCTCGCTGGCTTCCTTCCTCCAATGGTACTTATTCTGCCTCCTCTGCTTTGGCTTCTCTTAGAACCCCTCATCCGTTTGTTCCTTGGTTTAAGCTTGTTTGGTTCCCCCAAAATATTCCTATAATGAGTTTTATCCTATGGGTGGCAATTAGAGGCAGGCTCTCTACTCGGGATCGCATCCATAAATATGACCATATGGTGGTTACTACTTGTGTTCTTTGCAACACCCACCCGGAGTCTCATGTCCACCTTTTTTTTTGAGTGTTTATTCAGTAGAGCCATTTGGACTCAGCTTATGAATATTTGTAGGTCTCCTTGGAATGGCCTTTGTTGGAATGCTTTCATTGACTGGGCTTCCACTCATTGGAGAGGGAACTCTCCTGCTATTGTTGCTAACAAGCTTTGTCTTGGGGTTGCAGTTTATTATATTTGGAGAGAGCGAAACTGTCGCATTTTCGAAGGCACTCAAAAGACTAGTTTAGTTGTTGCTCGCTCCATTATTGACACCATTCGCTGCCGGCTATCCTCTTTCAATTTAAAGAACCACCCTATCATTGCTTTGAATTGGAATGTCAACTCTAGTTGATTTGCTGTCTTGCTCTTGTCTTGTCTTGCTCGTTTGTTAGAGCTGTTTTGAGCCTTTGTTTAGCTCTTGCTTTGTTTCCTAGGGTATGCTTCTTGTATTTTGTACATTCTTTCTCTCTTTCTATGATACTATTTACTTACCAAAAAAAAAACTGCACGGGTACCTTACCCATGCTATACCCGTGCTATACGAGCATTAGTTAGAGCCACACAAACATTCTGACCTATTTTTGGGGAGGGTATATAAGGAACCACATCTGATTTTTCAAAGGACGACCATACACCCATCCTTACCTCATCTTTCTCTCTCTAAATCTCAAAATCTTTCTCTTCCAAAATCATCTCAATCCATCCATTATCTTCTTCAATTTGTTACTCAAGAGGACATTAGAGGTGGAATCAAGCTTGAAGAAAGAAGGTCTCATATGGGTCTTCTCTATTTCTCTCTTCTCTTTCATTTTAATACTTTTGTCATGAGTACCTAAACCCTATTTGGGGGTTGATGTAATTAATTCGTAGATTGTGGGATTTCCACCGTTTTGACTTGATTAATATATTTCCATTCAATTTACTTAATTGTGTTTGATTGTCCCTTGAATTAAGTAAGCATTACAACTATTAATTTTTATGGATTAATTAAACTTTTTTTGGGTAAGTAAATAGTATCATAAAAAGAGAGAAAGAATGTACAAAATACAAGGGGCATACCCTAGGAAGCAAAGCAAGAGCTAAACAAAGACTCAAAATAGCTCTAACAAACGAGCAAGACAAGACAAGAGCAAGACAGCAAATCAACTAGAGTTGACATTGCAATTCAAGGCAATGATAGGGTGGTTCTTTAAATTGAAAGAGGATAGCCGGCAGCAAATGGTGTCAATAATGGAGCGAGCAACAACCAAACTAGTCTTTTGAGTGCCTTCAAAAATGCGACAGTTTCCCTCTCTCCAAATATGATAAACCTCAACCCCAAGACAAAGCTTGTTAGCAACAATAGCAGGAGAGTTCCCTCTCCAATGAGTGGAAGCCCAGTCAATGAAAGCATTCCAACAAAGGCCATTCCAAGGAGACCCACAAATATTCATAAGCTGATTCCAAATGGCTCTACTGAATAAACACTCAAAAAAAAGGTGGGCATGAGACTCCGGGTGGGTGTTTCAAAGAACACAAGTAGTAACCGCCATAGGGTCATATTTATGGATGCGATCCCGAGTAGAGAGCCTGCCTCTAATTGCCACCCATATGATAAAACTCATTCTAGGAATATTTTGGGGGAACCAAACAAGCTTAAACCAAGGAACAAACGGATAAGGGGTTCTAAGAGAAGCCAAGGCAGAGGAGGCAGAATAAGTACCATTGGAGGAAGGAAGCCAGCGAGCTCTATCATTCACATTGGAGTTAGGATTGTAGGAAGGCATACGACTTCTAATTTCAAAAAGATCAATGGACATAGCAGCCGGCTAACTCCAAGAATCGCTATGAACAATGGAACTAACCGTTGCGTGGATAGGGAGGCATGAGTCATAGACAACACGGGGGCTCCATTTCGAAAGAAGAGGACCATCCGGATGCCAATTGTCAAACCATAAGGAGGTGCTAGAACCGTTACCAATGTAGTGCTGAATAAGGGGGGTGAACAAGAGGCCGAAGATGGAGGAGTTTTCTCCAATTCCAAGAGCAAGTACATGGAGTTTTAGCCTCCCAAAGATTAGAGTCCTTAAGGTGGTAGGCTTTGATCCAAGAAGACCATAGGTTATTTGTGCCATAACTCAAAATCCAAATATGCCTAATCATGAGAGCTTTGTTCCAAGAGGATAGGTCCTTGATGCCAAGACCTCCCTCTTTCTTAGGGAGACAAATATCGGACCAGCATATCTTTGCACCCTTGCTATCGCCCTCAATTCCTCTCCATAAAAAGCTTCTAAATTTTTGATCAATAATATTCAAAACTTTTTTAGGGAGGCAAAGATAACTAGCCCAAAATACTTGTAAACTAGTCAAAACCGAGACAATAAGTCACAAGCGACCAGTATAAGAGAGGCCTCGATTCAGCCAAGAAGCAAGTCTTCCAGAGACTCTGTCCATTAGGGGGGAGCAATCGCGAAGGCGTAATCTAGAAGAGATGATTGGTATGCCAAGATAACGAATGGGGAGAGAACCAACTGTATAACCAAAAAGGTTGATAAGCTGCTGGTTGATGGTATGAGAAACCCCGGAAGTGAAGATGTTGCTCTTAGCATGATTAGCATGGAGGCCCAATAACAAGGAGAACTCATCAAGCGCTGCCTTAACAACACATGCTGATGAAAGAGAGCCATGGCATAACATAATAAGGTCATCGGCAAAACAAAGGTGGGAAAGCTTAATCTTGTCACACCTCCAATGAAACTTGAAACTAGGAGAGTTCTCAATGCGCTTGGCCAGAATTTTTGAAAGAACTTCCATAGCAATAACAAACAGGTAGGGGGACATGGGATCCCTTTGGCGAAGGCCTCTCTTTCCGGAAAAGAAACCAGCAAGCTCCCCATTGATAGACATAGATAATTTAGGGGTAGTTAGGCAAGCTTTGATCCACATAATGACTTTATGAGGGAAGTGAATGGCAGCAAGGGTTTCAAGTAAGAATCCCCAATCCACCATGTCAAAATGGTTCATTAAATCCACTTTAAGAGCTAGCCTAGGGCAGCTACCATCTTTGTGGTAGTTCCTTATAAGCTCTTGCACAAGAAGAATGTTATCACCAATACATCTACCAGCCACAAAAGCTGATTTAGAAGGGCTAATTATATCCAGAAGGCAAGGCTTGATCCTATTCGCAATTATCTTGGCAATGATCTTATAGAGTGTGTTGCAACAAGAGATAGGTCTCAAGTCCTTCATCTTAGAAGGGTTAGGGACTTTAGGGACCAAAACAAGGATAGTAATATTGAGTTCCTTGAGCAATAGACCAGACCTAAAGAACTCTTGGATAGCACTAATGACATCTTCACCAACAATGTCCCATGTTATCTTGAAAAAGTGAGCATTGAAATCATCTGGGCCCGGAGCCTTGTTTGGGTGGAGGGAGAAGCAAACTTCCCAAATTGCATCATCGGTGACATCTCTACCCATGAAATCAGCTTGCCCATTGGAAATGACCTTATCAATAATATTGCTCAAAGTAGTACCAATTCCATGACTAATGGGCCTCGAGTAACCAAGAATAGTCTGAAAATGACGAATAGCCTCTTTCTTGACCAGAATATCACCTTCAATCAAGGAACCATCATCTCCGGTAATAGTGTGGATCGTGCTTCTATTACGCTTACCATTGATGGCTTTGAAGAAATAAGAGGAGTTGCGGCCACCAGCCTTAAGCCATTGGATTCTAGATTTTTGCCTTAGTAGGTCCTCTTCAGCTTTAAGTGTCGTAGTATAACAGCTTATAAGCTCTTTTTCCCGAATTCTAAGATTAGAATCAAGGGGCTGCTGGTCAAGGAGGCATTGACAATCATCAAGGGCAGCCTTGGTTTCAATCGATTTAATTGTCAAGTCTCCCACCTTGTCATTATTAAGGGTCTTAAGAACCTTCTTCAGATTTTGAAGCTTAGAGCAAAGCTTGTACTGCATGGTGCCATGAACTTGCTCCCGCCAACACCTATCAACCAAGGGGAGGAAATCTGCTCTATCCGTTAGAAAATTGAAAATTTTGAAAGGGCGATTTTCCTTAATACCTTGCAACCCACGTTTAACCACAGAGGGACAATGATCCGAAATGCTAGGGGGAAGGAAAATCTCTTCAGAATTCTCAAACTTTACAAGCCAATCATTATTTACAAGAACTCTATCCAATTTCTTAGAGATACAACCGTTGCTTCTCTTGTTGCACCAAGTATGAAGAAAACCTGAGAAACGAAGATCATCAAGCTCCAAAGATTAAATACAGTCATTGAACTCCTCCATAGCACCCGAAATTCTGGAGCAGCCCCCAATTGACTCACCCACACTCATAGAGACATTGAAATCACCAAGCACAATCCAAGGAGAACCATGTTGACTTGAACACATACTTTGCCAAAGAGCCTTCCTTAATCTATCATCATTAGAGCCATAAACAAAGTAGATTCGAAACTGGTCCTTGGTGTCCGAAATACAAGCATTACAATGGATAATCTGATTGGTTTCACTAACTTTAGTGATATTGAGAATTCTAGGATCCCAACCAACCCAAATTCTTCCAGGGCTATGACTATTATAATTATCTATCATATCCCAATCTTTGAAAACTGAATTGGCAGTAAGAGTTTTCTTGTTAATTCTCACTCTTGTCTCAATTAAACAAACTAGACTGATGTTATAGTCGAGCAACAACTTCCTAACTTCTGATTGTTTAGGGGTGGAATTCAGACCCCTAGTGTTCCAACATGCTAGATTAATCATCGAGAGGTTGAAAAGGCGTTACCTTAGCTTGCGAGCTATTAACCTTGCCTTTCTTAGCAGTTCGTTTCTTCTTCTTCTTCTTGCTAGAGGATTCCATGGGGCTGGAGAGCCCTTTAACAGTGACCCCATCAATGTTTTTTATTTTTGAGTGCCATAGAGAGTGGTCCGGAGAGGCCGTAGTAGGAGAATCAACATCAGTACATTGGTCATTGCACTGGTCCGGAGAGGCCATAGAAGGAGGATCAACATCATTACATTGGTCATTGCTCTGGTCATTGCATTGGTCATTGCGGTTATCACCTTCCTCAACAAGAGATGCAAACTTGTTGGAGGTATCAACAACCCTTTCCATAGAGAGGTCTTGGCATTGGTCAAGGTTAGGTACGTTGGTAGGACACCAAGAAGGCTCATTTTCAGTAACAAGTGGAGATAACTTCATCATCTTTCAAGGAGCCAAACGGAGGAGGTTCCATACATGCTTGGGGAGAGCAAACCGTGGGAGCATCTCGTTTATTGACTCTCCTCCATTCTTGTTTTAGCTTAGGAGCAGAAACATTTTCAGATGAGGAAAGTAGAGGCTTAAGCTTAGGGCAATTAGTAATAGAGTGGCCGAAAGACTTGCATCTAGTACAAATTTTTGGTTTCCATTGGTATTCCACTAAGATTTCCACGTTTCTTCAAGTTTTGGGTTTGAACTATCACCCATAAATAGGTCAAAGGAATCAACAAGGTCACAAGAGGCATCAATTTCAATACAAACCCTAGCAAAGGAAATTCTCTTCATGGGTTCAGTTAGGCTATCAGCATAGAGGGGCTTACCGGCCGCACTAGCAATATGGCTCAGCCCTTCTTCATTCCAGTATTCATGGGGAATGTTGAAGAGCTTAACCCAAACTGGAATTTTAGAGTAGGAATCTTTAGATAGAATGAGCCTAGGATGCCATTTTTTGAGGATCACCATCCTTCTAGCAAATAACCAAGGGCCAACCTCTAACACATTAGAACAAGCTTCATTATCTGAGAACTTAAAGAAGTAGAACCCCTTTTCATTAGCTAGAACTTCCAACAGGCCACGATTGCCCCAAATACGGATGGCTATGTTGTTAACTAGAGAAAATGGGAGCTTTTTCTCAATAAAATAACCCACCAAGCAGTTCTTCCATGCTTTAGAGCCATTCTCTGCAACTTCTAAGGGAGGGGAGACACACTTCCTATTTCCACTATGAAATGGCTGATAGTATTTAAGATTCATAGGCCTACCAGAGGGGGGATCCATAAGTGGATTATGATGAGCACCTTTCAGTACATTACTATAAGAAATAGGGTTTTTTTTTAGAAATTATAGGAGGCACTTGACCTATAGCATTGCTAGCATCTTTATTCACCAAAGGAGGAGTGATAGAAATACCTTTATTATGGGGCAGCACATAATTGCTTAAAGAGGAAACCTCCTCTAGCTGGACCTTTTGATCGTCAACAATTGCGGCTGGACAATCTTCTCCTTTAGAGGCAGGCTTTTCAACCATACCAGCAAACTTTTCAGACCTATTACATTGATCCATGGGCCCTTTCATCTTCCCCAATTCGTTCTTGAGATGTGCAGCAAAGCTTGAATCTTCAAAACCTCCATTGTTGCCTAAAATGGCAGCAATAGTGGAGGTTTGTGGGCTGCTTGATATGACCCCTTTAGCTTCAGCAACAACAGCTCTACTGAGTGTACTATGACCAGCTGTTGCTTGGTTGAAGGCATTATTTAAAACGAGCTTGGGTATGCTAGAACAATGCCCTCTTTGGTAGACCCATTGTTGCACTCAATAGAGTCATTAGCCTTTAAAATGGAAGAAACACCAGCTGAAGAAACTATGTGGGGGGAGGGTAAAGGACGGTCTTGCAAGGAAGGGGTGGGAGGCAGTACACCAGAAATGGAAAAAGAAGGTGCTTCCGGGAATGGTGGATTTTCCATGGTAGAACCGGGTGGGAGGACCAAATAGTAGGGGGTAGAAAGCCTCTTGGAACCAAGGCAAGGAAGAGATAGATGTGTAGGTGAGGGATCCATGGATGGAGAAGAGTCCACCATGAAAACAAGCTAGAAAAAGAAGGCAGCAACAAATTCTAGAGAGAAGGAGGAGCATCTCTCTCTAAAACAAAAATGATTAGTTCTCCCTTAAGCCTTGTGACTTTTCTTATTTACATTGCTTTCAATAATCACTAAAACGAGATACAATGGACGGATGACACCTCCCTGTGGATGATACCCTCGCTTACCGTTTTACTAAGTTTTCCAAACTTTAGAGCACATTGCATAGGAACAACTTTATAAATATCTTTTGATGTTCGCAATTTGTTAACGACACAAAAAGTGAAGTACCAATGGGACAGCACGGACAGGGTAGAAAAAAAGTTAGGAAAAACTGTCACACCTCATACCGTGGGACTACAAGTCCCATGGCATGGGACAAGTGTCAAAAAGACACATTTACCCTTCATATGTTCAAACAATTACAAATTTGTCTGATATTATATATATATATATTATAATTACATATATAATATTTTATATATTATATATATTATATAATAAAATATATTATACTAAATATATTATTATTATATAATATATTTTAATGTAATATTATTTAATAATATATCCTATATATTAATATATATTATTAATATATATATATATTATAATAATATGTATATATATTACTATAATATATATTATATATTATATAAAATATATATTATATATTATATGAAATATATTTGATTGGGATTAATTAAACTTATTAGAGTCATTAATCATTAATTGAAATCTTTGTGAAAATGGGTAGGCATTCCAACTCCCATTTAACTTAGTGGTTGAATTTACTCCTCAATGCATTTAATACTCACTTTGGGTTTGGTAGGCATTCCAACTCCTAACTCTTTGTTGATATTAAATTGTGGTTTCTTTGTGAGCCAAGTAGGCATTCCAACTCTTGGTCTACATTAGATACCAAACTTTACTTTTAACCATCTACAATTTAGGTGTTTATGTTGGAACCCTGTTCACTAGTAATGCTAGCGGAAATAGGTTTTAAAAATTTTATACATATAATAATTAATCTGGAACCAGTGAACTTGAGATCGTAGTTATTTTTCCGGAACTAATACATGCAATTTGTAAGTACATGAAATTATAATCAATACATTAAAAAAAATTTAGAACCTTACCAACGTTTAGAGGCTCCTTCACTTTATGCAATATGCTCATGGTCTGTACCACCGATCTTCCTCGCTATATCCTAGTAGTGGTAACTACGTGTGGATGCGTCACAGTCTCAGGAACTTGAATGGAGGATTCAAAGAGAATGAAGAAGAATAAACAATTTCTTTTAAGAGAAAAAAAAACTAGAACAATTCTAATTGTTAAAAAATATATATAATAATAATTTTTTTCTTTTGTTTCAATAGTGCAACAATTGAACTATCATTCTTTTTCTCTCTTTCTTATCTCACTCACAGCAATTACATTTTTTTTTCTTTTCACGTGCACACCAAATTGCATCTAATGCCAATTCAATGTTGCAAGTTTGTGTGCTTTTCTTATCTATTGATTCACCCACACTAAGTTTGTATCCTATACAAACACTAATATATATGCATTCGTATCTGGTTAAGGTTAGTCAAAATATATAAACTCTTTTATGACATTCAAATAACCACACCTTATCTTTTAAAATAAAATCTATATTTTATTTATCAATAAAAATATTATGTATATTTAAATTTAAACAATTTAAATTCAAATATGTTTCAATTTATTTTATTTAATAAATGAGATAATCTCATTATCTCACTATTCAAAATAAATAACTAATGAAACCCTCCATATATGACTAATTACATCATTAAATAATCTTCTTATTTGATTGTCATAATTGTCATTTTAATCAATTGAATAACCCAATTACTCAATCAATTCCTGACATGTGTCACTTTCGTAACACAATTAATTGGACTGTCCAATTAATTATCCGTGACTCTTGTTACCTAAATCGATCAGGCCAGCAAGGGGACCTAATGGACCCGCAGTATTTTGAGCTCCAATAATCCTCGGAATAATTAATTAAACTCTTTATTAATATTCCTTGATTATTAACTCTGTTGTTATTCCACTAAAAACTCAAAACTACACTCTCTCAACTACAGACGCTTTTACACAGACCGATACAACTCGGTGTCCATCGATATAGCTACTACACATGGTGTGATCCTCCACAGTAGTTCATAATTAGAGCTGGGTCATAATATCCGTTATACCCCTCTAATTACATATATCCTTTAAGTACTGTTGATTCTCCAATGAACAATAAATCCTATTTCCTCACGGAATTAGGAGATCGCTCATATTATCCAAGCCCCGAATCAACCCTTAAGGGTGCGTTTGGTACGGGGACGAGACTGGACTGGACGGGATTGGACTGGACTGGACAGTTGTTCCATGTTGGGTTTGGAATGTCTGAGACAGAACTGTGGACTGTACTGTTATGAGTTTGATATGCCTGTGACATGACGGGACAAGAGGTTCAAATGACCAGAGTGCCATCATTGTTTAGTCTAATGTTTGTTACAACATAATAGTGACATATTGGGCATGACAAGCTAGTATTTATTTAATTTTATTAAATAAATATTTTTATATATCATATTTAAAATTATTAAATAAATATTATATAAATAATGTAATTGAAACAAATAATATTATTTAACAAAAACAAGAGGTTCAAATGACTTATTGTTTTCAATTACAATATTATTTTTTACAATATTATTATATTTAACACAAATAATAATACTGTAATTGAAATATATTATAATTATTTAAGATTATTATATATTAATGTGTAATATTATATTATATATATATATATAATAATATGATATATTATATTATTATATATAATAATATATATAAGATATATGTGGATATATAAAATAATAAATATTAGTCCAAAAAAATATATTATATTATACTATATAAATATTATATAATGTATAATGTAATATTATATTATATATATATATATATTAAAAAATATATATATTATAATATATGTATATATATTAATAATATATATTATATATTATATTATATATATATATGTATCCTATATATAATAATATATATGATATATTAAATATTATTATATTATATATATATATATATATATATATGTATCCTATATATAATAATATATATGATATATTAAATATTATTATATATATTATATATAAGATATAATAATATATATATATGATATATTAAATATTATTATATATATTATATCTTATATATAATATATATACATATGATATATTAAATATTATTACATGTATATATATATATATATATTATTGTATAGGTAATAATATTATTATATAGGTAATAATATTTAATATATTATATATTATTATATATAATTCAATATAATATAATATATTATAATACATATATAAAATATAATATATATATATAATTTTTATATTTATATTACATATATATTTTACATAATATATATTATATATTATAGTAATATATATACATATTATTATAATATATATATATTAATAATATATATTAATATATAGGATATATTATTAAATAATATTATATTAAAATATATTATATAATAATAATATATTTAGTATAATATATTTTATTATATAATATATATAATATATAAAATATTATATATGTAATTATAATATATATATATATAATATCAGAAAATTTGTAATTGTTTGAACATATGAAGGGTAAATGTGTCTTTTTGACACTTGTCCCATGCCATGGGACTTGTAGTCCCACGGTATGAGGTGGGACAGTTTTTCCTAACTTTTTTTCTACCCTGTCCGTGCTGTCCCATTGGTACTTCACTTTTTGTGTCGTTAACAAATTGCGAACATCAAAAGATATTTATAAAGTTGTTCCTATGCAATGTGCTCTAAAGTTTGGAAAACTTAGTAAAACGGTAAGCGAGGGTATCATCCACAGGGTGGTGTCATCCGTCGATTGTATCTCGTTTTAGTGATTATTGAAAGCAATGTAAATAAGAAAAGTCACAAGGCTTAAGGGAGAGCTAATAATTTTCGTTTTAGAGAGAGATGCTCCTCCTTCTCTCTAGAATTTGTTGCTGCCTTCTATTTCTAGCTTGTTTTCATGGTGGACTCTTCTCCATCCATGGATTCCTCACCTAAACATCCATCTCTTCCTTGCCTTGGTTCCAAGAGGCTTTCTACCCCCTACTCTTTGGTCCTCCCACCCGGTTCTACCATGGAAAATCCACCATTCCCGGAAGCACCTTCTTTTTTCACTTCTAGTGTACTGCCTCCCACCCCTTCCTTGCAAGACTGTCCTTTACCCTCCCCTCACATAGTTTCTTCAGCTGGTGTTTCTTCCATTTTAAATGCTAATGACTCTATTGAGTGCAACAATGGGTCTACCAAAAGAGGGCATGGTTCTAGCATACCCAAGCTCGTTTTAAATAATGCCTTCAACCAAGCAAGAACTGGTCATAGTACACTCAATAGAGCTGTTGTTGCTGAAGCTAAAGGGGTCCTATCAAGTAGCCCACAAACCTCAACTATTGCTGCCATTTTAGGCAACAATGGAGGTCTTGAAGATTCAGGCTTTGCTGCTCATCTCAAGAACGAATTGGGGAAGATGAAAGGGCCCATGGATCAATGTAATAGGTCTGAAAAGTCTAATAGGTCTGAAAAGTCTGCTGGTTTGGTTGAAAAGTCTGCTGGTATGGTTGAAAAGCTTGCCTCTAAAGGAGAAGATTGTCCAGTAGCAATTGTTGAAGATCAAAAGGTTCAGCTAAAGGAGGTCTCCTCTTTAATCAATTATGTGTTGCCCCATAATAAAGGTATTTCTATCACTCCTCCTTTGGTGAATAAAGATGCTAGCAATGCTATAGGTCAAGTGCCTCCTATAATTTCTGAAAAAAATCCTATTTCTTATAGTAATGTGCTGAAAGGTGCTCATCATAATCCACTTATGGATCCCCCCTCTGGTAGGCCTATGAATCTTAAATACTATCAGCCCTTTCATAGTGGAAATAGGAAGTGTGTCTCCCCTCCCTTAGAAGTTGCAGAGAATGGCTCTAAAGCATGGAAGAACTGCTTGGTGAGTTATTTTATTGAGAAAAAGCTCCCATTTTCTCTAGTTAACAACATAGCCATGCGTATTTGGGGCAATCGTGGCCTGTTGGAAGTTCTAGCTAATGAAAAGGGGTTCTACCTTTTTAAGTTCTCGGATGTTGAAGCTTGTTCTAATGTGTTAGAGGCTGGCCCTTGGTTATTTGCTGGAAGGATGGTGATCCTCAAAAAATGGCATCCTAGGCTCATTCTATCTAAAGATTCCTACTCTAAAATTCCGGTTTGGGTTAAGCTCTTCAACATTCCCCATGAATACTGGAATGAAGAACGGATGAGCCATATTGCTAGTGCGGTTGGTAAGCCTCTCTATACTGATAGCCTAACTGAATCCATGAAGAGAATTTCCTTTGCTAGGGTTTGTATTGAAATTGATGCCTCTTGTGACCTTGTTGATTCCTTTGACCTATTTATGGGTGATAGTTCAAACCCAAAACTTGGAGAAAACGTGGAAATCTTGGTGGAATACCAATGGAAACCAAAAATTTGTACTGAATGCAAGTCTTTTGGCCACTATATTACTAATTACCCTAAGCTTAAACCTCTACTTTCCCCATCTGAAAATGTTTCTGCTCCTAAGCTAAAACAAGAATGGAGGAGAGTCAATAAACGAGATGCTCCCACGGTTTGCTCTCCCTAAGCATGCATGGAACCTCCTTTGTTTGGCTCCTTGAAAGATGATGAAGTTATCTCCATTTGTAATACTGAAAATGAGCCCTCTTGGTGTCCTACCAACCTACCTAACCTCAAGACCTCTCTATTGAAAGAGCTGTTAATACCTCCAACAAGTTTGCAGCTTTTGTTGAGGAAGGTGATAACCGCAATGACCAATGCAATGACTAGAGCAATGACTAATGTAATGATGTTGATCCCCCTTCTATGGCCTCTCCGGACTAGTGCAATGATCAATGTACTGATGTTGATTCTCCTACTACGGCCTCTCCGGACCACTCTCTATGGCACTCAAAAATAAAAAAACATTGATAGGGTCACTGTTAAAGGGCTCTCCAGCCCCACGGAATCCTCTAGCAAGAAGAAGAAGAAACAAACTGCTAAGAAAGGCAAGGTTAATAGCTCGCAAGCTAAGGTAACGCCTTTTCAACCTCTCGATGATTAATCTAGCATGTTGGAACACTAGGGGTCTGAATTCCACCCCTAAACAATCAGAAGTTAGGAAGTTGTTGCTCGACTATAACATCAGTCTAGTTTGTTTAATTGAGACAAGAGTGAGAATTAACAAGAAAACTCTTGTTGCCAATTCAGTTTTCAAAGATTGGGATATGATAGATAATTATAATAGTCATAGCCCTGGAAGAATTTGGGTTGGTTAGGGATCCTAGAATTCTCAATATCACTAAAATAAGTGAAACCGATCAGATCATCCACTGTAATGCTTGTATTTTGGACACCAATGACCAGTTTTGAATCTCCTTTGTCTATGGCTCTAATGATGATGGATTAAGGAAGGCTCATTGGCAAAGTATGTGTTCAAGTCAGCATGGTTCTCCTTGGATTGTGCTTGGTGATTTCAATGTTTTTAGGAGTGTGGGTGAGTCAATTGGGGGCTGCTCCAGAATTTCGTGTGCTATGGAGGAGTTCAATGAGTGTCTTCAATCTTTAGAGCTCGATGATCTTCGTTTCTCAGGTTTTCTTCATTCTTGGTTCAACAAGAGAAGCAACAGGTGTATCTCTAAGAAATTGGATAAAGTTCTTGTCAATAATGATTGGCTTCTAAAGTTTGAAAATTCTGAAGCGATTTTCCTTCCCCCTAGCATTTCGGATCATTGTCCCTCCGTGGTTAAACTTGGGTTGCAAGGTATTAAGAAAAATCGCCCATTCAAAATTTTCAAAATTTTCAAAATTTTTAATTTTCTAACGGATAGAGCAGATTTCCTCCCCTTGGTTGATAGGTGTTGGTGTGAGCAAGTTCATGGCACCATGCAGTACAAGCTTTGCTCTAAGCTTCGAAATCTAAAGAAGGTTCTTAAGACCCTCAATAATGACAAGGTGGGAGACTTGACAATTAAATCGATTGAAGCCAAGGCTGCCCTTGATGATTGTCAATGCCTCCTTGACCAGCAGCCCCTTGATTCTAATCTTAGAATTCGGGAAAAAGAGCTTATAAGCTGTTATACTATGACACTTAAAGCTGAAGAGGACCTACTAAGGCAAAAATCTAGAATCCAATGGCTTAAGGCTGGTGGCCGCAACTCCTCTTATTTCTTCAAAGCCATCAATGGTAAGTGTAATAGAAGCAAGATCCACACTATTACCAGAGATATTCTAGTCAAGAAAGAGGCTATTCGTCATTTTCAGACTATTCTTGGTTACTCGAGGCCCGTTAGTCATGGAATTGGTACTACTTTGAGCAATATTATTGATAAGGTCATTTCCAATGGGCAAGCTGATTTCATGGGTAGAGATGTCACTGATGATGAGATTCGGGAAGTTTGCTTCTCCCTCCAGCCAAACAAGGCTCCGGGCCCAGATGGTTTCAATGCTCACATTTTCAAGATAACATGGGACATTGTTGGTGAAGATGTCATTAGTGCTGTCCAAGAGTTCTTTAGGTGTGGTCTATTGCTCAAGGAACTCAATGCTACAATCCTTGCTTTGGTCCCCAAAGTCCCTAACCCTTCTAAGATGAAGTGCTTTAGACCTATCTCTTGTTGCAACACACTCTATAAGATCATTGCCAAGATAATTGCGAATAGGATCAAGCCTTGCCTTCCGGATATAATCAGCCCTTCTCAATCGGCTTTTGTGGCTGATAGGTGTATTGATGATAACATTCTTCTTGTGCAAGAGCTTATGGGGAACTACCACAAAGATGCTAGCTGCCCTAGGTTGGCTCTTAAAGTGGATTTAATGAAGGCTTTTGACATGGTGGATTGGGGATTCTTACTTGAAACCCTTGCTGCCTTTCACTTCCCTCCTAAAGTCATTATGTGGATCAAAGCTTGGCTAACTACCCCCAAGTTCTCTATCTCTATCAATGGGGAGCTGGCTGGATTCTTTTCTGTAAAGAGAGGCATTCGCCAAGGGGATCCCATGTCCCCCTACATGTTTGTTATTGCTATAGAAGTTCTTTCAAAAATTCTGGCCCAGCGCATCGAAGACTCTCCTATTTTCAAGTTTTATTGGAGGTGTGACAAGATTAAGCTTTCCCACCTTTGTTTTGCCGATGACCTTATTATGTTATGCCATGGCTCTCTTTCATCAGCACGTGTTGTTAAGGCAGCGCTTGATGAGTTCTCCTTGTTATCGGGCCTCCATGCTAATCATGCTAAGAGCAACATCTTCACTTCCGGAGTTTCTCATACCATCAACCAGCAGCTTATCAACCTTTTTGGTTATATGGTTGGTTCTCTCCCCATTCATTATCTTGGCATACCTATCATCTCTTCTAGATTACGCCTTCGCGATTGCTCCCCCCTAATGGACAGAGTCTCGGGAAGACTTGCTTCTTGGCTGAATCGAGGCCTCTCTTATGCTGGTCGCTTGCAACTTATTGTCTCGGTTTTGACTAGTTTACAAGTATTTTGGGCTAGTTATCTTTGCCTCTGATGCCGGACAGCCCTAAATAAACTCCACCGATGTCAAACGCACTCACGGACAGCCCACACACAAGAGAAACAAGCAATCCAGCCCGTCTCACACAAGAACAAATGAAGATAGATTAACTAATTTTCCAAGGGATACAGATATCACCACCCTTAGTAAACTAGTAGAAAAGGCTCACCACCAAGACTAATCTAAAGGGATACAGAAACACCACCCTCTCAACTAATCAAGGATACAGAACCAAAGGAAAACTCACCACTCAATGGAAATCCACCAAAGAGATACAGAGTTGAAGGATAAAATCTCAAAGAGACAATATTCTGAAATTCAATATTCAATAACTTACTTTTTTACAAGGATAAAGGCTCAATATATGGCCTAATCATGGAACAACCCTCCATGCATAGGAAAGGGACGAAATTAAAAGATAACAACACAATTCAAGGCATTAGAAACTAAGAAATTAAAGACATTAAAGTTAAACCCTTCAAATCTGTGCATTGTTGACTTCTGACCATTCAGTATAAAACCCTTCATATCTCTCTCTTAGGACCTTCAAATGACTTGCTTCAAAATACGAAATTAAAGATAAGACATTGATCTTTCTAATGACATAAAGCACAACAGCTAACTCTTCTGGAATCAAAAGTTAAGAAGTCTCAAAAATACCCCTACGAGCTGAATCTGATGCTTAACAAACCATAGTGAGAATTTGATATCCCTTTCTGTCTTGAACCGAGGTCGTGCAATGGGACACTCCCGTGTCAATCTCCCCATGTTGGAAAAGACTTGACCTCAAGTCTGAAATGCTAGCATCACCATGATAAGGAGACAAATCAGCTACATTGAAAGTTGGTGACACACCATAAGAATCTGGTAGCTCGATCTTGTATGCATTATCTCCAATGCGTTGAAGGACTTTGAAAGGACCATCAGCTCTAGGCTTTAGCTTACCATATTTCCCTTTTGGGAAACGATCTTTACTCAGATGAATCCACACCAAATCTCCTTCCTTGAACTCTACATGCTTGCGATGCTTATTCTTAGTCTTCTTGTACTTTTCATTTTGCTTCACAATGTTTTCTCGAACTTGAGCATGCAACTTTTTGATTGCACCAGCTCTAGCATCAGCATCTCCACTGCAATCTTTGTTAGAACCAATGGGAACCAAATCCAAAGGGCTGATAGGATTTTTACCATACACCACCTCAAACGGACTATGTTTGGTGCTTTGGCTTTTTGAGCAATTGTAAGCAAACTCGATTTGAGATAGGATCAAGTCCCATTGTCTAATATTCTTTCCCACATAACACCTCAAAAGATTTCCCAAGCTGCGATTAACAACCTCTGTTTGTCCATCGGATTGTGGATGATAAGATGAGCTGAAATTGAGGCTAGTACCAAGCTTCTTCCAAAGTGTACGCCAAAAATGACTCAAAAACTTTGAATCTCGATCTGAAACAATTGTCTTTGGAACACCATGAAGCTTCACAATCTCTTTGAAGTACAAATCTGAAATATAAGAAGCATCATTAGTCTTGTTACAAGGAACAAAATGAGCCATCTTCGAAAATCGATCAACAACCACCATGATAGAGTCTTTGTTCCTTTGAGTTCTAGGTAAACCCATCACAAAATCTAAACTAACATCTTCCCAAGGAGCATGAGCTACTGGCAGTGGTGTGTACAACCCCGTATTTTGTCCATGAGTCTTCGCCACATGACATACCCTACACTGCTGCACATGTCTAGCTACATCTCTCATCATCTTAGGCCAATAAAACTTTTCTTCCATAAGAGCAAGAGTCTTGTCTCTCTCAAAATGACCACCTATCCCACTATCATGAGCTTCCATAATAATGGTTTGTCGAAGTGAACATTGAGGCACACACAAACGATTTACCTTGAATAAATACCCATCATGCTTCAAGAACTACTCAAACGGACCCTTTTCACACTCTTGCCAAATGCTACCAAAGTATGGATCAGTTGCATATAATTCTTTCAAGATCTCAAACCCCACCACTTTAACTTCCATTGTGGACAGCAAGGAATGCTTTCTACTCAAAGCATCAGCCACCACATTTTGAACACCCGCTTTGTGCTTAATTGTGAAGTTGTAAGCTTGAAGAAATTCCACCCATACCGCATGTCTTCGATTGAGCTTGTGTTGGCTGTTAATGAACTTCAAGGCTGCATGATCTGAATAAAGAACAAATGGTTTAGCAAGAAGGTATTGACTCCAATGACTCAAAGCTTTATAGATTGCGTAGAACTCTTTGTCATAAGTAGAGTATTTCTTGCGAGAATCATTCAGCTTCTCACTAAAGAATGCAATTGGCTTTCCTTCTTGACTTAGAACACCACCAATACCCTCATTTGAAGCATCACACTCAACCTCAAACACCCTTACAAAGTCTGGAAGTGATAGGATTGGAGCTTCGGTTACTTTTCTTTTGATCAACTCAAAGCTTCTTCTAGCCTCTTCCGTCCACTTGTAACCACTCCCTTTCAAGCACTCAGTGATATGAGCCACAATAGAACTGAACCCCTTGATAAAACGTTGATAAAAAGATGCAAGTCCATGAAAGCTTCGAATGTCATGAACTGACTTTGGTTCCGACCAGATAAGAATTGCTTCCACCTTGCTAGGATCCATCTTGATTCCATCTTTAGACACCACATAGCCTAAGAAAATAAGGCTGCTAGTAAAGAACTTACACTTCTTTAAATTAGCATAAAGCTTTTGCTCCCTTAATATGCGAAAGATCTGCTCAAGATGATTCAAGTGTTCTCCTTCATCTTTGCTATACACTAGAATATCATCAAAGTAAACAACAACAAAGTGCCCAATACAAGGTTTAAGGATATGGTTCATGAATCTCATGAAAGTGCTAGGAGCGTTAGATAACCTAAATGGCATCACCACCCACTCATAGAGACCATCTCTAGTCTTGAAGGCTGTCTTCCACTCATCTCCTTGTCTCATTCTGATTTGATGGTAACCACTCCGTAAATCAATCTTCAAAAAAATTGCTGCCCCATGAAGTTGATCAAGTAAATCATCAAGCCTTGGAATCGGGAAGCGATAATCAACTGTAATCTTGTTCACCGCTCTACTATCAATACACATACGCCACGCACCATCTTTCTTTGGTACCAAAAGGGCTGGAACAGCACAAGGACTCGTGCTTTCCCTCACCATTCCCTTGACTAACAATTCATCCACTTGACGTTGCAGCTCTTCATGCTCTTTAGGACTCATTCGATAGGCTGCTTTATTTGGAAGGGTTGCACCTGGAACAAAGTCAATACAATGTTGAATGTCTCTCAATGGTGGTAAACCAGGTGGTAACTCATCCGGAACCACATCAAAGAATTCTTCAAGAATAGTCTTTATAATCAGTGGAGGATCATTGTTCCCCTCATTTTCTTCCACCACAAACAACACATACACTTCACTCCCTTGCATTAACTCTCTCCTACAATCAACTTGAGTAAGCAAGTTATTTCCCTCTCCTTTAGAAGGTTTGGGAACCTCTTCTGGCCTACTAGGACCCAACACAATCTTACAACCATCTTTAACAAAAGAGTACATGTGTTTAAAACCATCATACTATACACGACTATCATAATGCCATGGTCTCCCTAGCAGTAAATGACATGCATCCATAGGAGCTACATCGCACCAAACTTCATCTTTATAATTCTTTCCAATAGAAAATGAGATAAGACAGCGTTTACTTACTTTTATCTCATTATCCTTTTGAAGCCACGAGAGTTTGTAAGGATGAGGATGTTGCACTGTTTTGAGGGCCAACTTCTCCACCATAACAGTAGAAACCACATTCTCAAAGCTTCCACTATCAATAATCACAACACACACCTTGCCATGAGAAGTACACTTGGTGTGGAACACATTTTTTCTCACCCAATCTTCCTCTTCCTCTTCTTGAACCACACTCAAAGTCCTTTGAATGACTAGAGAAGCACCTTTATCTCCATAAGTCACATCTTCCGCAACCTCTTCATTCTCATACTCATCTTCTTTCAAATCTGTTGCTAAGTCATCTTCGTCACTGTCTTCTTCAACCAATGAAACGATCTTGCGATTTGGACACTCCGAGGAAATATGGCCAAACCCTTGACACTTGAAACACCTGCGAGAATTTGTATTAGAAGGACTAGGCTGTTGTTGTTGCTTAGACACCACACCTTCTCTTTTTGAGGTCGAAAACTTTGTGTTGGTTTTGGTTGTGGCAGTAGGCTTAAACTTGAAGTGCTTCCTCTATTAGCAAAGCCTTCTCTTGAACCATACTTAGAACCCATGCTACGCATCTCCTTTTGTTGCTTCTCCACCTTAAGAGCAAGCTTACACACATCATTAAGACTCCAATATGACTGTATTTGCACCACATTAGAAATCTCATAATTTAAACCACCAAGATAACGTGTAATAGTCTGCTCTTCCGGTTCCATTAGATCACCTTTCAACATGAGATTATCAAACTCGGCTGTATATTCCGCGATCGAAAGATCCTTTTGTCTAAAGTTCTGAATCTTCAAGAAAACATCTTGCCGATAATTGTCCGGTAGATACTTCCTTGTCAATTCCTTTTTCATCTTAATCCAAGTCAAAATCTTGCTTCTCCATTCTCTTTCTCTCTGTTTCTTGAGATTCTCCCACCAAAAGGAGGCATGCTTTCGGAGTTTGATTGCAACAAGTTTCACCTTTCTATGTTCTGGAACTTCTTGGTATTCGAAGATACGATCCACCGTATTCAGCCACTCTATGAACTCATCCGGTTGCAACTTTCCTTCAAATTCTGGAATCTCAATTTTTGCATTGAAAGCACGATGTGTCTCACGATCCCTCAAGACATAATGCCTCAAATCACGTGGATGAGGAGGAGTACTATCATCAGAAACATGGCTGCGCGTTTGATGGAAAGGATTAACATCAACACCATCATCTTCGAATCCTTCATTCTCATCATGGTCATGATTCTCATATAGATGCAATCGTTGCTGGAGTTGATCGATTTGCTGCCTCAAATCATCCATAATCATATTCCGTTGATTCACTTGAGGAGCTGATTCTTCATCAATAGTTGACATACGACGACGACCAGCCATTGAAAAAAAAAAGAGCAACCTTGTTGGATGCCAGTTTAAAGGCACTGATGTGTAAAATCGTGTTATAAAATACTCACTCGCAAGTGCACGAATCGTGAAGATAAGCACAACGGCAAGTAAGGATCGTTCCCACGAGGAAAAGTGATTTATTGATTGAAAACTAATTTTAATTAAAGTTAAACTAAAAGTAACCAAAGATTTGTTTGAGATTTGAATTAAACTAAACTAAATTAAGAAAGCAATTAAAAAGAATATGGTTGTGATCAAGAGAAGGAAATACTAGATTATCAATGATCTCCAATTATGAACACCCAATGTAATGAATTAATTTGTAAACAAGATTTAATCAATTCTAGGGTTCATTCTTTGTCTTTAATGTGACTATTACCGTATGGTCATGGGATGAGTCATGTGCTCCCAACCACTATTCACCATTGGTCTATGGTGTGAACAGTGATCGAAAACCCTTTAAGCACAAGAATTAAGAACCAAATTCTATACTTTGCTTGGCCTATGCTAAAGATAAAATTCATTCATTCAAAAGAGCATTAATCAAGATTAGGTTTGGTCTATACTCTAACCCTAATTCTCAGATAGTCTTAACCTTAAAATCATGCCAAATAGTTATTCACCCTTGGTCTATGGTGTGAATAAATATTAAAACTAATGAGGATCAAGCAATTAAGAACAATGAATAAATCAAGAATTTTAATTGATGAAATAATAATTAATCCATATATGAGCATTCACAAAAGGTTCACATTGATTCCCTAGTTATGGGATTAGTTACACATCATAGAAAAAGAAAAGAAAAAAGATTGAGTAGAGAAAACCCGAGATGATCATCAAAGAGCTCCTCCAATTCTTCTTTGTCTGCTTCGTCTTCTTCTACAATGGATGGATGGGTCTTGAGGTGATGTGTGGTGATGGAGTGATGGGGGATAGCCCCCTTGGTGGCTTGGGACCTCCCTTAGCTTCTCTCCCGAAATTAGGCTTCAAAGGGGTTTAAATAGGCTTTAGATGATAAGTCAAGTCCTTAAACAACAAGGAAATTGATTTCCTTTTGGAACTCTACCTTTTTTGGGATTTAATTCTTTCCTAATCCACTCAAATTGATTACTTATTGAAGGATGATAAGGATTAGGTGTCAACTTGCTTTCCAAGACTCACACTCATGTCCAAGAAGGTAATATTTCCCATTCCGACAACTTGCAAAATAAATCCCGTCACTATTTACGGAATTATGACTGATCTGACCATCGGATACTAAAATGGGCATAACTTCTTCTAGGAATATTGGAATTGCGATCCGAAAAGTGCGCCGGAAACTAGACTTCCGGGGCTTTCCATCCATAGGTGGTAGGACACACAATTAAATTGGAGCTGAGAGATATGGCCCCCGTAATCTGTCTGTTCTGCACTGGCTGAATCAGCCTTTCCCGGAATGATGTGCGGCATAGACCACGGTTGAGGTTGATGCCTGGGAAGCGGTATGGACCACGGAAAAGAACAGAAAGCCTACTGAAATGTACTGCTGGACGTGCCGCGGTGGAGGTCGTGCATGAAGAGCAACCTACACAGCGGTGGATGACAGCTTTGCTCTTTTTCTTCACATTTAAGCTCTTTTCCTTGAAAATACCTTCAAACACTTCATCTAAGGAATGTGACCTATACATGCTCAACAAACACATAAAATACCTAATTTCACAGAAAAACAAAGCACAAATAATAGGAAATGGGGACCTAAAATATGTATAGAAATAGACCGATCAGGCACACAAAACAACCTAACCGGGCTCTGATACCAATCTGATGCCGGACAGCCCTAAACAAACTCCACCGTTGTCAAACGCACTCACGGACAGCCCACACACAAGAGAAACAAGCAATCCAGCCCGTCTCACACAAGAACAAATGAAGATAGATTAACTAATTTTCCAAGGGATACAGATATCACCACCCTTAGTAAACTAGTAGAAAAGGCTCACCACCAAGACTAATCTAAAGGGATACAGAAACACCACCCTCTCAACTAATCAAGGATACAGAACCAAAGGAAAACTCACCACTCAACGGAAATCCACCAAAGAGATACAGAGTTGAAGGATAAAATCTCAAAGAGACAATATTCTGAAATTCAATATTCAATAACTTACTTTTTTTACAAGGATAAAGGCTCAATATATGGCCTAATCATGGAACAACCCTCCATGCATAGGAAAGGGACAAAATTAAAAGATAACAACACAATTCAAGGCATTAGAAACTAACAAATTAAAGACATTAAAGTTAAACCCTTCAAATCTGTGCATTGTTGACTTCTGACCATTCAGCATAAAACCCTTCATATCTCTCTCTTAGGACCTTCAAATGATATTCTTCAAAATACGAAATTAAAGATAAGACATTGATCTTTCCAATGACATAAAGCACAACAGCTAACTCTTCCGGAATCAAAAGTTAAGAAGTCTCAAAAATACCCCTACGAGCTGAATCTGATGCTTAACAAACCGTAGTGAGAATTTGATATCTCTTTCTACCTTGAACCGAGGTCGTGCAATGGGACACTCCGGTGTCAGCCTCCCTAAAAAAGTTTTGAATATTATTGAGCAGAAATTGAGCAGAAATTTAGAAGCTTTTATGGAGAGGAATTGAAGGCGATAGTAAGGGTGCAAAGATATGCTAGTCAGATATTTGTCTTCCTAAGAAAGAGGGAGGTCTTAGCATCAAAGAGCTATCCTCTTGGAACAAAGCTCTCATGATTAGGCATATTTGGATTTTGAGTTACGGCACAAATAACCTATGGTCTTCTTAGATCAAAGCCTACCACCTTAAGGACTCTAATCTTTGGAAGGCTAAAACTCCATGTACTAGCTCTTGGAATTGGAGAAAACTCCTTCATCTTTGGCCTCTTGTTCGCCCCCTTATTCAGCACTACATTGGTAACGGTTCTAGCACCTCATTATGGTTTGACAATTGGCACCCGGATGGTCCCCTTCTTTCGAAATGGAGCCCCCGTGTTGTCTATGACTCAGGCCTTCCTATCCACGCAACGGTTAGTTCCATTGTTCATGGCGATTCTTGGAGTTGGCCGGCTGCTATGTCCATTGATCTTTTTAAAATTAGAAGTCGTATGCGTTCCTACAATCCTAACTCCAATGTGAATGATAGAGCTCGCTGGCTTCCTTCCTCCAATGGTACTTATTCTGCCTCCTCTGCTTTGGCTTCTCTTAGAACCCCTCATCCGTCTGTTCCTTGGTTAAAGCTTGTTTTGTTCCCCCAAAATATTCCTAGAATGAGTTTTATCCTATGGGTGGCAATTAGAGGCAGACTCTCTTCTCGGGATCGCATCCATAAATATGACCCTATGGCGGTTACTACTTGTGTTCTTTGCAACACCCACCCGGAGTTTCATGCCCACCTTTTTTTGAGTGTTTATTCAGTAGAGCCATTTGGACTCAGCTTATGAATATTTGTGGGTCTTCTTGGAATGGCCTTTGTTAGAATGCTTTCATTGACTGGGATTCCACTCATTAGAGAGGGAACTCTCCTGCTATTGTTGCTAACAAGCTTTGTCTTGGGGTTGCGGTTTAGCATATTTGGAGAGAGCGAAACTGTCGCATTTTTGAAGGCACTAAAAAGACTAGTTTGGTTGTTGCTCGCTCCATTATTGACACCATTCGCTGTCGGCTATCCTCTTTCAATTTAAAGAACCACTCTATCATTGCCTTGAATTGGAATGTCAACTCTAGTTGATTTGTTGTCTTGCTCTTATCTTGTCTTGCTCGTTTGTTATAGCTGTTTTGAGCCTTTGTTTAGCTCTTGCTTTGCTTCCTGGGGTATACCCCTTGTATTTTGTACATTCTTTCTCTCTTTTTACGATACTATTTACTTACCCAAAAAAAAAAATAAAGATGCTAGCAATGCTATAGGTCAAGTGCCTTCTATAATTTCTGAAAAAAACCCTATTTCTATTAGTAATGTGCTGAAAGGTGCTCATCATAATCCACTTATGGATCCCCCCTTCTGGTAGGCCTATGAATCTTAAATACTATCAGCCCTTTCATAGTGGAAATAGGAAGTGTGTCTCCCCTCCCTTAGAAGTTGCAGATAATGCTTTAAAGCATGGAAGAACTGCTTGGTGGGTTATTTTATTGAGAAAAAGCTCCCATTTTCTCTAGTTAACAACATAGCCATGCGTATTTAGGGCATTCGTGGCCTGTTGGAAGTTCTAGCTAATAAAAAGGGGTTCTACTTCTTTAAGTTCTCGGATGATGAAGCTTGTTCTAATGTGTTAGAGGCTGGCCCTTGGTTATTTGTTGGAAGGATGGTGATCCTCAAAAAATGGCATCCTAGGCTCATTCTATCTAAAGATTCCTACTCTAAAATTCCGGTTTGGGTTAAGCTCTTCAACATTCCCCATGACAATTTAAAGAACCACTCTATCATTGCCTTGAATTGGAATGTCAACTCTACTTGATTTGTTGTCTTGCTCTTATCTTGTCTTGCTCGTTTGTTATAGCTGTTTTGAGCCTTTGTTTAGCTCTTGCTTTGCTTCCTGGGGTATGCCCCTTGTATTTTGTACATTCTTTCTCTCTTTTTACGATACTATTTACTTACCCAAAAAAAAAAAATAAAGATGCTAGCAATGCTATAGGTCAAGTGCCTCCTATAATTTCTGAAAAAAGCCCTATTTCTATTAGTAATGTGCTGAAAGGTGCTCATCATAATCCACTTATGGATCCCCCCTTCTGGTAGGCCTATGAATCTTAAATACTATCAGCCCTTTCATAGTGGAAATAGGAAGTGTGTCTCCCCTCCCTTAGAAGTTGCAGATAATGCTCTAAAGCATGGAAGAACTGCTTGGTGGGTTATTTTATTGAGAAAAAGCTCCCATTTTCTCTAGTTAACAACATAGCCATGCGTATTTAGGGCAGTCGTGGCCTGTTGGAAGTTCTAGCTAATGAAAAGGGGTTCTACTTCTTTAAGTTCTCGGATGATGAAGCTTGTTCTAATGTGTTAGAGGCTGGCCCTTGGTTATTTGCTGGAAGGATGGTGATCCTCAAAAAATGGCATCCTAGGCTCATTCTATCTAAAGATTCCTACTCTAAAATTCCGGTTTGGGTTAAGCTCTTCAACATTCCCCATGAATACTGGAATGAAGAACGGCTGAGCCATATTGCTAGTGCGGTTGGTAAGCCTCTCTATGCTGATAGCCTAACTGAATCCATGAAGAGAATTTCCTTTGCTAGGGTTTGTATTGAAATTGATGCCTCTTGTGACCTTGTTAATTCCTTTGACCTATTTATGGGTGATAGTTCAAACCCAAAACTTGGAGAAAACGTGGAAATCTTGGTGGAATACCAATGGAAACCAAAAATTTGTACTGAATGCAAGTTTTTTGGCCACTCTATTACTAATTGCCCTAAGCTTAAGCCTCTACTTTCCCCATCTGAAAATGTTTCTGCTCCTAAGCTAAAACGAGAATGGAGGAGAGTCAATAAACGAGATGCTCCCACGGTTTTCTCTCCCTAAGCATGCATGGAACCTCCTCCGTTTGGCTCCTTGAAAGATGATGAAGTTATCTCCACTTGTAATACTGAAAATGAGCCTTCTTGGTGTCCTACCAACCTACCTAACCTCGACCAATGCCAAGACCTCTCTATGGAAAGAGCTGTTGATACCTCCAACAAGTTTGCAGCTCTTGTTGAGGAAGGTGATAACCGCAATGACCAATGCAATGACCAGAGCAATGACCAATGCAATGACCAGAGCAATGACCAATATAATGATGTTGATCCTCCTTTTATGGCCTCTCCGGACCAGTGCAATGACCAATGTACTGATGTTAATTCTCCTACTACGGCCTCTCCGGACCACTCTCTATGGAACTCAAAAATAAAATAAAAAAACATTGATGGGGTCACTGTTAAAGGGCTCTCCAGCCCCACGGAATCCTCTAGCAAGAAGAAGAAGAAGAAACGGATTGCTAAGAAAGGCAAGGTTAATAGCTCGCAAGCTAAGGTAACGCCTTTTCAACCTCTCGATGATTAATCTAGCATGTTGGAACACTAGGGGTCTGAATTCCACCCCTAAACAATCAGAAGTTAGGAAGTTGTTGCTCGACTATAACATCAGTCTAGTTTGTTTAATTGAGACAAGAGTGAGAATTAACAAGAAAACTCTTGTTGCCAATTCAGTTTCCAAAGATTGGGATATGATAGATAATTATAATAGTCATAGCCCTGGAAGAATTTGGGTTGGTTGGGATCCTAGAATTCTCAATATCACTAAAATTAGTGAAACCGATCAGATCAATCCATTGTAATGCTTGTATTTTGGACACCAATGACCAGTTTCGAATCTCCTTTGTTTATGGCTCTAATGATGATAGATTAAGGAAGGCTCTTTCGCAAAGTTGTGTTCAAGTCAGCATGGTTCTCCTTGGATTGTGCTTGGTGATTTCAATGTTTTTAGGAGTGTGGGTGAGTCAATTGGGGGCTGCTTTAGAATTTCGTGTGCTATGGAGGAGTTCAATGACTGTCTTCAATCTTTGGAGCTCGATGATCTTCGTTTCTCAGGTTTTCTTCATACTTGGTTCAACAAGAGAAGCAACGGGTGTATCTCTAAGAAATTGGATAGAGTTCTTGTCAATAATGATTGGCTTCTAAATTTTGAAAATTCTGAAGTGATTTTCCTTCCCCCTAGCATTTCGGATCATTGTGCCTCCGTGGTTAAACTTGGGTTGCAAGGTATTAAGAAAAATCGCCCTTTCAAAATTTTCAAAATTTTCAATTTTCTAACGGATAGAGCAGATTTCCTCCCTTTGGTTGATAGGTGTTGGCAGGAGCAAGTTTATGGCACCATGCAGTACAAGCTTTGCTCTAAGCTTCGAAATCTGAAGAAGGTTCTTAAGACCCTCAAGAATGACAAGGTGGGAAGACTTGACAATTAAATCGATTGAAGCCAAGGCTGCCCTTGATGATTATCAACGCCTCTTTGACCAGCAGCCCCTTGATTCTAATCTTAGAATTCGGGAAAAAGAGCTTATAAGCTGTTATACTATGACACTTAAAGCTGAAGAGGACCTACTAAGGCAAAAATCTAGAATCCAATGGCTTAAGGCTGGTGGCCGCAACTCCTCTTATTTCTTCAAAGCCATCAATGGTAAGCGTAATAGAAGCAAGATCCACACTATTACCGGAGATGATGGTTCCTTGATTGAAGGTGATATTCTAGTCAAGAAAGAGGCTATTCGACATTTTCAGACTATTCTTGGTTACTCGAGGCCCGTTAGTCATGGAATTGGTACTACTTTGAGCAATATTATTGATAAGGTCATTTCCAATGGGCAAGCTGATTTCATGGGTAGAGATGTCACTGATGATGAGATTCGGGAAGTTTGCTTCTCCCTCCACCCAAACAAGGCTCCGGGCCCAGATGGTTTCAATGCTCACATTTTCAAGATAACATGGGACATTGTTGGTGAAGATGTCATTAGTGATGTCCAAGAGTTCTTTAGGTCTGGTCTATTGCTCAAGGAACTCAATGCTACAATCCTTGCTTTGGTCCCTAAAGTCCCTAACCCTTCTAAGATGAAGTACTTTAGACCTATCTCTTGTTGCAACACACTCTATAAGATCATTGCCAAGATAATTGAGAATAGGATCAAGCCTTGCCTTCCGGATATAATCAGCCCTTCTCAATCTGCTTTTGTGGCTGATAGGTGTATTGGTGATAACATTCTTCTGTGGCAAGAGCTTATGGGGAACTACCAGCAAAGATGCTAGCTGCCCTAGGTTTGCTCTTAAAGTGGATTTAATGAAGGCTTTTGACATGGTGGATTGGGGATTCTTACTTGAAACCCTTGCTGCCTTTCACTTCCCTCCTAAAGTCATTATGTGGATCAAAGCTTGGCTAACTACCCCCAAGTTCTCTATCTCTATCAATGGGGAGCTTGCTGGTTTCTTTTCCGGAAAGAGAGGCCTTCGCCAAGGGGATCCCATGTCCCCCTACATGTTTGTTATTGCTATGGAAGTTCTTTCAAAAATTCTGGCCAAGCGCATTGAGGACTCTCCTAGTTTCAAGTTTCATTGGAGGTGTGACAAGATTAAGCTTTCCCACCTTTGTTTTGCCGATGACCTTATTATGTTATGCCATGGCTCTCTTTCATCAGCACGTGTTGTTAAGGCAGCGCTTGATGAGTTCTCCTTGTTATCGGGCCTCCATGCTAATCATGCTAAGAGTAACATCTTCACTTCCGGAGTTTCTCATACCATCAACCAGCAGCTTATCAACCTTTTTGGTTATACGGTTGGTTCTCTCCCCATTCGTTATCTTTAGTCTTTTATTTTCTTTCCCGTTTGTAAGGCAATTATTGCCCAATTTAGTTTTCTGATTGTAAGGCCATAATGACACGATACCCTTTTTTTTGGGTAAGTAAATAGTATCATAGAAAGAGAGAAAGAATGTACAAAATACAAGGGGCATACCACAGGAAGCAAACGAGCAAGACAAGACAAGAGTAAGACAGCAAGTCAACTAGAGTTGACATTCCAATTCAAGGCAATGATATGGTGGTTCTTTAAATTGAAAGAGGATAGCCGGCAGCGAATGGTGTTAATAATGGAGCGAGCAACAACCAAACTAGTCTTTTGAGTGCCTTCAAAAATGCGACAGTTTGGTTCTCTCCAAATATGATAAACCGCAACCCCAAGACAAAGCTTGTTAGCCACAATAGCAGGAGAGTTCCCTCTCCAATAAGTGGAAGCCCAGTCAATGAAAGCATTCCAACAAAGGCCATTCCAAGGAGACGCACAAATATTCATAAGTTGAGTCCAAATGGCTCTACTGAATAAACACTAAAAAAAAAGGTAGGCATGAGACTCCGGGT
The DNA here is from genome assembly GCA_033220585.1 of Dipteronia sinensis. NCBI lineage: Eukaryota > Viridiplantae > Streptophyta > Magnoliopsida > Sapindales > Sapindaceae > Dipteronia > Dipteronia sinensis. The sequence goes on along the minus strand of CM065639.1, from coordinate 27,088,718 downwards.
GAGTGTTGCAAAGAACACCAGTAGTAACCACCATAGGGTCATATTTATGGATGCGATCCCGAGTAGAGAGCCTGCCTCTAATTGCCACCCATAGGATAAAACTCATTCTAGGAATATTTTGGGGGAACCAAACTAAGCTTAAACCAAGAAACAAATGGATGAGGGGTTCTAAGAGAAGCGAAAGTAGAGGAGGCAGAATAAGTACCATTGGAGGAAGGAAGCCAGCGAGCTCTATCATTCACACTTGAGTTAGGATTGTAGAAAGGCATACGACTTCTAATTTCAAAAAGATCAATGGACATAGCAGCCGGCCAACTCCAAGGATGATACCCTTGCTTGCATGTTGTACTAGTTTTTTGCTAGTTTAGAGCACATTGCGTAGGAACTTTTAATATAAAATCTTTTGATCCTCGCATTCTTTCAACGACGGAAAAAGCGAGTTATCACGTGCTAACTAGAATTCTGATCCCTGAGTGGATTTTCTCGTTAACACTTTTTAGCGCGGTCTATGAGAACTGTCCACACCAGTGAAAGAAAGCCTGAAATCTCGTTTTCTTACAGCATTTTCAGTATGAGACTCAGGTTTTCTCAAGATCAGCCCGATCCGTCGGGCCACCAATCCATTGCTTCAACCTGAAAGGGTTAGAAGCAGAAGAATATGGGAAAGAGTCGTAAGCCTGCTCCAGCACCCGCGGCTACTGCGCTGGCTACCCCTTAGATACCTGCCGCTCCGGTAGCCAACCCGGCCAGCCTGGACCAATATTGGGTAGCGCATCCATGTTGTCTATGACTCAGGCCTCCCCATTCATGCAACGGTTAGTTCCATTGTTCATGGTGATTCTTGGAGTTGGCCTGCTGCTATGTCCATCGATCTTTTTGAAATTAGAAGTCGTATGCCTACCGACAATAGTGTTCGCTGGCTCCCTTCCTCCAGTGGAACTTACTCAGCCTCATCTGCTTTGGCTTCTCTTAAAACCCCTCAACCGATTGTTCCTTGGTTCAAACTTGTTTGGTTCCCCCAAAATGTTCTGCTTTGGTTGGCAATCAGATGCAGGCTTTTCACTCAGGATCGCATCCTTAAATATGACCATAGGGCTGTTACTACTTGTGTTCTTTGCAACTCCCATCTTGAGTCTCATGCCCACCTATTTTTTAAATGTTTATTCAGTAGAGTTATTTGGACTCAGCTTTTGAACATTGGTGGGTGTAAGAACCTCATTTCTCTGATTGGCTTATTTCATGACAAATCACATTGGGGATGTTTGTAACAGGTAGCATAGGTTCTCCAAGTGCGGTGTTCTCGAAAACATGCTTCCGGTCATCCTAAAGAGCTTCAAGAGAGGTAGTTCACTTGTTCTTAACTCTTGAAGAAATTTAGTTGCACATACTCAGATCTCATGCATTTGTAGCCAACATACATCTCTTAGAGAATATCTGACTCCGAATGGTCGCAGAGGGTAGCGCCCCCCCACTTACAGTACCAGATGGCAGGGAGACACCATTTGGCAAGGCACTAGGATACCCTCTTTCGACAAATTGGGACCACCTCCACCTGTACCAGTCCAAGTATTGTGACTTCCACGAGGATGTGGGATACAATACCTCAGAATGCTATAGCCTACGTAACCAAATTAAAGCACTAGTAAGAGGGGGATGCTTGGTAGAGTTTCTCCAACAAGTGCGTGATAGCATTCACACTGGGAAGGAGGTGCAAGCAGACATTAGAGCAATGGAGGAAATAAGAAAAGCTAAAGGAAGGATCTGATGGAGCAGATCCAAATAATCCACACCATTAGCGGAGGTCCACCCTAGCAGGAACCTCCAACAATTCTAGAAAGAACCACGCCAGAAAGGTGCCCAGGTTAGATATAGGCCAAGATATCTTCAAGGTCACTAAAAGGATTACCTGGATCTCCTCCTTCAGCACAAATTGTCTTCACCGAGGAGTACGTGTATAGCACGGTCCAACCTCATGACGACCCCATGGTTGTCACCCTGCAGATCGCCAATTGCTTGGTCCAATGTGTCCTGATTGATATCGGTAGGAGCGTTGAGTCGTTGACATCCTTTTCAAAGGTGCTTTAGAGTAGTTCAACTTGAAGAACCCCTGCTACAACAGCTGCACCACCCCGCTTCATGGGTTCACCTGGGACTCACTGATACCCACCGGGTCCATGATCCTACCCGTGGTAATAGAAACAGCACCACTCCAGCATAACCTCATGATAGATTTTATCATGATAGATACTCCATCTGCCTACAATGCCATTCTTGGAAGGCCCTTCCTATCTGTAATCAAGGGTGTCCTATCAATCCATCATAATGTCCTAAAATTCCCGGTAGGGGACAAGGTAGGCGAAGTGCGGGGGGATCAGCAGTCGGCAAGCAAGTGTTACGCGGTATCGGCCAACCTAGCAGCACTGGCCAAGCAATATGCCCATGTAACCACCATGCAAGAACTTAAATCACCAAAAGAGGACCTTGAAGATAGGATGGAAGCAGAAGAGTAGGAACCCAAGGTGTTCCAGTCACAGAAGAGGTGGAAGAAGAAGATAGGGGGTGGTCAAGAGGCCGTCCTATAAACAAATTAGAAGAAATACCGATCAGGAAAGATGATCCTTTGAAGACGGTCAAGATAGGAGCAACATTGGAGGCAAGAGTGAAGAAAGATTTGATAAAACTCTTTCAAGAATACAGCGACATCTTCGCCTGGAACCATGAGGATCCCGGGGATTCCTTTTACCTTGGCAGCTCACAAGTTAGCCATTGATCCAACCTTTAATCCAGTCAAGCAGAAGAGAAGTCATTTCAATCCAAAAAGGAATGACGCGGTGCAATAAGAGGTAGACTAGCTACTGAAGGCCAAGTTCATCAAGGAGTCCCGGTACCCTGAATGGATTGCCAATGTAGATGGGTAACCAAGGCGAACGGGTAGATTATACGGATCTTAACCGCGCATGCCCGAAGGATAGCTTCCCTTTACCAAAGATTGATCAATTGGTAGATTCAACAGCGGGTAACAAACTCCTAAGCCTTATGGACGCATTCTAGGGGTACAATCAGATTATGATGCACCGATCAGGATAAAACCAGTTTCGTAACTAGGCAAGGCTTATATTGCTAAAAGGTAATGCCCTTTGGACTCAAGAATGTAGATGCTCCCTACCAGCGCCTAGTTAACCATCTGTTCAAGAAGCTGATAGGAAAGTTAATGGAAGTGTACATCGACAACATGATCACCAAATCCCTAGCGGCCGAGCAGCACTAAGACCACCTCCGCCGGGCTTTCTAGATAATCAGGGAGAATCAGATGCGACTGAACCCCACTAAGTGTGCTTTCAAGGTAGCGGCCGAGAAGTTCCTCGGTTTCATGGTTCATGATAGAAGGATAGAAGACAATTCGGAGAAGATCCGAGCAATCTTGGACCTCGAATCTCCCACCTCGCTCAAGCAAATACAGAGCTTGACAGGACGAATAGCGACCCTGAACCGCTTCATATCTCGATCCACTGATAAATGTATTCCCTTCTTCATAGCTATCAAATAAGGGAGGAATAGGAAGTTGGATCAAAATAGCGAGCTAGATTTACAGTCATTGAAGTGATACCTAGCTAGCCCACCACTTCTAGTTAAACCAATACCGGGAGAAGAGCTACAGTTGTATCTAGTCCGTGTCATAGACTGCGGTTAGCGGGGCCTTGGTTAAAGAGTGTGGAGATGGAGTTCAGTAGCCTGTTTACTATGTACGCCGCGCCCTGACCAAATCGGAGAAAAACTATACTCTCCCAGAGAAGCTCTCATTTACGTTGGTAACCACCGCTAGGAAGCTCTGCCCTTACTTCCAAGCCCATTCAATCGCGGTGGTCACCGACCAGCCTCTGCGTTAGTTTCTCCAAAGACCATACGTATCAGGAAGACTGGTACTGTGGCCCTCGAGCTCACCCAATATGATATCAAGTACAAGGCCCGAATCACCATCAAGGCCCCAACTCTAGTTGATTTTGTGGCTGAATTCAGTGCGATACCGGACCAGGATACCACCCCAAGCTCAGGCCTTATCCCCCAGAAGTAGAAAGAACCTGTAGACTGGCCCCCCAATCAAGAGATCTGGGTCTTATACACAGATGAAGCATCTAGTCAAGAAGCCAATGGGGGAGGAATCATTTTAACCGATCCAGAAAAAGTGGAATGTTGTCATTGCTTCAGATTCGAGTTCAGCACCACTAACAACGAAGTCGAGTATGAGGCTTTGCTAGTAGGAATGAGGGTCACTGCAGAACTCAGGGCTGATTACCTCCTTGTTAAGAGTGATTCGCAGTTGGTAGTCAATCAGATAACTGGCTTATACCAGGCCAAAAGAGATAACATGGCTGCTTACCTCGAAAAGGTCATGAAACTTGTGACCCGATTCAAGGGATTCAAGATCGAGCAGATACCTAGGTAGCAGAATCATCGGGCCGATGTCCTAGGGAAGATAGATGCCAATGGAGGGCATGCATTGCCAAAAGGGGTACCTCTCCAGATAATTTCTAAATCAAGTATAGCAGAAGGGAAAGAAGTCAACCATGTGGAGCGCCTTCCATGCTAGATGGATTCCATTGTGGATTACCTCTAAGGAGAACAGCTCCCTGAAGATCCTGATCATGCTCGTAAGATCAAGAGAACCTCAGTCCGATACTGCTAAGTGGAGGGGCACCTCTATCGTGGGGAGATCCCTCCCCTTACTCAGATGTCTACACCCTAATGATACGAGTTGGGCACTCAGAGAGGTACATTCAAGGGAATGTGGAAATCATACCTGAAGGGAAGCACTAGATTACCAGATACTTCGCATGGGGTATTACTGGTTAACTTTGCACCATGATGCAAAGCAGTTCGTGCAATCTTGTGAACCCTGCCAAAAGACAGCCAATATGAATCGTCTTCCACCAGAATGACTTTCTTCTATTAGCTCACCATATCCCTTTGCTTGCTGGGGAGTAGACTTGATAGGACCACTCACAATCGTGCCTGGTCAACAGAAACAAGCTATAGTTGCCATTAACTATTTTACTAGGTGGGTGGAAGCAGAGCTCCTTTCCAAGATCACCGAGGCAAATACAACTGAATTCATCAAGAAGAATGTGGTCTGCCGGTTCGGTACCCCGATGGTCACTATCACAGATATGGGTAAACAGTTTGACAATGCTAGATTCCAAGAGTTCTGTGAGAATCTGGGGATCCAGCTTCGTTTCGCATGAGTAGCACACCCTCAAAAAAATGGCCTAGTGGAAGCCACGAACAAGACAATCAAGAGACTCCTAAAGAGAAAACTCCAACAGAAGAACGGTAGATGGGCTGAAGAGCTCCCAGATGTGTTATGGGCCTATCGTACCACTAAAAGGACTGCTACTGGAGAAACCACATACTCATTGACTTTCGAGGCAGAAGCTGTCCTTCCAATAGAGCATAAACTTACCTCCTTCTGAGTTCGGTACTTTGAACCAGAGGGCAACAAAGACAAGCTAAGGGCCAACCTAAACCTCATGGAGGAAAAGCGGGACAAGGCCGCAGAAAGGGTAGCAATCCTTCAGAGCCGGATTGCCAGATACTTAAACAAAAAAGTCAAAAATAGAAGCATCAAAGAAGGAGACCTGGTCATTAGGAAGATAACCCAGAACACCCGGAAAAGGTCAGACGGGGTACTAGAGCAAAATTGGGAGGGTCCCTACTTTGTTAGAATGGTAATCCGAAGTAGGGCTTACAAGTGAGAAGATATGGAGGGACGCCCCATCGACCGCACCTGGAATGCAGATCACCTGAAAAGATTCTACCTATACAAGAACTGAATATTTGAATGGTAATCTACCAATATCGCCCAAGATAGGTATCAACAAATGCTTGTACCTCGCAAATGATTGTATCACTCTTTTCAATCTATCAATAAAACAGATTTTTTTTCTCCAAATCAACATTTATCTACGTTATATCGCCAGTATTCGCCTCGAGAAATCCGCCATGATCGCCTCAAGACCAGGAAATACCATATGGCATTCCTGCTGCCTTGACCGAGTACCACCCCCCGCCAGGAAGGATCTGGATCGTAAGAGCATAGTTGCCTGATAGATCAAGGCCTCGACCAGGCACCACCCCCCGCTGAGAAGGGTCTGGTTAGTAAGAGCATAGTTGCCTGCCAGATCAAGGCATTGGCCGGGCACCACCCCCCGCCAAGAAAGACCTGGTGCTAAAGTGGCCTTAGTTGCCTACCAGGATCTTATCGCTGATATGTTCGCCTTGTTTTCGCCAAGTACTAGGATTTCTAGAATAGGAATGTGAGGTACCTAGATTCGACAATATATTTGCCTTGTTTTCGCCAAGTACCAGGATTCCTAGAACAAGAATGTGAGGTACCTAGATTCGCTAATATATTCGCCTTGTTTTCGTCAAGTACCAGGATTCCTAGAACAGGAATGCAAGGTACCTAGATTCACCAATGTGTTCGCCTTGTTTTCGCCAAGTACCAGGATTCCTAGAACAAGAATGTGGGGTACCTGGATTTGTCAATATATTAGCCTTGTTTTCATTAAGTACCAGGATTCCTAGAACAAGAATGTGAGGTACCTAGATTCGCCAATGTGTTCGCCTTGTTGTCGCCAAAGTACCAGGATTCCTAGAACAGGAATGCGAGGTACCTAGATTCACCGAATGTATTCGCCTTGTCTCTCGCCGAAGTACCTAAATTCCCTGAAATAGAAAGGTTAGGTACCGTGATTCGCCTAGGGACCTAGATTCCTAACAAAAGGATGGCTAGGGGCCTCGAGTCGCCGGAACTTTTCGCCTAGGTACCTAGATTCCTGACAAATGGAAAGCTGGATACCGAGATTCGCCATCGTTATCGACCACATGCCAAGATCCCTAGAAACAGGGATTCCTAGTACCTCGATTTTTCTAGAAGGAATTATCAGTGCTGACAATGTGTCTTAGAAGATTGCTCAGTGATTCGTTGGCTAGGTACCCTGGTAACCTGGTACCAGTTACCTACCACACTATATGCCAGTTCTCATCAAGTTCCTCACATTACCAGGGATTGGTTAAGTCAGGTTTATGCTGGGGACTATTTATCGAAAGTATGCTACAATTAGAAGCATGCAACAGAGGTCGACCAAGGGGAGTCATCATGGAAACTAGCCAGATACATATAAAAGAAAAAGACGCTTCATTGATCAAATCAAGGAGCTCAACCCATCTTTCAGGCTATAAAATATATGTAAAAAAAATGATGAAAGCTCGGGCATTCTAGCTTCCATCCAACCTTCTTGTCCACCTTCCAGACCTACTTGCCCAGCAACACAAATCTCTACCAAGTCGGATGTTGACAAGGTCGTCATGATCATCGGAGGTAGGAATAGGGACCATATTGAAACCATCAACAATTGAGGAAGGTAGAAGGATGGCTTTGAAACCATCCACGTTCAAGATGCAACTGGACACGAGGTTGCAGCTTGCCTAGGTAATGTCTACACCATTGGCAAGGGTATAACACTGTAAGCCACCCCTCCTCCCTATCCAAGAAACCACAAACTGGTCCAGCCTCCGGCCAGTCAAAGAAATAGAATCTTCGCTCCCCCTCACATGGCCGACCATGGCGATGAAACCATCATCAGCTGTATCTCCCAGAGATCCAGAACCATCACAGAAACCTACCCAGATGGTCATCGATCGTTTTCATGGATCCATTGTCGCTGAAGAATATGAAGCAATGCAAGAAATGAATGAGCAGTTCAGGGTATTTATAGAAGGGTGAGGCGGTCACCAGTGACGTAAAAAAGGAAACCATTAATGAGGCGCGATGTGACATCTTAAATATCATAATTCCAAGAACTTTAAATTCTGGTTAGTCGCTCTAGCCGATCTCATATATCGCGTATAATTAAATAATACAAATATTCAAAGAGGCATAGTAAATAAATCCAAAACTATAATATGTTTCGTCGACATAGCCGCAGCTAGTCTCTGTCGACACAGCTGCATCCAGTCTTATATATTGCGTACAATTAAATATGAATATTTACAAAAACATAATAAATAAATTCTGTCGACACAACCATAGCTAGTCTCTGTCGACACAGCCGCAGCTAGTCTCTGTCGACACAGCCGTTGCCAATCTTATATATTACGTATAATTAAATTCGAATATTTAAAAAGTATAATAAACAAACCCAGAACTATAGATTCCAATGACACAACATAAGCCAATCTTATATATTACGTATAAATAAATAAATACGAATATTGAAATATAATTAAATCACTCTACTGAAGATCCCTTTTACTTATATACACAAATATCGAGCTGTATAAAAATCACTCACCTAAAGATACATTTTACTTACCTACGATTATGTTAATAACGTGTTGTACACAGATTAAGAACAGATGAAGATCAGATCAAATGAGTAATGAATAAAGTGAGAGATAGAAACGAGAGAGAGAGAGATTTGCTTTTGTACTATATATCAAAGATCCGGTCTTTACAAATGATATATAACATATATACATATATAGGCAAATGAGAAGTGATCCGTGATGATGATGTCAAATACAAGTGGATGCACCAAGTTAAAAGTTTTAATAATGATGATCAAACACATATGGGGTATGAGCGGGGAGAGTCGTCGAATTGTGGAAAGACATATTATCATAACAAATTCATCATGCACATACATCTTTCACTGTTTTTTTTTTTTATGTCAACTGGTGCATGGCAGTTGGTACGCGACTCTGGGCATTTCAGATTTTTTTTGAAAAATGGATACCACTATAACAGTATGATTTGATGTTGAGAGAGAGTGGGAGTGGGGTCGGAAACAAGTACACAAAGTGTTTGGTCTTCCTGGAATGGTAGTTGACTTTTAATCGAGAACGTTTGTTAGTAGCATGCATGTGGTTGCTGTAAGTGCACGTCACTCTATATTTAAAATGCTTTTATGTTTCCTTTATATATAATTGATTTACTTGTATACATATTCGTATAATAATAAGCTCGCATGGTTTTATTCTTATTATTCTTATTATTCTTCTTCTTATTATTATAATATAGAAAAGTTTTATTGCAGTAGCTAGTTAGCCAGCGTCGCATTTACTTTTTGTAAGGGTATATAGGACACGTCCATGACCATGGTGGAGGAACATCGTCGCATTCGAAAAGGTGCATGGACTCATGAAGAAGATAATCTTCTCAGGAAATGCATTGAAAAATATGGAGAACAAAAATGGCATCAAATTCCTCTTAGAGCAGGTAATTTCTAATTTCTACTACCATCTTTATATTTATATATATATAAATATTCTTGCATGTTCAGGGCTAAATCGGTGCCGGAAAAGTTGTAGATTGAGATGGCTGAATTATCTGAAGCCAAATATCAAGAGAGGAGAGTTCACTGAAGATGAAGTCGATATGATTTTGAGGCTGCATAAATTGTTGGGGAACAGGTAACTTCAGCACCAAAAGTTCATGTACTTTATTTATATTTATTTATTTATTTTCTAAAATCATGAAAAAAAAAAGGAATAAAAGAACCTTCAGCCAGTTTATGGCTTTATTTTTTTACAAGTAACCTATGATCTCTTCATTTTAGGCAAAGTTTTGTTGTCAGAAAGTATATATCTCCAACTCATAAGATTTACGTGCCGGCCTGAGGTAGGGCACCATGGGCGTCCGCCAGTGGCGGATCCAGAAATTTTAATGAGGTGGGGCACTTGAACAAAGAACAATTATTTAAAAAAATTTAATGAAAATTTAAAATCATAATAAAATGTGTTTTTTTATATAAAAAATGATGGTATAATGAATTTTTAATAAAAAAAATAGAATACTTATTCGAAATGAATTAAATAATCTTACATTTAAAAGAACTAAAAACAAGAAACAAAATATTAAAAAAATAAACAATAACAAGAAAAACAACATGTAAAATGAAAAATTATAGTATTTATTCGTAAAAAAAAATTAAAATATAGTTTTATAATAAAAAATTTTGTTTTGTATTTATAATGAATTCACTTTAAATTTATACAAAAATAATTGATTAATAAATATTACTAGAAATGTTTTTGAATTTTTTATTTTTCTAATTATTGATTCTAAATAAATTAGAATAATAAAATAAAGAAAAATATAAAGGATAAAATAAAATGAATCATAATAATAGATGGACTATTTTAATATAATAAATTTAAATTTGAGATTTTAGGGTTTATTGATTGGATATGTTAGGTATGTCAAACTAAAAATATTAGAAATAAGAAAATTTAAAAATAATAATAGATAAGATAATTTACTATATAATAGAATTGAATTAAGTAAACCACAAATTAAGGATAGTTAAAGAATTTAACAATGAGGGGAAAAAGAAAATGGATTATTTTATTGTAGAAGAAAATGGAAATTTGATAAAGGAATTGGAAACGAGTGTAAAATAAAAATAGATATTAAAATGTATTTGTTTTGCTTATGGTAAGAATTGAACCAGTGACTAAAACAATGAAATGAATATAATAAACCAGCAGTGCTGTATAACAACATATGTCATAATGTGTTATTTTTGATATATATATATATATATATATATATATATATATATAAACATAAAATGATTTTTTTTTGAAAATTTGAGGTGGGGCACGGGCCCCACCTGGTCTCTATGTGGGTCCGCCCCTGGCGTCCGCCCAGAGATAGGAAAAAGGTCTAAAAATGGCCCTTTTTTATTTTTGGTGTTTAGTACTCACATCTTTGGACTGTGAGAACTGAAAAATTATATGACACTTTTTGAAGAGTGATTTGAACAATTAGCACCACTTTAATAACTCTAGTTTAAACAGCACCAAAGATGGAATTTGAACAAAAATACACTCGTTCTTCTATCATTTTCTCTTACCGGTCCTTTTTTTTTTTTCAAAAACCTCCATTAATAGAGCTCAGAGCTCTATCAATGGAGTTACCGCCACTGACCGGTGAGTTGACAGACAAAACCACCGAAAAACGTTCATTGAGTGCTAGTCGTTGTTGCCTGAAGTGTCCGTTTTCAGTTTCGTGCTGTGTGGAGAGAGAAACGAAGCCAAACCTGAACTGTTGTTGAACCTTCATTGTTAGATCTGTAACGATTCGCCGTGAATCTGATGAAACCGATGGCGCCAACGAACTCGGCATCGTCTAATCTTTTAGATCCGACTATAGCCGAAGTCGACCGGCATCAGTCATCGGCTCGTCACTTTCACCATTGATGGAGGTCGAAAAAACCACCATCGATGAAAAAGATGACCAAAAAAATATTTTTTACCCAGTGAGTCTCAAATTTGCAAAATACTCTATAAGTCTTGAATTTTTAAAATAAGTCTCGAATTTTCCTTAATAGGTCTAGAATTTACAAAATAAGTCTCGTATTTGACTCAATAAGTCTCAAATTTGTCCCAGTAAGTCTCGAATTTGCAAAATAAGAAAAAAATTCAAAGGAAAAAACGAAGTGAGGGCAATGGATCTACTCTTCAATACTGGATGGACTTCGATTTTGAAAAGATATGGCTTAGTTATCTTTATAAATCATTCAGTGAAAACAAATTAAACGAAAAAAAAATCGGAGAGAGAAAAGTTTATGTGAATTGTCAAAGAAGAGGAAGAACGAGAGAGAAAAGTAGAGAAAATTAAAAATGAAAAATAAATGTAAAAGAATAAATGAGGGTATTTTTGTCTCACCACCTATTTTGGTGCTAATAAAACATGAGTTATTAACGGAGTTATAGTTTCACTCTTCAACGTTGAAAATGTGTTATTTAGACTCATTTCCTCTTGATAAATAAGGGGTCCAGAAAATGATGATGCTCCTTATACTAGACACACAAAACATGGTCCGTATAATTATATTAAATTTGGGCCCCAAATAGGAAAAAAGATGTGAAAATCAACTTTTTATATAAAAATTGGGCTCAATATGAATTTTTATCAGAATTATTAAAAGCAAATTGGTAGCTCTATTAGCACCCCTGAAAATTTGTATGTGCATCCCTCTCTGCATTTACCACTCATTAAGAGTTTTTTTTAAAAATTAAATTTTGTATGCACACTCCAAACATTACCAAACATACCCTTTATTTTATTTATTTTTTAAAAAATAAAATAAAATAAAAAAGGAGGACCTACTTTTTCATTTTCTATGCAAATTCGTCTCTTCTTATTTATATAAGCTATTTCTTTGAATGAAAACTGTCATGCAAATTTATTTGTTCGTAAATATTTTTTTCGATTTTGTTTTTTCTATTTATCACAATATAAACTTAATGAAAATTACTTTCATTAAGTTTTTGTAAATTATATCAAAAAGTAATATATATATATATACAAATAAATTATTAAATATAAAATTTTACAAAATTTCGATATGAGATTGAATAAGGAGCTCTATTTTAAATATTCGCCATAGGACCTCCTAAACCTCAGGACCGACACTCATAGTCATTTACCCCTGAAGGCACCCAACTATTTCTCCAAGAATCTGGTGTTTTCTTTCTTTCTTATTTGTTTACTCATGTCTATGAATACCAACAAAATTAATTAATCAATCATTGTGTTATAGACTCTTATTATAACTTTCTCGGAGTCCGAACATCTCATATCACACCACCGAGAGAGTCTTTGATGCATCCGATGCACCATGCATCTCCCACCCTGATGCTGCCATGTCAGCAAGTTGCTGACGTGGCAGCATCAGGGTGGGAGATGCATGGTGCATCATGCTGCACCCAAGTTTTATGCTGACATGGCAGCATCAGGGTGGGAGATGCATGGTGCATCATGCTGCACCCAAGTTTTAGTCCACACCACCTGTTATGAGCAGTCATTTCAGGTTCTAAGTCCACATAGCCACTTTTCAGGTTCAAAGTCTTTTCAGGTCCTAAAAGCATCTTTTAACTTATTACACCCATTTTTACACCAATTTAATTTCTAAAGAATATCTTAGCAAAATATATTTATACCAAATTTTTTTCCACTCCAATGTTTCATACTAAATTTTACACCCACAAAATATTTTTAAACAGAATATTTTTCCAATAAATTTCTAAATTATTAAAAATATTTAAATAGATTGAATATATAATCAATAAAATAAATAATTAAATTAAATATATATATATATATATATATCAATATTGGTGTCGTTATAAAGATCTCAATGAGATCTTTCCAACTGTATATTTTATAGGAATACATATTGTTATAATTAAGTATAATATGGTTAAATTAGTAATTGTAAGACCGGTCAACTCATATCACTTAACGCCAATTTTTTTTTTTTTATGAAATCAAACCAGTGTTTTATATTTATTACAATTCATAATTTAACCTCCCACATTTATATATAAAAAATATTTATTCCAAAAATTATACCGTTGAAAAGATTTTGTCTAGATCTTTAAAATTACACTAAAATTAATATTTATTTAAATTATTTATTTTACTTATTAATTATACATTTAACTAATGGTAAATTTTATATTAACTTAATTTAGTGAGTGCAATTAAATAACTGACAAAATGCTTAAAAAAATATACATGATAAAATACTTAAAAAAATACATGACAGAAAAAAAAACTCTATGTTAGAGAAAATTAGATGGAAAAAAATTTAGATAAGAAAAAATTAATGTGAAAAAATTAATCTAAATAACTAAGTGAAAATTAGTTGGATAAATAAGTTGAATAATATTATGGTGAAAAATTTGGGGTAAAATTGTGTTAGTAATTATTATTATTTTTTATATTATGCAACTAATTATTTAAGAATAATAGTTTTTATGTCAACAAATTAATTAATTTCGGGTAAGTTAACTATTAGAAATTAATTAGTATTGTACAAAGTTTTATTGAAAGAATATTCTTCTAAAGATAATAATTTACACCAAATTGGTGTTGGATTCATTGAAGTGATAAAAAAAAACTTTGGTATAAGAGTATTTTCAAAAGATTATCTTTTTATACCAATTTAGTGTCATATTTGGTGCTATGCATTGGAGAGGCCCTTAGACTTTTTATTTTATTTTCTTTCCAATTTACTTAACTATATATTTTTCCAACAATAATCTATGGCATGCCCTAATCCAAACATTAATACTTTATGAAGTGACTAAAACTTTAGCAATGGAAAACTCAAACTTACTGTTTTGGATTTAAATTAAGGATATTATTAATTCCCCCCTGACGTTTGCATCAGCGTCGTTTTCCCACCTCTAGTTTCAGAATTAGCCATTTTCCCCTACCGTTATCCAGTTGTTAAAAAATATGGGTTGACTGTTAGGTTTAAGGGTATATTGGTCAATTGATAAAGGAAATGAGATATTTTAATAAAATAATATATTTTACCATTTAAAAATAAAAAAATTATCTCTCCTTTCATTTTTTTTTCTCTCTCTCTCTCTCCTCCGTTCACCTCTCTCATCTCTCACTCGATCACCATCACTCTCAGGCGTTCGAAGAAAGCCTCACCATCTCTCTCCTCCTCCGACTCTCTTGTTGTCGCCGCTGTCACCACCATCGCCATCTCCTACTTCCCTCTCTTCTCTCTTTCTTCACAACCACCACTTTCTACGATCTCTTATTTTTTTTTTCTTTTTTTTTCTTATTCTCTCCTTTTCAATGGATGCTATGGCCTTATTGAGTGGGATTGATGTTTGGTGTTTGGGTTTTAGATAGATGATGTCATTGATTATTGAGTGGGATTGATGTCAGTGATTATTTATGAGGATGGTGATGATTTTGTAGTTTGATACTTTGATTGGCTTCAATCTCGGTGGCGACGGCGGCAGCCATGTCCCAGAAGGAGATCAATGTGTTATAGTTGGTGTGATTTCAGTGGATTAGGGTGATGGCTAGGGTTTGTGTTTAAGTGATGGTGTGGGTTTGGATGAGGCGGTTTGGGTTTAGAGGTGGTGGCGGTGTGGGTTGGAGGTGGTGGTTTGGATGTCGATTCGGAGGATTTGGAGGTTTGGATTTGGTTGTCGATTCGGCGGATTGGCGGTATTGGAGGTGGTAGTGGATTGGAGGTGTGGGTTTGGTGGTGGTGGAGGTGGGTTTGGAGGTGGTGGAGGATTTGGTCGTCGATCTCCCACCAAATCGGAGGTGTGGGTTTGTTGGTGGTGGAGATCGATGTTTTGGATGTGGTGATGGTAGAGATGCACAGTTGGGGAACGGGTATGGATATAGGTCCCCCCATCCCCATCCCCATCCCCACTTCCCAGACCTTCCCCCCCCCCATTTTCCCATTTGGGGAAAATGGGGATGGGGAATATTGGGGGGAGGCATATCTATCCCCAACCACAACCCCAGTTCCTCGTTTTTCCCCATTTTTTCTTATTTCCTCATTTTCCCATTTTTTTCCCATTTTCCCATTCTCCCATTTGATTAAAAAATAAAAAATTAAAAAAATATATTCAATTACAAATACAAACTAAAATCCATTAATACATCATAAATACATAATAAAATCATAAAGTGTTACATAATATATTTATTTATTTATTTATATATGTTTTGGGGGAAATGGGTAAATGGGGAAATGGGGATGGGGGGAGGTCACCCCATCCCCATCCCCATTTCAATATATTTATGGGGGGAATGGGGTAATGGGGTTGGGGGGACCTCCCCGCATCCCCATCCCCATTTCAATTTGGGGATGAAAATCATCAGCATCTCCATCCCCACCCCGTTCCCCATTTTTTCCTAAAAAATTTCCTCAAATGAGGATGAGGACGTGGAGATTTAGGGATTCGGGGGAAAATGTGCATCTCTAGGTGGTGGTGTGGGTTTTGGTGTATTTGGTGGTTTGGAGTCGATCTCCCACCAGAATTGTTTTGTGTTTTTTTGGAGGTGGTAGATTTGGTGGTTTTTTATAAAAATTTGTGTTATTTAAAATTTTTTAATATGCAGTAAAAGTTTAAATTTAAAATTTTAATGATAAGGGCATTTCAGTAATTCTATCCACTGTGCAGGTCAGGCACTAAGATTTTTAACGGCTGATTGACGGCAGGAGGAAAATGACTAACTAAAGGGGAGAAAACGGCGTTAATGCAAACATTTGGGGGAAATTAATAATATCCCTTTAAATTTGGGATATTATCATTTGAGTACCTATATTTTTTATAATGATCTATTTTTTACTCACTTATTCATTTTTCACTAGATTGATCCCTATGTTTTTAAAAACCACTCAATTTGGTCCCCCTGACCAGAATTTTAACGGTCAACCGTTACAGAAAATGCTAAATGGATCTTGACCATCCATCTGAAATATGGATAGTGATGATCAAATCACAACAAAAATTTTTGAAAAAAAGAACAAACAAAACAAAATAATTGAAAACAAATTGAAAAAAGAAAAAGAAAAACAATGAGTTAAGTCGTGGAGATCCAGATCTCTATCTCAAATCATCAACACCATCACAACACTAAAATCATCTCAAATCATCGACAAAACCATCATCTAATCATCATCAACACCACCACCAGCCTCTCATCAATGGAGAACCAGGCAAGTCTCCATCTGGTGATCGAAACTGTCACTGAAACCAAACCCCTAATCTAAGATCGAATATGGGATCCCACCAAATCTTAATTATAAAAAAAAATCCAACAATATTCATCTCCTACATCAACATCACCAAAACCTAGCTATTCAAACCCACTGCCACCACCTAAACCCGTCACCGCCAAATTCGTCACTGAAACCCACCCCCTAATCTGCCACTCGTACCCACCACCGATTCAAACTGATCACCGACCAACCCAGCTCCTCCGCCGACGCCCAACCCAGAATCTTCGAACTCACTCAAACCCACTGCCACACAAACCCTAGCCACTCAAATCCACTGACACCAAACCCAGAATCTTCGAACCAGAAGCTTCTTGCTCTGCAACTCTCTATCTCTCACACCCTGACAAAAATCAAACACCAACAACAAAAATGATGGGGCGACGAGGGTTTGTGGGGTTCGATTTGGTGATGGGAGGGGCGGTTAGGGTTCGCTGGTTTCGCGGCGGCCGGCGGGAGATGGATTTGAGTCACTGACACCAAACCCAGAATCTTCGAACCAAAAGCTTCTTGCTCTGCAACTCTCTATCTCTCACACCCTAACAAAAATCAAACACCAACAACAAAAATCATGGGGCGGCGAGGGTTTGTGGGGTTTGATTTGGTGATAGGAGGGGTGGTTAGGGACCGACGGGAGATGGATTGGAGTAACTTGTTCTATGTTTTCATGGTGGTCAGAGAGATACCGAGAAATGAGTGAGAGAGATAGAGAAAAAGAGAGATGGTTGGGTTTTTTGTTAGAGAGAGAGAGAGAGAGAGAGAGAGAGAGAGAGAGAGAGAGAGATGGCTGGGGATAAAGAAAGAAAGAGAGAGATGGTTGAGTTTTATACAGCCACTACCACTCCAATATCACCACCACAACCAAATCCAGATTCTGACCACCCCTATCAAACCCAATCAAACCCAATGGCTGGGTTTAATAAATTTTATTTTTTTTTAATTTTATAATTGTTCTTTTATTTATAACTTATATTAATTTAATTTATATTATATATTTTTATATATTTGTGTTGACACGTGTCATATCTTTGTGTAAAGACAAAAATACCCTTAAAACCGTTAAAGTTGACTAACGTTTGACCAACAGAAGGACCAAATTGAGGGGTTTTTGAAAACATAAGGATCAATCCAGTGAAAAATGAATAAGTGAGTAAAAAACAGATAATTCAAAAAAACATAAGGACTCAAATGATAATATCCCCTTTAAATTTACATCCTTTGCATGACTTTATTTAAAATTGCCTTTCGGTTTAAGGCTCCTACTTTTCTAACACATTATTATTTTATTGGTCGGAATATAAAAGTTTTATTCATATGTTATTGTGACAAATAAATTTAAGTGTTAAGTGAGTTTGTTTTAACTTAAATAATTGGACAAGATTTGGAATCAAAACTTTTATCAACAATTTCCAAAATTGGGTTCCACCACATGATCTGGTCAATAATTAGACAAGATTTGGAATCAAAACTTTTGTCAACAATTTCCAAAATTGGGTTCCACCGTATATCCGTAAAATATAGTTTACAAAAATTTTAGACAAAACTCCTTGTTTTTTGGCTTTTTGCTCTAACATATTATATGTTTTTAGATGGTCATTGATTGCTGGAAGACTTCCTGGAAGAACAGCAAATGATGTCAAGAACTACTGGAACACACATTTACGAAGAAATACTGTTTCTTCAAAGATATTAGATTGGAAAGGCATGAAAATTAGTACTATTCAGAACACAAAAAAGATTAATGTTATAAAACCTCAACCTTGGACCTTCTCGAAAAAAGCATCGGTACGGATGAATTTGAAAATCACCATGGAATTAGAAAACAAAAGAGAGTTATTAGGGCATCCAAATCTTTACAAGAAAGCACCGCTGCAGCTGCTGCCGCCGCCATCATTATCGATGGATACACCAGATAATGAAATCATGTGGTGGGAGAGGCTGTTACAGAGCGGTGAATTTGTGCAACAAACTCCTGCAACCACCTCTATGATAGGGTGGTCAGATGGGACTACCGTGACCAACTTTTGGACAGAACAATCTCCACAGGTACCAATGTTTGCTGGCAGTACTTGTTTTGAAGTGGACAAGAGCTGTTTTGGTAAACATCACCATGACATGGGTTTTGATGCAGACCTATGGAATCTTCTTAACACAGAAGAAGAAAATGCAATTTAATTAATGGACATATATGTTCACACCAAAAACTGCAAAGTTATTAAATTATGTTGTGTATGATAAGTTACAATAAATTTGCAATGTTTATTTACCTACATCTTATGTCAAAAGGTCCAATCTATTTTATTTAAATTTGTTCACATGTGGCAATATATCTAATTACATTAATGCTACACTTCCCACTAGTATGAGTGGCCACCTTTCCCTTCCCACTACGGGTGTAAGTTTATGTGGCATTGTTTAGTAAACTGTCAACTCACATTCACTTAATGCTTAATTAATTTTCATTAAACACATGTAATTTATATAACTTTATTTTGACCCCAACACAAACAATACATAGGTTTAGATCGTAAACGACTCTTCATCTCCTATCATCCACCATTCTAACTAAAGAACCAAAACTTCACCTCTTGCTCAATGCCCAGATATCTCCATCAATGTTGGTCAAAGAATCGAATCAGGTGACTCTTGTTTTTTATTTTTATTTATTTAAAATTTTCTATTTGTATTCAATAGTTTTAGTAGTTGAGAAGTTTTTTTTTTTGATGACGTGTTTCATAAACAGTTTGAATTTATTTTCCTAAATTTATACATCACAAAGTAAAAGAAATTACAAACACTGCTCTAGAAAAACCGTTAGATCTTTTTTTTTTTCAATTACAAATTATCACGGCTCTAGAAAAGCTGATAGAGGTTTTTTTTACAATTACTAAGGAACAAATTTACATTCGTGTGGTAGAATGACTCCGAGTGTGTACAAATGTTCGATTCTTGTTTGTTGGTTTTTTTTTTGAAATAAAATAGCAACAATAAAACAGAAAATAAAAGATAAATTTGTCATATTTTTTATCGAATATTTTAGTATTTCAAATTATGTCTGTAAGGTGTTTGATGAATTGTTTGAACCAACTTTTTGTTTATTTTGATAAAAAAAATTGAATAGATTGAGAAAACAATCAAATTTTATTAAAATTTAGCATCATAATTAGTTTATTTCAAAAAAAAAAAAAGACTCTTACTGATAGTTAAAGATGCTCATGTTCATATTCCTTTAAAATATGGTTTTTGGTTGCAGCCGCTAGCCTTGTTTTACTAATACTCTAACTCTTGTTTATTTTTTTAATTTAAAATTTTCTATTTGTATTCAATAGTTTTAGTGGTTGAGATGTTTTTCTTTTGTTCAATAACGTGTTTGATGAATAGTTTGAATGATTTTTTCCCTAAATTTACACATCTCAAAGTGAAAGAAATTACAAACACTGGAAAAACTGTTAGATTTTATTTCCAATTACAAAGTATCACTGCTTTAGAAAACCTGTTAGTTTTTTTTTTCAATTACAAAATATGGTTTTTGGTTGCAGCCTCTCGCTATCTTGAGTTCCTCTGTTTCTTCATCTCTCTTTTCTTTTCAAGGAATAACTTAATCTTAGAGATGGGTCGCATTCACACAAAGAGTGTGAAAAAGTCATCCCGTTAGATGATTGAGTAGTACTACTCTCGGATGACATTGGATTTCCAAACAACCAAGAAGATTTTGGAGGAAGTTGCCATCATCCCGTTAAAGAGGCCGTGTGACAAGATTGCTGGTTTCTCTACTAACTTGATGAAGAGGTTCAGAAAGGACCAGTTTGTGGCATCTAACTAAAGATGCAAGAAAAAAAGTGTGAACATCGCATGGACTTTGTTCCTAATGAGTCAACTCTTAGGAATTATGAGATTAAGGTTAAATTGGACAAGAGATGTAGCAAACTAGACAAGTTTATTACAGCAACTTGATATCATTGTATTACAATAACTTCATATTAATGTACCCATTTTTTTTTGGACTGTCATATTTCCGTTGTAAAGGTAAATTGCACCAAAAAATAAAACTAATAACAACTATTATTGAATAGTTTCTGCTAATTGAAATTATCCAACAAAGTCTATATAAACTTGAAAATATGCATATATTATGTCAAACTCGACTACCTTCTAACTTTAATAATTGTGGTAATTCAAGTTGTAATTCATTTGGATTAACAGATAAGTTCAATATTGCATCATTCTCAATAAGATGAAAACAAAAAAGAATGACAAAGGTTATACCAAAAACTTTAAAATTGTTCTTCATTAACATCATTTTCATGTATTGTAGTAGCGAATAGATGCCACCCTACTTGTTCATCTTCTTATAGGTCCTAAAAAATCATGATTGTCCTGTACAAGTTAACAAAATAATTAAGAGAATTATTACGAATGAGTTGTTAAAAAAAATAATTGATGAAGTTCGATGATATTCACAGTTGAAATACACTATTTTACAATCTCATATAAAAAAAACTTGATGTATAGTCTATGTTTTCAAAAGTGTAGTTAAATTGACAGAAGAAAAAAAAATGGTGAATTGAAAAGGTATATACTTTGTTTTTTTTGTTTGTTTTTTTTTGAAGTAATGAGGTATATGCTTTGTAAAAAGCTTTAAATTTGTAAGACAATGATGAAGTGAATAGCTCAAACAATTCATAAAACACCTTATAGGCATAATTTGAAATACTAAATATTTGATAAAAAAAATGACAAATTTAACTTTTCTTGTCTATTTTATTTTTGCTATTTTATTTCAAAAAAAAAACAACAACAAACAGGAATCGAACATTTGTACACACTCGGAGTCCTTCTACCATGAAAATGTAATTTTGTTACTTAGTAATTGTATGAAAAACCTCTATCAGTTTTTCTAGAGCAGTAATAATTGGTAATTGAAAAAAAAAAGATCCAACAATTTCTCCAGAGCAGTGTTTGTAATTTATTTTACTTTGAGATGTGCAAATTTAGGAAAAAAAAACATTCAAACTATTCATCAAACACATTATTGAAAAAAAAAACTTCTCAACTACTAAAACTATTGAACACAAATATGAGAAAATTAAAAAATAAATAAATAAAGAGTTAGAGTATTAGTAAATACCTAAAGTTATTGCACCACACAAAGGTGAATCTCTTTATGCAACTAGTGGCTTCAACTGATTTGATTCTTTGACCAACAATGATGGAGATGTTTAGGCATGGAGCAAGAGGTGAAGTTTTGGTTCTTGAGTCACAATGGTGGAGGACAGGAGATGAAGAGTCGTTTATGATCTATACCAATGTATTGTTTGTGTTGGGGTCAAAATCAATGTCTTTCTGAAGCAATCGGCATAAAGGCCTCGAAGTCTTCGACAAGTCTTTGATGAATCTCCTATAAAACCCCGCATGCTGCAAGAATGCCCGTATTTCCTTAACGGTCCTTGGGGGCTGCAAACTCCTCAAAACATTGATCTTTGCCTTATCCACCTCAATGCCTCTGCCAGAGATAATGTGTCCCAACATTATCCCTTCTGTCACCATGAAGTGACTCTTCTCCCAGTTCAACATTAGATGTGCTTGATTGCACCCTGACAACACTAAAGTCAGGTTCCTTAGACAGTCGCCCAAAGAGTTTCCTATCACCGAGAAGTAGTCCATCAAAACCTCTATAATGCCCTCCACCATATCAGAAAATATAGATATCATGCACTAGTTGACAAGTCCCCGGTACATTACATAGCCTGAATGGCATCCTCCTATAGGAGAATGTACTAAAAGGACAAGATGAGAAAGAGGTGTTTAAATAGGTGCCATAAGTGAAACTACATCGTTTTGAATTTTTTTAAAAATTTTGGGTAAAAGTCACTGTATGGTCACTCTACTTAGGGTGACTGTATAGCCCCCACCTACTGGAAAAAGTCGTTGTACGATCATTATACGTAGGGTGCCTTAACTGCCCCTACCTACTGGAATCACACACCACATGCATCAGCTCGATATTCGAGCGACCCAAAACATGACCAAATGACATCGAAATTCATAACATACCGTTGGAAAGGTATGGATGTCTAGTTTCTACTCCTTTTTATAAAACAAAATTTTGATAACTGTAAAAAGAGTTATGGTCATTTGAGTGACCAAAGGTCAGATTCGGACTAAAGACAGAGTTGCCCTGTTTTATTGGTCTCTTTGGAGATTTCAAAACCAATCCAAATGGTCATGAAATATTACGAATATTATACCGTTGGAAAGGTATGGGTGTCTAGTTTGTCCAGAAATTTTTAAAACTCAAATTAGATATTTGTATAAAACGTTATGGTCATAAGACCATACAAAGGTCAGTTTTGAAAAAAAACTTTTAAACCATTGAGAAAACCAATCTTTCGAAGCTAGACCCATTACTCCAAATAACTATTCCATTTCTAACAACATGCACACAACAAGATATCACATGATGAAATGCAATGTATGATCAAGGAAACTACAAATGCAAGAGTAATGGAAATGCATGTAAGTGTGTGTGTGTGTGTGTGTGTGCAACTATTCTCTTCAAGAAATTAAGAACAAGTGAACTATCTTTCTTGAAGCAATTTGGGATCTCAGAAGCTTGTTGATGAAGATCCATGATAAGAGATCTAAGCTACCAGTTACATAATAATCTCAATGTGGTTTGTCATGAAATAATCCAATCACAAAAATAGAGGTCCTTACAATCTCCTCATTTGGCTATTTCATGACAAAATCACCTACTCACAAAATAATCCTCACAAAAAAGAAAATAAAGCTATTGGTCAACAAAAGTACATTCTACATTACAATAAGAGAAACCTAAGATTCTGAGTCTTCAAGGTCTTCAATCTCTTCGTAGATCATCAAACCTACACACAATAGCTAAGGAGCACTTTCCAAGAACAAGAGCTTGTGAGATGTTCAAATATAAGAAGCATTTGAATTTAAATAAAAATAAAAGCAATACAAAGTAATGCAACAAGTTAATGCAAGTGCAATGCTCCCCTTAAATGGTTACTCTCTCTCAAGATTTCTCCCCCAAAGGATAAACAATACTCCCTCTATATTCTCCAGACTTCTCCCCCTTTTTGTCATGAGACCCCAACCAGGTTGCTTAGCATGTTCTTTCCACATTCATGGCATATCGATTCATTCATGAAACAAATTCCTTAGATTGTGATTTATTTTTAGTATACATATGTGTTGCATTTGATTCTTATACATATAATCCCATTCACATATGTTTGATTGAGAGTGAACTTAGGATTTTGAGAGAAAATTCGACTGAAATCCAGTAAGGATTAGAGTCAAGGCGAATTGAGTCCATGCCCTTGAGTGCTTTGTTTTTGAAGCTTAGTATTTAGAGTGTGGGATTCACTTTGTTGTGTGTTTTTAAGGTTTTCACTGTGCTAGCTTCTAACTAGAGGTTTCAACATGTTTCATCCTAAATTAACATATCTCTTTTGGCATCATTTTAGATTGGCTCTCGGAAACGTTGTTAGTATGTGTTTTGTATGTTTGTTAGTACATATTAGAATTGTGTTGTTTAGTTCTTATCGTTTATAGTTTGCTCAAGGACGAACAAAAGTTAGGTTTGGGGGTTTGATCGTGCTCAAAATGTTCAAATTTACCGCTCCCTTTACTTGGATTTTATAACCGTTTTCGGGGCATATTAGGTGTTTTAATGTTGTAAATAGTTATTTTCAGGTATTCTCAGTGACTCAAGGGCATTTTGGTCCAAAGTAGCGAAAATGAGGCAAAAGAGAGTAGAACAGAGCTCCACGAGTTCTAACACTCTAGCTCGCGGGTTCATACCAGCTGAGAAAAGCCGCGGGGAACTTCAAAGCAATATCATGTGAGTTCATACTCCCCGTCCCACGGGAATGAAGATGCGAAATGAATCCGCAGATAAGAACCAGCGAGTTCATACTCCTTGTTCCGCGGGAATAAAGCCGTGGAAAATATTAGAGGATCCAGCGCTCTTTTTGTAAGCCCCAGAGTCGCGCAGTGGAAGGGATTTTTTTTAAAAACTTTTATTAAAATAATGTTTAGCGACTTTAAAACCGTGTATGATATATAAGAATAAACAACGTTAAGATTAGAATCATACCTCAAGGCTAACTCCTTCATTCTTTAACTTCTTGATGTTGAATTTGCTTTCCGATTTGTACCACCAGATCTTCCTCGCTATCTCTCAGGTTCCGAAAACTGTGTGTGGGCGCGTTACGAGCTTTAGGAGGTTGTATGGAGGTTGAAGAAACAACACAAAACAACTATTACTTTGTGTATGGAGAATTCGACCACTTGAATAATAAAATAACAAAAAAAAAATTTCTCTGTGTAACACGTTTCACACTTATATTGTGTTGCACAATTTCTTTGTATTATTTTTTAATAATATATATATATATATATATATATATATATATAAACAAGACACTAATCCTTTTCCAAATAAGATTATTAGCATTTTAGTGTCTAAGGTAGTATAGGATTCCAAATTCCACATAACCCTAGTTCACTAAGACTTGAACACTTGACCTAGTTAGGAAATAAAATAATCTTATTATTTTATCCATTGTCTCAGTCACGGTTCAAACCTATTACCTCCAATTAATAATTCTCAATTATTAATTTATTAATTACATAATCAAATTATTTAATTAATTTAATTATTAATATATTAATTAAATAATCTCATCATTTAATTAATTAGCTGAATAAATATGTGTCACTTTCGTAACACAATTAATTGGACAATCCAATTAATTAACCGTGACCATTGTTACCTTTAACGTTCCGGGCTAGAAAGGGGATCTAATAGACCCACAGTCTTGAGCTCCAATAATCCTTAGAATAATTAATTAAACTCTTTAATTAATATTTCATGATTATTAACTTCGGAGTTACTCCACTAAAAACCCGAGGATGCACTCTCGTAACTGTAGATGTTTTTACACTAACCAAAAACTCATTGTCCATTGATATAGCTATTACATATGGTATGATCCTCCACAAGTAGTTCATAATTAGAGTTAGGTCATAAAGTATGTTATACCCCTCTAATTATATCTTTTCCATTAAGTACCATTGATTCTCTAATGAACATTAAATCCTAACTTCCTTTACGGAAGAAGGAGAACGCTCATATTGTTCAAGCCCCTAATAAACAGTTAAGGAAACTACTATCTACTTTTCACAAGAATGAGCGGATTCCACTATTGTGTACAGACCTTTCCAACTACAAGCCAAACCATGATTCCAACACACACAGTTATTAACCTGGAATGCAACTCTAGTCTCACCCATGGCATATCAAAAACCACGATCTAACCTGAAGGAGTCGATCAGACACTCAGGATTAAGATCACCCATAAATAGCCATTATTAGTCGATATATATGAATCTCATCATATAACAGATCTTGGTGAGAGATTCATATATATCATTGCCCAGTCCTATATGATCACATCATATAAGGTGCATCCATTCTTATATCACCATATGAATGGTCTAGGATAAGACCACCGTACATTACAGAATGGACCGCAGTTGTAGATTAACCACAAATAAAGTACCTAGCTCTATTTTCTATCTACGGACTCTTTAGGTTGCTCATCTAAAACTGAATTCCCCTGTATATGACACTCATATACTTGGTTAGAGATTACATCCGACAATCTTGGATGTTATAGTACACATGATATAAATGTACGAGATTGATTTATAGAATGAATAAACTACTTCTTTTATTAATGTTTCACTCACATTTACAAATTACAAGCTTTAGGGCATAAATCCTAACACTTTCACAATGGGAACAAACCCGCAGAGCAAAGCTGTAGGAATCTTGGCGATTTCAGACCTTCTGTTTCTGGAATGTACCCGTGAAAGAAGTAATGCCCTTTTACCAATAGTACCACCGCGAGTTACGTTTGTGGAAAAGAACCCATGAACTGAAACTGCGGGATCTCCTCTAGATCTGCAAGTGGGCTTCGAACCTTCCCAGCCAATCAAATCATCCCCTTTTTCACATACTTGCCTGATCCAGCCATCAAGTCGACCCACTCTGCCTTACTTGCCCTTTGCAAGGCCTCCCCCATACACATCACATCTCATAATTCTCTTGAGCTATTTAATGAATGTATCCACCCACACTTAGAAGATCCATCTCCATACACTAAGTTTTAGCATTAATTAGAGGGAGTGTTCTTCAACCTCCCATTAGCTTTCTTGGTACTTTCTAGGCAACCAAACACCTTTTTTGGTGCTTTAGTTTAGATTACTTCAAGTTTCCATCGAAGAGTTTATTGCTTGGATTGCAAAAGGGAACATTCTTCATGACAAAAGTCACCAATCAGTGATGTCTTCTTCTTTTGTACTTTCTTGCTTATTTGATTCTATGTGTAGCTAAACCCCTCTTTGTTGGGGGGTTAGATGTAATTCTTGTAAATAACCTTGTTATATAATCAATCTATGTATTATTCACTATCTTGAGTGTGTATGTGTGTATATATGATCTATTTATATATGGTGGTTGACACAACTCACCTATATTTCATTGAATGCACACAAGGTAGTTGTAGGTTTAATATGCAATAAGTTACCATTAATGCATATGAAACTTGTACCATCTGAAAATACTACAAAACATGTGTCTAATTATCTAGAGGACCAACTTTTCAACTTAATCAATTTCAATAGTGTTACCCCATATTAGTAATCAATCAATCCAAAATAAAAATGTTGAAAACAATAAAAAAACAAGGATTGATTTACGTGAGAAACCCTCTAACTGGGCAAAACTCATGAGCTATCCTTCTAGCCACACATGGTCCTTAAATCCACTAGTTGAATGAAATTTTACAACCTAGGTTGACCTCTAGTCACACCATTCTTGGTCACTAACCCTTCCACCCTACCCAACGGGTCTTTAATAGTGATTCTAAACCAATTGCTTGTGCACTAATCCACTAAGTCACAAGGCTTAAGGGGGAACTAATAATTTTCATTTTAGAGAGAGATGCTCCTCCTTCTCTCTAGAATTTGTTGCTGCCTTCTTTTTCTAGCTTGTTTTCATGGTGGACTCTTCTCCATCCATGGATTCCTCACCTAAACATCCATCTCTTCCTTGCCTTGGTTCCAAGAGGCTTTCTACCCCCTACTCTTTAGTCCTCCCACCCGGTTCTACCATGGAAAATCCACCATTCCCGGAAGCACCTTCTTTTTTCACTTCTAGTGTACTGCCTCCCACCCCTTCCTTGCAAGACTGTCCTTTACCCTCCCCCACATAGTTTCTTCAGCTGGTGTTTCTTCCATTTTAAATGCTAATGACTCTATTGAGTGCAGCAATGGGTCTACCAAAAGAGGGCATGGTTCTAGCATACCCAAGCTCGTTTTAAATAATGCCTTCAACCAAGCAAGAACTGGTCATAGTACACTCAATAGAGCTGTTGTTGCTGAAGCTAAAGGGGTCCTATCAAGCAGCCCACAAACCTCAACTATTGCTGCCATTTTAGGCAACAATGGAGGTCTTGAAGATTCAGGCTTTGCTGCATATCTCAAGAACGAATTGAGGAAGATGAAAGGGCCCATGGATCAATGTAATAGGTATAAAAAGTCTAATAGGTCTGAAAAGTCTGCTGGTATGGTTGAAAAGTTTGCTAGTATGGTTGAAAAGCCTGCCTCTAAAGGAGAAGATTGTCCAGCATCAATTGTTGAAGATCAAAAGGTCCAGCTAGAGGAGGTCTCCTCTTTAATCAATTATGTGCTGCCCCATAATAAAGGTGTTTTTATCACTCCTCCTTTGGTGAATAAAGATGCTAGCAATGCTATAGGTCAAGTGCCTCCTATAATTTCTAAAAAAAGCCTTATTTCTTATAGTAATGTGCTGAAAGGTGCTCATCATAATCTACTTATGGATCCCCCCTCTGGTAGGCCTATGAATCTTAAATACTATCAGCCCTTTCATAGTGGAAATAGGAAGTGTGTCTCCCCTCCCTTAGAAGTTGCAGAGAATGGCTCTAAAGCATGGAAGAACTGCTTGGTGGGTTATTTTATTGAGAAAAAGCTCCTATTTTCTCTAGTTAATAACATAGCCATGCGTATTTGGGGAAATCGTGGCATGTTGGAAGTTCTAGCTAATGAAAAGGGGTTTCACTTCTTTAAGTTCTCGGATGATGAAGCTTGTTCTAATGTGTTAGAGGCTGGCCCTTGGTTATTTGCTGGAAGGATGGTGATCCTCAAAAAATGGCATCCTAGGCTCATTCTATCTAAAGATTCCTACTCTAAAATTCTGGTTTGGGTTAAGCTCTTCAACATTCCCCATGAATATTGGAATGAAGAAGGGCTGAGCCATATTGCTAGTGCGGTTGGTAAGCCCCTCTATGCTGATAGCCTAACTGAATCCATGAAGAGAATTTCCTTTGCTAGGGTTTGTATTGAAATTGATGCCTCTTGTGACCTTGTTGATTCCTTTGACCTATTTATGGGTGATAGTTCAAACCCAAAACTTGGAGAAAACGTGGAAATCTTGGTGGAATACCAACGGAAACCAAAAATTTGAATTGAATGCAAGTCTTTTGGCCACTCTATTACTAATTGCCCTAAGCTTAAGCCTCTACTTTCCCCATCTGAAAATGTTTCTGCTCCTAAGCTAAAACAAGAATGGAGGAGAGTCAATAAATGAGATGCTCCCACGGTTTGCTCTCCCCAAGCATGCATGGAACCTCCTCCGTTTGGCTCCTTGAAAGATGATGAAGTTATCTCCACTTGTAATACTGAAAATGAGCCTTCTTGGTGTCCTACCAACCTACCTAACCTTGACCAATGCCAAGACCTCTCTATGGAAAGGGCTGTTGATACCTCCAACAAGTTTGCAGCTCTTATTGAGGAAGGTGATAACCGCAATGACCAATGCAATGACTAGAGCAATGACCAATGTAATGATGTTGATCCTCCTTCTATGGCTTCTCCGGACCAGTTCAATGACCAATGTACTGATGTTGATTCTCCTACTACGGCCTCTCCGGACCAATCTCTATGGCACTCAAAAATAAAAAAACATTGATGGGGTCACTGTTAAAGGGCTCTCCAGCCCCACGGAATCCTCTAGCAAGAAGAAGAAGAAGAAACGGACTGCTAAGAAAGGCAAGGTTAATAGCTCACAAGCTAAGGTAATGCCTTTTCAACCTTTCGATGATTAATCTAGCATGTTGGAACACTAGGGGTCTGAATTCCACCCCTAAACAATCAGAAGTTAGGAAGTTGTTGCTCGACTATAACATCAGTCTAGTTTGTTTAATTGAGACAAGAGTGAGAATTAACAAGAAAACTCTTGTTGCCAATTCAATTTTCAAAGATTGGGATATGATAGATAATTATAATAGTCATAGCCCTGGAAGAATTTGGGTTGGTTGGGATCCTCGAATTCTCAATATCACTAAAATTAGTGAAACCGATCAGATCATCCATTGTAATGCTTGTATTTTGGACACCAATGACCAGTTTCGAATCTCCTTTGTTTATGGCTCTAATGATGATAGATTAAGGAAGACTCTTTGGCAAAGTATGTGTTCAAGTCAGCATGGTTCTCCTTGGATTGTGCTTGGTTATTTCAGTGTCTCTAGAAGTGTGGGTGAGTCAATTGGGGGCTGCTCTAGAATTTCATGTGCTATGGAGGAGTTCAATGACTGTCTTCAATCTTTGGAGCTCGATGATATTCGTTTCTCAGGTTTTCTTCATACTTGGTGTAACAAGAGAAGCAACGGTTGTATCTCTAAGAAATTGGATAGAGTTCTTGTCAATAATGATTGGCTTCTAAAGTTTGAGAATTCTGAAGCGATTTTCCTTCCCCCTAGCATTTCGGATCATTGTCCCTCCTTGGTTAAACTTGGGTTGCAAGGTATTAAGAAAAATCGCCCTTTCAAAATTTTCAATTTTCTAACGGATAGAGCAGATTTCCTCCCCTTGGTTGATAGGTGTTGGCGGGAGCAAGTTCATGGCACCATGTAGTACAAGCTTTGCTCTAAGCTTCAAAATCTGAAGAAGGTTCTTAAGACCCTCAATAATGACTAAGGTGGGAGACTTGACAATTAAATCGATTGAAGCCAAGGCTGCCCTTGATGATTGTCAACGCCTCCTTGACCAGCAGCCCCTTGATTCTAATCTTAGAATTCGAGTAAAAGAGCTTATAAGCTGTTATACTACGACACTTAAAGCTGAAGAGGACCTACTAAGGCCGGTGACCGCAACTCCTCTTATTTCTTCAAAGCCATTAAGGTAAGCGTAATAGAAGCAAGATCCACACTATTACCGGAGATGATGGTTCCTTGATTGAAGGTGATATTCTAGTCAAGAAAGAGGCTATTCGTCATTTTCAGACTATTCTTGGTTACTCGAGGCACGTTAGTCATGGAATTGGTACTACTTTGAGCAGTATTATTGATAAGGTTATTTCCAATGGGCAAGCTGGTTTCATGGGTAGAGATGTCATTGATGATGAGATTTGGGAAGTTTGCTTCTCCCTTCACCCAAACAAGGCTCCGGGCCCAGATGGTTTCAATGCTCACTTTTTCAAGATAACATGGGACATTATTGGTGAAGATGTCATTAGTACTGTCCAAGAGTTCTTTAGGTCTGGTCTATTGCTCAAGGAACTCAATGCTACAATCCTTGCTTTGGTCCCTAAAGTCCCTAACCCTTCTAAGATGAAGGACTTTAGACCTATCTCTTGTTGCAACACACTCTATAAGATCATTGCCAAGATATTTGCGAATAGGATCAAGCCTTGCCTTCCGGATATAATCAGCCCTTCTCAATCGGCTTTTATGGCTGGTAGGTGTATTGGTGATAACATTCTTCTTGTGTAAGAACTTATGAGGAACTACCACAATGATGCTAGCTGCCCTAGGTTGGCTCTTAAAGTGGATTTAATGAAGGCTTTTGACATGGTGGATTGGGGATTCTTACTTGAAACCCTTGCTGCCTTTCACTTCCCTCCTAAAGTCATTATGTGGATCAAAGCTTGCCTAACTACCCCCAAGTTCTCTATCTCTATCAATGGGGAGCTTGCTGGTTTCTTTTTCGGAAAGAGAGGCCTTCGCCAGGAGGATCCCATGTCCCCCTACCGCTTTGTTATTGCTATGGAAGTTCTTTCAAAAATTCTGGCCAAGCGCATTGAGGACTCTCCTAGTTTCATGTTTCATTGGAGGTGTGACAAGATTAAGTTTTCCCACATTTGTTTGGCCGATAACCTTATTATGTTATGCTATGGCTCCCTTTATCAGCACGTGTTGTTAAGGTAGTGCTTGATGAGTTCTCCTTGTTATCGGGCCTCCATGCTAATCATGCTAAGAGCAATATCTTCACTTCTGGGGTTTCTCATACCATCAACCAGCAGCTTATCAACCTTTTTGGTTATACGGTTGGTTCTCTCCCCATTCGTTAGCTTGGCATACCTATCATCTCTTCTAGATTACGCCTTCACGATTGCTCCCCCCTAATGGACAGAGTCTCGGGAAGACTTGCTTCTTGGCTGAACCGAGGCCTCTCTTATGTTGGTCGCTTGCAACTTATTGTCTCGGTTTTGACCAGTTTACAAGTATTTTGGGCTAGTTATCTTTGCCTCCCTAAAAAAGTTTTGAATATTATTGAGCAGAAATTTAGAAGCTTTTGTGGAGAGGAATTGAAGGCGATAGTAAGGGTGCAAAGATATGTTGATCAGATATTTGTCTCCCTAAGAAAGAGGGAGGTCTTGGCATCAAGGACCTATCCTCTTGGAACAAAGCTCTCATGATTAGGCATATTTGGATTTTGAGTTATGGCACAAATAACCTATGGTCTTCTTGGATCAAAGCCTACCACCTTAAGGGCTCTAATCTTTGGGAGGCTAAAACTCCATGTACTTGCTCTTGGAATAGGAGAAAACTCCTCCATCTTCGGCCTCTTGTTCACCCCCTTATTCAGCACTACATTGGTAAAGGTTCTAGCACCTCCTTATGGTTTGACAATTGGCACCCGGATGGTCCTCTTCTTTCGAAATGGAGCCCCTGTGTTGTCTATGACTTAGGCCTCCCTATCCACGCAACGGTTAGTTCCATTGTTCATGGCGATTCTTGGAGTTGGCCGGTTGCTATGTCCATTGATCTTTTGGAAATTAGAAGTCGTATGTCTTCCTACAATCCTAACTCCAATGTGACGCTGGCTTCCTTCCTCCAATGGTACTTATTCTGCCTCCTCTGCTTTGGCTTCTCTTAGAACCCCCCATCCGTTTGTTCCTTGGTTTAAGCTTGTTTGGTTCCCCCAAAATATTCCTAGAATGAGTTTTATCCTATGGGTGGCAATTAGAGGCAGGCTCTCTACTCGGGATCGCATCCATAAATATGACCATATGACGGTTACTACTTGTGTTCTTTACAACACCCACCCGGAGTCTCATGCCCACCTTTTTTTGAGTGTTTATTTAGTAGAGCCATTTGGACTCGGCTTATGAATATTTGTGGGTCTCCTTAGAATGGCCTTTGTTGGAATGCTTTCATTGACTGGGCTTCCACTCATTGGAGAGGGAACTCTCCTGCTATTGTTGCTAACAAGCTTTGTCTTGGGGTTGCGGTTTATCATATTTGGAGAGAGCGAAACTGTCGCATTTTCGAAGGCACTCAAAAGACTAGTTTGGTTGTTGCTCGCTCCATTATTGACACCATTCGCTGCCGGCTATCCTCTTTCAATTTAAAGAACCACCCTATCATTGCCTTGAATTGGAATGTCAACTCTAGTTGATTTGCAGTCTTGCTCTTGTCTTGTCTTGCTCGTTTGTTAGAGTTGTTTTGAGACTTTATTTAGCTCTTGCTTTGCTTCTTGGGGTATGCCCCTTGTATTTTGTACATTCTTTCTCTCTTTCTATGATACTATTTACTTTCCCAAAAAAAAAAAATAAGTCACAAAGCTTAAACAATCAATGAAGAGATTATGCAACCTATGTGAATATGTAGAAATATTATATTATGCAATTAATGCTATGCTATACTAAATGCTTATCTAGGGATTTAAAGATGACAATAAGTACAAATCCTAGATATCAATATCTAAATGCAAATGCATGAAGATTTAGCTAGAGGGAAAAATGGTCCTAAATGCTAGCTATCAATGAACATGCAATCTCAACCAACCAACAAATCCACAAACATACTTAAATCATGCTAAACAAAAGAAACATGCAATTGATCAACAAATAATTGCTAACCCTAGGTAAAACAAGAACATAAAGATGAAACAATAAGTTCTAAGTAATATTCACTTACCTAGTCAGGAAGAGCATGAAGACCCATGAAGAAGAAATGCAAGAATGAAGCTAGATGCACATGGGTATGAGTTTGGTTGAGTAAAAATGGGTTCTTGGGAGTCTCTCTCTCTAGAAAATCACCTTCTCTCACTAAGAAACAATTCTAGACTCTTTGGCATGATATTTATAGAAGATGACATATATATATGAGGTCAAAGTAAAGCTACGTCATTTTAAGAAGTTTGCAAAAAGACAAGGCAAACAAGACGTAGTGCGCGAGTCCATTGCAAGGGTAGGAACCCGAGCACTAACCCGTGAACATTGACTTTGCTGGTTCGTGACCAGTGAACACACCAGTGAACAGGGGATCAAAAAGCACCAGGGCCACTTGTGCTGGTCTACTGTGCGGGTGGGCACCTGCGCACTAGGATTTCGCTGTTCGAGACCAATGAACAACCAACGAATCTACCAGCGAATCGGGGATAAAAAATGCACCAAGGTCAACTGTGCTAGTGTCTGCACGGGTAGCATCTGAACGTACATTTTTCCGTGAATGCAATATCCAAAAAAATTTAAAATCCCCAGATGCACTAAACAAGAATAAACCTAGTATTTGGCAAATAAGGGTATCGTTCCACAAAGATCATAAATAGTTATGACTGAATTCTACTCTAGTACTAAATACAATAAAGATGAATTAAAATTGATGATGATAAAAACTATATGAAAATGCAAATACTACTAAACGAAGGTAACTAAATAGAATTAAGATAGTAAAGATGTGTTTGTAAAGTGCATGATAATAGATATGAGAGTTGATGCAATATAGACATAAATAGTGGGAGTTCTGCTTATGAAGCCCGAATCGATTTAAACATATGGCTTATCTTCCTAGCTCAAGTTTTCGGGATGGCTCATATTGGAATGCTCATAA
Organism: Dipteronia sinensis; assembly: GCA_033220585.1. NCBI lineage: Eukaryota > Viridiplantae > Streptophyta > Magnoliopsida > Sapindales > Sapindaceae > Dipteronia > Dipteronia sinensis. The sequence goes on along the minus strand of CM065639.1, from coordinate 27,053,872 downwards.
TCCACCCATTAGTCTGTGGCTCAAGATTCGTTGCAATGGGGTTCCTTATTTCATTAACTTAACTTGTCTTAATCCGGTATCTGACTAACCAGCATTCAAATATGAAAATGGGACTCTCTCATTCAACTTTTTGCGCATCCCATCATGAACCTATGACCTGAAGGCGCTCTAACAGTGTTTATATACACCCAATTAGATTCGGTGAAAGTGCATTTGTCTTTACGACGCCTGCTTTTGGTCCCATCACTGCCCCTCCCCCCCCCCCCCCCCCCCCCCCCCCCCGAGCACCTTTGTATCATTAATGATTCTAGGTGCTACGAGTTGCTTTTGTAAACGATAGCAATATTAGAACACTTTTCCTTGAACTATTCTTTCCTTGAAGTGCTTTTATTGATAACTTTAATCAAAAACTATAAAATGCAACAACTGATCAGGAATAAATGAAATCTGTAGTAATTCTAATCCTAACAAAATATCTAAATAAACTGAAAGAAAACATAGAAAAGAAAAGGAACCCCTCACGGGTAGAATATTTTTAGGTACTGAGCGTTGCAAGGCCGGGGCAACTCTCCCCCTTCTGGTCGGGCTAGGCGATATGCTCCATGCCCAGCTAATCCGACCACTTGATAAGGTCCCTCCCACTTATCTGCCAAATATCGAGCTGTCTTCTCCCTTGTGTTCGGGTATACTCTTCTGAGGACCAGATCTTCGAGCTGGAATTTTCTTATATGGACATACGAGTTGTAATATCTAGCAACCCGTTGTTGATACGCTGCATTTCTCACTCTTGCCATGTCCCTTTTTTTTCCAACTCATCCAGGTTCTGTTCTAGAGTTCCTACATTTGCATCAAACTGGTATAACTGGACTCTAGGAGAAGTGTGAGTTATTTCAACCGGGATTAATTCCTCAGTCCCGAATGCCAGGGAATAAGGTGTCTCTCCTGTCGACTTTTTTGAGTTGTCTGGTATACCCAGAGCACCTCGTGCAACTTCTTTGCACAGTTTACTTTCCTGTCATCAAGCTTGGCCTTCAAGGTGTGCTTGATAATCTTGTTGACAGCTTTAGTCTCTCCATTGGTATGGGGATGAGCCGGCGTGGCATAGTAGTTCTTGATATGGTACTTTTGGCACATAACGAATCGATTTTTGTGTCGTTGAAAGCATCGTCAAAATATTTATAATAAAATCAACCTTCCTATAAGGCACGAGTCAAAAGACATATATAGAAATAAAACTAGTACAGCGTGCAAGCAAGGGTATCGTTCTACAGGGATGTGTTGTTAACCGTTTTAAGTTTTAGAATTTAGGAAAAACATGTAAATAGAATGCGGATGAGGTGAGAATGGTGTGTGTAGGGTGTTGTGTGTGTGTGTGCAAAGAAAATGAAAATGAAAATATAAAAATAAATAAGGGTCCGTTCTTGCCTCAATTCGATTTATGCCCATTCATAGAGCTAACTGTTGAAGAGTGTGTAGAGAGCCTCTCAAACACGAAACCGCAACCAACATATGTGAAGCTAATTCTACAAACCAATGCTAGATTGAGCCCCAATACTAACATGGTAATATAATATGGCAATGTTAAGTCTAATGAATGTGGAAAGAGTAATTGTTCCTCCAACCATAACTCACCTAGAGCCCCTAGCAAGAAATAGCCGAATTCTCAATTATTGTAACTCCAACCACAACTCACCTAGAGCCCCTAGTGTGTGAAGTAGCCAAAGTCCAATTTATAACAAAAACAATTGAACCAAAACTCTTCTAATATGGCAATTATTAGTTTCATCCATTTTTCCTAGCTAATTAGCCAAGACAATGCCTGGAGAGCCCCTCCTAAAGCACAATCCTAACTCTAATTCACTTAAATCTATCCATACACATGCAATTTCGACCTTCCATCAACATACACACATAAGTGGGATGTTTCATTACAACTACTCCTACAATTACATTAATCTACTCCTAATCCCATCCATGAACACATATTAATTTTCAATCTCCATACACAAGCACTTCAAGATAAGAGATATAATCAATCATGGCAAGAATGGAACAAAACTCAAATGAACATAAAAATCATCATATATAAATAGCCAAAGTTTAGGATTACAAATATTCCCAAATGAGGATTACACAAATGGAAAACAAGATATACATGGAGAATGAGTTTAGATACAACCCTTGACGAAACCCCTCCAAGAGGTCCATCCTTTGCCTAGCACGAAATTGGTCAAAGACCTCTCATAACTCCATGAAATCTACTCACAAATGTGGGGAAAGATGGGTAGAAATGGTGGTGGTGAGCTTTCCATAGAGGAAAACCTCCATGGAAGCTTGAAAGCTTCTCTCTTGATTGATTGATGAAGAAGAAGATGAAGAAATGAAGTGTGGGCTGTGTATATTCTTTAGAGAAGAGAGGAAAATGTGTTTATATAGTGTTGGGAGGTTAGGGTATGAAATGGTAGTGAAGGGACGAAACTGCTCCTCAATTTCAGGTAAAAACTCGACCTCCAGGTCCCGATCGGTGGTCAAAACGGCGGCCATAGTGCCCGCGGAATTGACAGCCGAATTGGTGATGAACCTACTGTCCTAATTTGGCTGTCAGAATGGCTGTTGGCTTGCCCGCCGAATTTTCGGCCGAATTGCATTTCTGCTCTGCGCACAAGTTCCACAAATAGGCATAACTTCCTTTAGAAAAGTCAAAATCGTAATCCGTAAAAAGTTCTGAAAACTAAACTTTAGTACCTTTTCAAATATATAAAGATCTCATCGTGGTTCGATTGGAGGAGGGAGTTATGGTACCCACACATTGGACGTTCTGCACAGGCCCATTCAATTTCAACCCATAAGCTGTCGGAAAATTAGAGGGGTTCATGCATACAGTCTCATTCTGGTGTGATGATGGATCAACCGTGGAAACATCTAGATTTTCTTGGCCATGATTGGGCTTAGATCATGTCGCGGTCTGCATCAACGGTCAGGCGCGACAACTCTGAATACTTCCATTTATTCTCGTTTTTGGCTCTTTTTGCCTCCCAAACTAATCTATACGCTTAAAGCCATGAAATAGGGAATATGTACCTACACATGGCTCAACAAACACATTATATATAAAAATAAGCTCGAAAATGAGAACAAACTATATGAATATGGGGACCTAAAATAGGTATAAAATAGTTCGATCAGGATCCTTCCCAATCGACTTACAATAGGCCCTTGATCGATCATTTTATGTATATGTTTTTGATCCTCATTCCTCCAATAAATTGCTTGTTTCTTGAGTAATTTAGGTGTTTAATTTCTTTCCATAAAAAGCTGCTAAATTTCTGCTCAATAATATTCAAAACTTTTTTAGGGAGACAAAGATAACTAGCCCAAAATACTTGTAAACTTGTAAACTAGTCAAAACTGAGACAATAAGTTGCAAGTGACCAACATAAGAGAGGCCTCGGTTCAGCCGAAAGCAAGTCTTCCCAAGACTCTGTCCACAAGGGGGGAGCAATCGCGAAGACGTAATCTAGAAGAGATGATAGGTATGCCAAGATAAAGAATGGGGAGAGAACCAACCGTATAACCAAAAAGGTTGATAAGCTGCTGGTTGATGGTAGGAGAAACCCTGGAAGTGAAGATGTTGCTCTTAGAATGATTAGCATGGAGGCCAGATAATAAGGAGAACTCATCAAGCGCTGCCTTAACAACACATGCTGATGAAAGAGAGCCATGGCATAACATAATAAGGTCATTGACAAAACAAAGGTGTGAAAGCTTAATCTTGTCACGCCTCCAATGAAATTTGAAACTAGGAGAGTCCTCAATGCGCTTGGCCAGAATTTTTGAAAGAACTTCCATAGCAATAACAAAGAGGTAGGGGGACATGGGATCCTATTGGCGAAGGCCTCTCTTTCCGGAAAATAAACCAGCAAGCTCCCCATTGATAGAGATAGAGAACTTGGGGGTAATTAGGCAAGCTTTGATCCACATAATGACTTTAGGAGGGAAGTGAAAGGCAGCAAGGGTTTCAAGTAAGAATCCCCAATCCACCATGTCAAAAGCCTTCATTAAATCCACTTTAAGAGCCAACCTAGGGCAGCTAGCATCTTTGTGGTAGTTCCTCATAAGCTCTTGCACAAGAAGAATGTTATCACCAATACACATACCAGCCACAAAAGCCGATTGAGAAGGGCTGATTATATCCAGAAGGCAAGGCTTGATCCTATTCGCAATTATCTTGGCAATGATCTTAGAGAGTGTGTTGCAACAAGAGATAGGTCTAAAGTCCTTTATCTTAGAAGGGTTACGGACTTTAGGGACCAAAGCAAGGATTGTAGCGTTGAGTTCCTTGAGCAATAGACCAGACCTAAAGAACTCTTGGACAGCACTAATGACATCTTCACCAACAATGTCCCATGTTATCTTGAAAAAGTGAGCATTGAAACCATCTGGGCCCGGAGCCTTGTTTGGGTGGAGGGAGAAGCAAACTTCCCGAATCTCATCATCGGTGACATCTCTACCCATGAAATCAGGTTGCCCATTGGAAATGACCTTATCAATAATATTGCTCAAAGTAGTACCAATTCCATGACTAACGGGCCTCGAGTAACCAAGAATAGTTTGAAAATGACGAATAGCCTCTTTCTTGACTAGAATATCACCTTCAATCAAAGAACCATCATCTCCGGTAATAGTGTGGATCTTGCTTCTATTACGCTTACCATTGATGGCTTTGAAGAAATAAGAGGAGTTGTGGTCACCAGCCTTAAGCCATTGGATTCTAGATTTTTGCCTTAGTAGGTCCTCTTCACCTTTAAGAGTCGTAGTATAACAGCTTATAAGCTCTTTTTCCCGAATTCTAAGATTAGAATCAAGGGGCTGCTGATCAAGGAGGCGTTGACAATCATCAAGGGCAGCTTTGGCTTCAATCGATTTAATTGTCAAGTCTCTCACCTTGTCATTATTGAGGGTCTTAAGAACCTTCTTCAGATTTCAAAGCTTAGAGCAAAGCTTGTACTGCATGGTGCCATGAACTTGCTCCCGCCATCACCTATCAACCAAGGGGAGGAAATCTGCTATATCCGTTAGAAAATTGAAAATTTTGAAAGGGCGTTTTGTCTTAATACCTTGCAACCCAAGTTTAACCACAGAGGGACAATGATCCGAAATGCTAGGGGGAAGGAAAATTGCTTCAGAATTCTCAAACTTTACAAGCCAATCATTATTGGGTTTAATGTGGTGAAACAAAGAAATAGGGAAATTTTGAGTTGAAAGATCACCAAATATTTGTATCTCTACTTAACACAATTTATAAATAAGCGTCGAGTCATTCAAATACATACACATTTGTGCTACACAATTGTACTCACTTTGTGAGTACTTACATTTCATTTCAAAGCTCTTACTTTGCCTTTTGGATTGATATATTTTTTTTCTTTTTTTTTTCTTAGCACTTTTGCACCTTTTTCACATTTGACTATTTAGGCTCTAAGTGCATTTTTTTCGCACTTTTATATCTTGAGCCATTTCTTGCACAACTTACATAATTGCCTAAATACACGCTATTTAAACATTAGAGTTTACACCTTTCAACAACAACAACAACAACACACACAACCCACATGATTGGCAATTAACGGGTTGGTTTGTGTTTGGCTTATGACTATATGGTTTACTGTGGTTCCTAAAGAAAAGGTAAGTGTTTGGCCTCAAAATTGGCTATGGAGCACACATAAGGGACTAGGAATGTGTTTAGGACTTTTTAAATAGTTAGTTAGCAACAATAGTAGGAAAAGGAATTCTTAAAATGTAGAGAGAGATGCTCCTCCTTCTCTCTAGAATTTGTTGCTGCCTTCTTTTTCTAGCTTGTTTTCATGGTGGACTCTTCTCCATCCATGGATCCCTCACCTAAACATTCATCTCTTCCTTGCCTTGGTTCCAAGAGGCTTTCTACCCCCTACTCTTTGGTCCTCCCACCCGGTTCTACGATGGAAAATCCACCATTCCCGGAAGCACCTTCTTTTTCCACTTCTAGTGTACTGCCTCCCACCCTTTCCTTGCAAGACCATCCTTTACCCTCCCCCCACATAGTTTCTTCAGCTGGTGTTTCTTCCATTTTAAATACTAATGACTCTATTAAGTGCAGCAATGGGACTACCAAAAAAGGGCATTGTTCTAGCATCTAACAAGCTTTGTTGGAAAAGGAACTCTCCTGCTATTGTTGCTAACAAGCTTTGTCTTGGGGTTGCAGTTTATCATATTTGGAGAGAGCGAAACTGTCGCATTTTCGAAGGCACTCAAAAGACTAGTTCGATTGTTGCTCGCTCCATTATTGACACCATTCGCAGCCGGCTATCCTCTTTCAATTTAAAGAACCACCCTATCATTGCCTTGAATTGGAATGTCAACTCAAGTTTTTTTTTTTGGGTAAGTAAATAGTATCATAGAAAGAGAGAAAGAATGTACAAATTACAAGGGGCATACCCCAGGAAGCAAAGCAAGAGCTAAACAAAGGCTCAAAACAGCTCTAACAAACGAGCAAGACAAGACAAGAGCAAGACAGCAAATCAACTAGAGTTGACATTCAAATTCAAGGCAATGATAGGGTGGTTCATTAAATTGAAATAGGATAGCCGGCAGCGAATGGTGTCAATAATAGAGCGAGCAACAACCGAACTAGTCTTTTGAGTGCCTTCGAAAATGCGAAAGTTTCGCTCTCTCCAAATATGATAAACCGCAACCCCAAGACAAAGCTTGTTAGCAACAATAGCAGAAGAGTTCCCTCTCCAATGAGTGGAAGCCCAGTCAATGAAAGCATTCCAACAAAGGCCATTCCAAGGAGACCCACAAATATTCATAAGCTTAGTCCAAATGGCTCTACTGAATAAACACTCAAAAAAAAAGGTGGGCATGAGACTCCGGGTGGGTGTTGCAAAGAACACAAGTAGTAACCGCCATAGGGTCATATTTATGGATGCGATCCCGAGTAGAGAGCCTGCCTCTAATTGCCACCCATAGGATAAAACTCATTCTAGGAATATTTTAGGGGAACCAAACCAGCTTAAACCAAGGAACAAACGGATGAGGGGTTCTAAGAGAAGCCAAAGCAGAGGAGGCAGAATAATTACCATTGGAGGAAGGAAGCCAGCGAGCTCTATCATTCACATTGGAGTTAGGATTGTAGGAAGGCATACGACTTCTAATTTCAAAAAGATCAATGGACATAGCAACCGGCCAACTCCAAGAATCGCCATGAACAATGGAACTAACCGTTGCATGGATAGGGAGGCCTGAGTCATAATAGACAACACGGGGGCTCCATTTTGAAAGAAGAGGACCATCAGGGTGCCAATTGTCAAACCATAAGGAGGTGCTAGAACCGTTACCAATGTAGTGCTGAATAAGGGGGCGAACAAGAGGCCGAAGATGGAGGAGTTTTCTCCAATTCCAAGAGCAAATACATGGAGTTTTAGCCTTCCAAAGCTTAGAGTCCTTAAAGTGGTAGGCTTTGATCCAAGAAGACCATAGGTTATTTGTGCCATAACTCAAAATCCAAATATGCCTAATCATGAGAGCTTTGTTCCAAGAGGATAGGTCCTTGATGCCTAGACCTCCCTCTTTCTTAGGGAGACAAATATCTGACCAGCATATCTTTGCACCCTTGCTATCACCTTCAATTCCTCTCCACAAAAAGCTTCTAAATTTCTGCTCAATAATATTCAAAACTTTTTTAGGGAGGCAATTGATTTGCTGTCTTGCTCTTGTCTTGTCTTGCTCGTTTATTAGAGCTGTTTTGAGCCTTTGTTTAGCTCTTGCTTTGCTTCCTAGGGGTATGCCCCTTGTATTTTGTACATTCTTTCTCTCTTTCTATGATACTATTTACTTACCCAAAAAAAAATAAAAAATAAAAAATAAAATTATTCATTCAATGCGCTTTTTATAGGCTCGTGTTTGTGAACTCATGGGTGGTCTCCACTATTAGAATAAGACGCAAGAGCACCGAGTCCCCTCAACTTAAGCACAAAAAAGATGAGACTAGCCCATGACATGCAAGTGAGACAATAGATGCTACACAAGCTCAACATGCATACACATACTCCCAAAGAGCACACGCTCAAGGCATCACATCCAAGCTATTTAAAGCTCAAAATTTTGGCCATTGCGACAAATTTGAAAAAAATTTAGACCAAAAAGATAACAAAAATGACTCAAAACTAAATAGACGACTCAATAGGGCGTCTACACCCCCAAATCAAAACCCAACATTGTCTTCAATGTTGAAGACATGAGAGTCTGGCCTAGTGGCTTGTACCTAACTAGACACAAAACACAACAAACCTTGGCACTAATCACGTGCAATCAATGCCCAACAAAATAAAAATACACTAAAATAGTCTCATAATAAAATAAAATAAAATAAAATAAGGCATTTAATGTAAACATGGCAATTAAGCTCAGTAGTTCAACCACATCAAGCATTCATTCACAAAATTGTAGGAATGAGGTTTAAGACCCCCAAACGGATTTACACTATATGCTCATTCCTGTACAAGTATATGCATGATTTCAAAACCCCCAAATTGAGTTGGGCAATATGAGAAGAAAACCTGTAAATCATGTGCAATATCCATAAGAGCCTTTGCTCATCCAATCAAAAATGAATGAATCAATAAATGCAAAATTTAGAGATCAAAATTTCATTCATTCACAACTATCCACACGTTCATCCTCAAATTATATTCAATAAGTATATCCACATTCACCAATTATCCACAATTGTCTACAAACATATATAAAAAGAAATGAAATGCATGAGTTTGAGATGAAAAGATTAAACCGAGGTGATTGCTATCTTAGTCATAATACGATTAGGTTCTCGCTAGGTTTTATGAAGAACTCTTGGCTTGCTTGTCCCTCCGAGATGCGCAAGTGGCCGGTGTGTCAAATCCAAGAGACGAAGAACCTAACATTAAGCACAAATTCTAACCACAAAGGTTAATCAACCACATAAATATCTCAATCCCAAAATATCTCTCAAACAAATATCGTCCACAATCATTCCCAAAACTATATCATTACTAAAACTAAACAAGCAAAGAAAATTAAAAGTGCAATGAAGTAAATGAAGTTAAATCCTAAATAAACTAAGTAAATATAAAGAAAGTTCACACTTCTTAGAAAGAAAATAGATCAATCTTCATCTGACTCGGACTCCTCTTCATCAATCATCGGTCCCTTCAGCTTTGGGTCCTGCTCTGCTCTGAGCCTCTCCTTATGTTCTCTTATAGACATCTCCATTCCTGCCTGGAAGTCTGGATCGATGGTAGGCCTTATTGAAGTGAATTCTTGTTGAGTGGCTTGCTTCTTCCTCCTAGAATAGGGAATCAAGTTCAAGTCTTGTCTCAAGCCAGTCACATTTTCCCACAGGTCTTCAATACTATATTTGACCTCCTTGATCTCTGTGGTAAAGCTAGATCTTAGTGAATCCATTGAGGTCTGAAGGCTTGACATTCCTGAGATCAACTGCTACCAAGGTACTTGGAACCCCTAACTGTTGGCTCTTGAGCTAGGCCCTTTTCATAGTATTCTATCTGTTCCCTACCCAGGTCCATGTCCACGTGTTGGTGAGTACTTGAGCCTGCTCCTGTGTTGATCTTCTTACTACATGTTTTCTTTCTGTTACATGTCAAGTCTCGTTCCACCTCTAAAGTGCGCCATGTCCTTAGGTCCGAGTCTCCTTTTGTCCACTCTAACTCATTATTGCTAAGGTCCACACCAAACTGTCTACAAAACTATGTGATCAAACATGGGAAAATCAGAGCTTGCTTGTCTATCTTCTTGTTTCCCACTACTAAAATCTCCGACTTTATGATCCAACCCATATTGATTGGCTGGTTATGCTGCAGGCAATGTAGTATGGTGGCAGTCTCGAAGAATACGTTTGTTCTGTAAGTGCGAGGCCTGAGTGAGTGAGATATGAACACGTGCCAGAATCCCAACTCGATCTTTAGATTGGTGTGCTTGATTGGAAATGTCAGGTTCACCCAGAAATCCACTGGGTTAATGACTCGGTCATTGGCGAGATCTAAATTATTCTTGACAAAACTATCATCCTATGTGACTCTGTCTCTCATTCTTCTCAGAACTTGTTGATCATCAGGAAGTTTTGTTATAAGATATCTCAGAATATTAGCTGAGTTCATCTGGACCTCAACTCCTCTCACCATAACTGAGACTCCTCTCACGTAGTCATCCGGAACCATCTCGGCGTAAAATTCTTGCACGATCCTTCTGCAATATCGAGGAGCCGAGCTAACAAAAGTATGTCATCCCCTCTGATTCACCTTGTTGGGGATTAGAGTGTGTGAGAGCTCCGGTAAAGCTATTCCTCGCTCTTCCATAATGTCCCTCTGCCTGAAATATTCTAGCTGTCTGTCAAAATCCCTGTTTAAGGTGCATGGAGGCAAAAAAGTTGTCTTTTTATTTTTACCCCCTTCTGTTCCTTTTTTCTTAGCCACATCCTTCATTCTACTTGACATATGCAAAAGGAAGCATTAAATTAGCAATATAACATGGCTGGAAATACACTTTTATAAACCAAAGATAAGCAGAAATTTTAGTGGTCAAAATCAGGCCTAAGTGCCCAGTGCACTGGTATAGCACGGGTAGGTTACCTGTTCAGTACCCATGCAGTTTCTTAGAACTGCAAGTGACCTCTCAGTGCACGGGTATAGCACAAGTATGTTACCCGTGCAGTACCCGTGCAATTACCTAGACTGCACTTTTTCCTTTAAAAAATTTCCTCATTCATGAAAGTAAAACATTACAATTAATCAATTGATCCACCAGGGTTCATTCTTACTCTAATAACACATATAATGGCATCTCTTACATGCTTCCATGGCTTCAATAAACCCAAAATAAAATAAATACTAGAATTTCCAATTCATATGCAAAAGTGGTCATATTTTCATTGAAAATTAATCAAAACACTTCTACGTGCACTAATCACACAAACCCATCTTAAATTATCAAAGAGTATGCATTAAAACTTGAAAATTTCTTAGGTTTTTCACAACTTATGGTTCATGAAAAGTTAAAGATATTTGGAGAAGAGGAGAATGTGCAATCAATGGAAAATAAGTTAATAGAGGTAGAATCCGTACCTTTGTTTGTAGAAATTGAAAACTTGAGGTTCACAGGATACCTTTAGGTTTTAGCAATAGAGGGGGGAAGAGAGATTTATTTGTTTTTCAACTTGTGAGCCCTACCATGAAAGTGACATCGTGTATATATAGATGCTCGGGATAACACGGGTATAGCACGGGTAGGTTACATGTGCAGTTACAATTTTCATTCTAATTTTCCCCCGGCGCATGGGTAGTGCACGAGTGGTGTACGGGTAAGCTACCCGTGCACTGACCCTGTGACCACCCATTGACACCTGCACCTGCACATTTTCGTGCGCTCCTAAATTTTCTGTATCCTGATTGGATTCCCTGCATGACAACATCATTTCCATAAGCTAATTCTTGCCTTATTTATCAAATGACAACTTTAACCACTAAAACTCAAAAATGAAATTTCATTAATTAAATCACTCATGGAATTCACAATAAATTTTCTCTAGACTACGAGCTACCTACACCCTAAAAAGCTCATTAAATTAACTCAAAATAAAGGTAATTCAAAATACACGAGAAAATGAATTGTGAAATCCAACCAAACTTAGAAATTGATCAATGTAATGCATGTAAGGTGAGACATGGGTCAACTGAAGGTGGTTTGATAGGGTGGGGAGGTCCATTCCTTTTTATCACCCACATGGGTGTCAAAGTCTTTCCAAAAAATCCCTTCCCCTTAGTCCTCACTTCATCTAATAGGTCTTTCCTAACCCAAATTCTCTTGATCATTGATGGGTTCTTACTAGACCTATTTTGGTTTTTCTTAAACTCTTAGAATTTAAAGCAGTGGGCCTTAATGTGCCTTTTCTTAGAACAAGAAAAACAAGTAAATGGTTGATGAGAAGAACTCCCCATATAGTCGTTGTCATGAGGCTTTTGATGTTGCCTCCATTGAAGGGTCTTCACTTCCCTCTCCACTTTGTCAAGTTGGATTAAGTAGTCGCATTCCTTGACCTTGGCGATTTTCAATTGCTCTTCCTTCTTGTCCAATTGTTCCTTGATCTCCTTCAAGGCATTTGCTTTTTGCTTAACCTCTATCATCAACTTCTTAGTCTTTCTAGCATATTCTTCTTCAAATGTTTCAGAGAGTTTGGCTAGCTCTACTTGGTCATGTGAAGTGGACTTCTTTTCTTCCTCAATTTTCTCTAGTTGCTCTCCCAATTCCTTGTTTAGAGCTGGAAATTCTTGCACCTTTTTCCTTAAAATCCTATTCTCCGCCTTGAGAAGCTTTACCTCAAGTTGTAGCTTCTTATTCTCTCCTTCAAACTCATGGATTTTGACTTCTTCTTCAAGCATATTGTCATCAACAATTGCCTCTTCCTTCTTCCTTTCTTTTTCTTTTTCATGGACTCCATCTTGGCGTCCTTTTTCCATTTCTGATGCTACTTCAAAGGCCCTCACTATGTCATAAACTTTATTTTTTATTTTTTTCGGCCCTTTGGCATCTCCAGAACAAAGCATCATTCAAACAGTCTTTCCTCAGGCCGGTCAACAAAGAATTCAACACTGCTTCCACCGTAACTGAAAGATAAATGCCTAGAATCTACATTCACCACCATTCCTGCTGTGGCCTTGAATGACCTTCCCAAAAGCGATTTCCAATCCCTCTCATGGGATTCATCATCTTTGACGTTCAACACAACAAAGTCCATTAGAACCTTTAGTCCATGGATATCCAACAGCACATCCTCAACTATTCCATAAAGAGTCTTTGGAGAGTTGTCTGCCATCTTGAGTTCAATGGGAGTGGCCTTTATGGACTGTAGCCTCAATTGTGTGTATACCTTCAAAGGCATCATGTTGACACTAGATCCCATATCGAGCACTGCTCCCATCTTTCCTAACTCTCCTATAGTGACTGGAATGAAGAAATCACCTGGATCCTCTAGCTTCACAAGACTAGCTTCCTTTGACTCATCAGACTCCTCCTTTACACGGTCTTCAACAACCTCTTGTATGTCTTGTGTTGTCTCACTTTGTGCCAACTTCTCATACCTTTTGTGAAATACCTCCATCACCTTAATGTGCTAATTATTACCTTGAGATTAACCCTTGTCCTGCCTGTGCAAAACATCTGCAATTTGAGTGACTTAGGTCTCCAATCTTCTAATAGAGGCATCCATGCTATTCGCCCTTTGGTCATTTGACAATATGTAGTTCTTCAACATCTGCTCATTTGCACTATGAGAATTTCTGATTGCTATGGAAGCCTCATCAGTTGCCTTGATAAAGTCACTCAATTCTTCCCCAAGTGACCTGACCTTTGGTTAATAAGCATTTGCCTAGGTGTTGAAGTTGCCTTGTGGATTAGTATTTGTGCTTCCCCACTGGTTGTTGTTACTTGATCCTCCTTGAATGTTGTACCTGTTGTATCCCTGGTTTTGGTAACTTTGGTTGTTACTTACATTGTTGTTGTTGCTCCAAAAAAAGTTAGGGTGATTTCTCCGCCCAGGATTGTAATGGTTGAAGTAGGGATCATTCCTCTGCCTTTGGAATCCTCCTTACATTTGAGCTTCTTCATGCTCCAACTGTCTTTCAACTCCATTAATGTATCCTCTGATATTTGACTAACTTGGGTTGTTGGCTTGAACATATTCTTCATCAAATCTTTCACTGACTGCATTTCCTTTGCCATTCTAGACATTTCTATTGATATTCCTGTGTTCCCATCAATCTCTAGCCTTCCACCCCTCCTTGTGTTTGAGGACCTTTGTTGTGAATTTTGGGCCAACTTTTCCATGATCTCATACGCCTCTTAAGCTCTCTTGTCAGCAATTGTACCTCTACAGGCGTTATCTACCATCATTTGAGTGATAGTGGAGAGGCCTTGGTAGAAGGAAGTAACCTTCAATTCATCAGGATAGGTATGTGGTAGAACTTGTGCAAGCAAGAGGTGAAATCTCACCCATGCTTCATGAAATGGTTCCCCTTCCTCTTCACTTAGGCCTCCCTATCCACGCAACATTTAGTTCCATTATTCATGGCGATTCTTGGAGTTGGCCGGCTGCGATGTCCATTGATCTTTTTGAAATTAGAAGTCGTATGCCTTCCTACAATCCTAACTCCAATGTGAATGATAGAGCTCGCTGGCTTCCTTCCTCCAATGGTACTTATTCTGCCTCCTCTGCCTTGGCTTCTCTTAGAACCCCTTATCCGATTGTTCCTTGGTTTAAGCTTGTTTGGTTCCCCCAAAATATTCCTAGAATGAGTTTTATCCTATGGGTGGCAATTAGAGGCGGGCTCTCTACTCGGGATCGCATCCATAAATATGACCGGCGGTTACTACTTGTGTTCTTTGCAACACCCACCCGGGGTCTCCTGCCCACCTTTTTTTTAGTGTTTATTCAGTAGAGCCATTTGGACTCAACTTATGAATATTTGTGGGTCTCCTTGGAATGGCCTTTGTTGGAATGCTTTCATTGACTGGGCTTCCACTCATTGGAAAGGGAATTCTCCTGCTATTGTTGCTAGCAAGCTTTGTCTTGGGGTTGCGGTTTATCATATTTGGAAAGAGAGAAACTGTCGCATTTTTGAAGGCACTCAAAAGACAAGTTCGGTTGTTGCTCGCTCCATTATTAACATCATTCGCAGCCGACTATCCTCTTTCAATTTTAAGAACCACCTTATCATTGCCTTGAATTGGAATGTCAACTCTAGTTGATTTGCTGTCTTGCTCTTGTCTTGTCTTGGTCGTTTGTTAGAGCTGTTTTGAGCCTTTGTTTAGCTCTTGCTTTGCTTCCTGGGGTATGCCCCTTGTATTTTGTACATTCTTTCTCTCTTTCTATGATATTATTTACTTACCCAAAAAAAACTTGGGGCCATGATGTGAGTGTCCCCGATGTCAATGCCATGTACCATTGTTTGGCTCGATCTTTCAAACAGTACTGGAAACAATGTATATGCAGATGTCCCCTTATCAATACTCCATCTCGGACTACTATTGGGAATGTCTCTAACACTACACTGTACTTCTTTATAAATTGAAGACAATCTTCAGTTTGAAGCCCATGGAAGGATGGCAAAAGGTTAACATGCATTCCGTTCAACTCATATAGCCTAGCAGTGTCGACCAAGACGATAGCTGTTGGTTGCTTATCTCCCACTGACGGAAGAGTATATTCCACAATCGTAAGTCCCAAATCTTAATCATTCATTCCTTATTCCTCAACTGGTGTATTAGGTGGATTTTCTTCAGCCATTTCTTCTTCAAAATTGTTGTTCTCAAACTGTCTAATCAACCTTCCAATCCGGTGAATGTTGTGTTGAGCGGAAAAAGTGTTCCTCTAAGTGAACGTCTACTGTGCATAAACCTAATCACCTGAAAATTTCACAAAACAAACACCCACGAGGTAAAAGAAACAAAAACAAAAAAAAACAAACAAATAACTAACTAACTAAAGTAAAATCTAATCACAACTATGTACGTCGATCCCCAGCAGCAGTGCCATTTTGAACGTGCATTTTGCCGTGAATGCAATATCCAAACAAATTTAAAATCCCAAGATACACTAAACAAGAATAAACCTAGTATATGGTAAATAGGGGCATCGTTCCACAGAGATCGTGAAATAGTTATGACCGAATTCTACTCTAGTACTAAATACAATAAAGATGAATTAAAATTGATGATGATAAAAACTAAATGAAAATGCAAATACTACTAAACTAAGGTAACTAAATATAACTAAGATAGTAAAGATGTGTGTGTAAAGTGTATGATGATAGATATAAGAGTTGATGCAATATAGACATAAATAGTGGGAGTTCCGCTTATGAAGCCTGGCTCGATTTAAATATATGGCTTCTCTTCCTAGCTTGAGTTTTAGGGGATGGCTCGGATTGGAATGCTCACAATCCACCCCTTTCACTTTTGCTTTGGATCGATATAGGGAAGCCGGAATGGCTTGGATTGGAATGCTCACAATCCACCCCTTTTTCCTAGCCAAGATATGTTGGATTGGAATGCTCACAACATATCATTTCCAATTCAATTGAGGTTGATTACACACCTTAAGTGTGGATGGTTAAAAGCAAAGTTTGGTATCTAATGAAAACCAACAGTTGGAATGCCTACTTGGCTAACAAAGAAACCACAATTCAATCTCTACAAAGGGTTAGGAGTTGGAATGCCTACCCAACCCAAAGTGAGTAGTAAATGCATTTAAGAGCAAATTCAACCACTAAGTTAAATGGGAGTTGGACGGCCTAGTCATTATCACAAAGATTACAATTAAAAATTAGTTACTCTAATAAGTTCAATTAATCCACAAAAATCAAGAGTTGGAATGCCTACTTAATTCAAATGATAATCAAACAGAATTAAGTAAATTGAATGGAAATATATTAATCAAGTCAAAATGGTGGAAATCCCACAATTTATGAATTAATTACATCAACCCCCAATTTGGGTTTAGCTACTCATGACAAATGTAAAAAAAATGACAAAGAGGAGACAAATATAAAAGACCCATATGAGACCTTCTTTCTTCAAGCTTGATTACACCTCCAATGTCCTATTGAGTAGCAAACTAATGAAGAAAATGGATGGGTTTGGATGGTTTATGGAGAGAATGGGTTCTTAGATTTAGAGAGAGAAATATATGATGTGAACGGGTGTGTGGTCGTGTGGCTGACCTAACATATCATTATATACATAGTTTCCCCGAAATGAGTCTGAAACAGATGACGTGGCTGCACATGATGCACGTAGTGCACGGGTAACTGCACCGGTAAGGTACCTGTGCAGTACCCGTGCAGTTGGCTCTTGCCCGTGGATCTGTTCCCTGGTTTGGTGAATTGCACGGGTAGTGCATGGGTAGGTTACTCGTGCTATACCCGTGGTATCTCTTCTTTCTTTCTAGTCTGGTGCAATTACATAGTTAGTGCACGGGTAGTGCAGTGGTATGATACTCGTGCACTATGGCCTTCTGTTTTTTGTTTTTTTGTTTTTTTGGTAAGTAAATAGTATCATAGAAAGAGAGAAAGAGTGTACAAAATACAAGGGGCATACCCCAGCAAGCAAAGCAAGAGCTAAACAAAGGCTCAAAACAGCTCTAACAAACGAGCAAGACAACAAATCAACTAGAGTTGACATTCCAATTCAAGGCAATGATAGGGTGGTTCTTTAAATTGAAAGAGGATAGCCGGCAGCAAATGGTGTCAATAATGGAGCGAGCAACAACCAAACTAATCTTTTGAGTGCCTTCCAAAATGCGACAGTTTCGCTCTCTCCAAATATGATAAACCACAACCCCAAGACAAAGCTTGTTAGCAACAATAACAGGAGAGTTCCCTCTCCAATGAGTGGAAGCCCAGTCAATGAAAGCATTCCAACAAAGGCCATTCCAAGGAGACCCACAAATATTCATAAGTTGTTACCAAATGTCTCTACTGAATAAACACTCAAAAAAAAGGTGGGCATGAGACTCCAGGTGGGTGTTGCAAAGAACACAAGTAGTAACACCCCTTTTTGCCCAATTGTCTCATTTTTTATACCACTTCTTGATTTTTCACCTAATGCCTGCAATATCAACAAAAGAGCTATAAATACTCATAAAACACCCAAGGATGCGACAAAAGATAAGGATGTGAGGGCCAAAATATGTAACAATTTTGGCGCGATCAGCATCCCGCGCACAAGGACCCGCACACTGACTCAACAAGCACACAAAAAAAAATAACAAAGTGGAGCATGTGTGAAGTGAAGAGAATGCACACATGCAATGAACACAAAAGCAAGAAATCTAACGCATGCATGAAAATTGTGTGTGTGCAAGCAGTCTCTTCAAATGGTTAAGCACAAGTGATATACCTTCAATGAGCTCTTGAGCTTGAGTGCTTGAATTCCATTTAAGCTTGATCATGCACTATGGAGGCCTAGTCTACCCTTACAAAATAAGTTCAACGAAATGAGCCAATCAAAATATGAGGAACTTACAATCTCCCCCTTTGGCTATTTATGACAAAACCACTACTCACAAATCATGCTCACAAAAAAAAAAAAAAAAGAGGTCAACAAAAGATATTCTACATTACAAAGAGATACATAGATACTAGGTCTTCAACTCTTCAAACTCGTATAGAATAGCCATCCCTACAAAACAATGAACCTAAACTTTCCAAGACAAGTGTATGTGAAGACTAGTTTGGTTGTTGCTCGCTCCATTATTGACACCATTTGCTGCCGGCTATCCTCTTTCAATTTAAAGAACCACCCTATCATTGCCTTGAATTGGAATGTCAACTCTAGTTGATTTGCTGTCTTGCTCTTGTCTTGTCTTGCTCGTTTGTTAGAGCTGTTTTGAGCCTTTGTAGCTCTTGCTTTGCTTCCTGGGGTATGCCCCTTGTATTTTTTACATTCTTTCTCTCTTTCTATGATACTATTTACTTACCCAAAAAAAAAGAGGTGATCATGACAAAAAAAATACAAGCATTTGCAATAAAAAAAACGTGCAATGAAGTGCAGTGGAAAATGCCCCCATTACTCCCCCTCAAAACATAATTCTCCCCTAATATGCAACTCCCATAGCTACCGACACTACTCCCCCATTTTGTCATGAGATAGGCAAATGAATATCCCCCAATTAGGTCACTTTAGCAAAGAGAGATATTTGCAAGATAAGTGCATAATCATATATGGTGACCAAAAATTCACTATAGCAGAGAAATTCCAGTTAACACCCTTAGACTGCTACCTAAGAGGTTACAGCAAGTAGGTACTTTCAATACATGGGGTTTTGATAGATAATGAGGGAGAGATAGCAGAGCAATAGAAAAGAAACAATAGAGATATGGTGTGAATTAAGTCGGCCCTATTTTATTGAATATAAGTATAACAATGGTACACTTCACTCAATCTCTCTCTCACAAAATCAGAGCTGGCGAATTCCGTTCAATTCGATAAGTGGATACTCCCTATTTGGCTATGGCAATCTTGTCTGTGTCGATAAGTAGCTAATTCCTCTGGTGATGGTGAAAACCTTCTATAGCAATGATCTTTTTTTTTTGATTCTCCATTCGAGTCCCCCTCTCTTTGTCTGGCGTTCTCTTTATTTCCCCCGATCTTCAAAATCAAACCCCCCTGAATTAGGCCAAACGATATGCAATTATCGGAATTGATTGGCGTGGATGGAGGCTATCAATTAACGCGAGAATTGTTCCCTGTAATTACGTCATATGTATTTGTATTTAGTTAACCCATTTGGTCTCATTAATGGCGCTTTAAATAGTGAAAGGGTGAACCCTTTTCCTCCACGTTGTTTGGAATAAAATTTTGTCTTTGTACTCTGGTGGCACGGTACCCTGATGTACCGGTCTGCTCTTGTTGGTGTGGCATTAGTTCTGGTGGGCCGATAACTTCACGGTACCATTCTTCTTGCTTAGTGGGTAGAATACCTACCTCGGTTGGATCCTGGACTGATATCGCGGTACTTGGGCACCTAGTAGATGTCACGGTACCTAGGTACCAGGTGGGAGGTACCGCGGTGTCGGCCCTGCTTGATACCTGGTAAAACGTGCGATATGGTACTGACTTCTTCCTGGTTTATGGTATCGAGTATCTCCGGTATCTCGGTACCGGTCTCGATGTTCTACCAGGATCTAGGCATATGGAAAATTCTTTTTTGGTCCTTCGTCAAAAAAGGCTACTAACAATATACAATAACTTTATGCAACATAATTAATTGAGAGAGAGTCAAAGAGGTTTTGATTTGAAAAAAAAAAAGTGTGAGTTTGTTGCTTTGGATGCAAGACATGCAACATCAAAGTTCAAGTAATGGTATTTGGCAAAGTGAACATCAAAAGAGTTCCCACAGGAATTCAAACCAATTTGTATCGTTTTGTCATAAATAAACAAGATATGGCTTTAAAACTTTGTAACACACACAAACAACTAGGTCAATCCTTAATGGCCAATCAAGACATGGACATAAAATCCTTATTAATTGAATGGATATAGAATCCTTATTGAGTGTTGTCTTGCTCAACCATTAAGAAGAGAGGCAAGGCTAAATTGGATGAGACATCCTTATTTATTGAATAGACACAAGGCTTTATTGAGTTTAGCCTTATCAATTGCACCCACACACATATAACTCATGCATAATATTTTAGCATGTCAAAATCAAGTTCACATGTCATGAGAGATAAATTATAGGTCATTCAAATGTACTTTTCAATCAATTCTCCTAGTCCAAAAATGCATGCTTGAACATAAAGGTGACATGGATTACAAACACAGCAAAGGCACACTTATTGAACAAAAAGCCATATAATTATATAAGCACAACCAAAATGCTCAAGCAATTAATGAAGAAGCATAAAGTTGATCAAATTTTTGCTTATTTAGACTATGCAAGGTTGCTCTCTTTGCTTGAGCTCCCCATATGGGGTCAATCACCAAAACACATCAAGGCATATGACAAATCCCAATAGACCTACTAAGTGCCATGAACCTAGTTGAATCTAAGGGTTTTGTGAATAAATCCGCTAGTTGATCATTTGTGCTAACATGTTAAAGTGCAATGCATTTGTTTTCAACTAGATCCCTAATAAAGTGATGCCTAATGTCTATATGCTTTGTCCTAAAGTGTTGAACAAGATTCTTTGAAATGTTAATTGCACTCAAGTAATCACAATAAAGGGTTAGAGTACCTTGATCAAAGCCGTAATCCACAAGCATTTGCTTCGTCCAAAGAAGTTGTGTGCAAGCATTCCCGGCTGCTATGTACTCGGCCTCGGCTATGGACAAGGAAATGGAATTTTGCTTCTTGCAAAACCATGAGACCAAGTTTCCTAGGAAGAAGCAACCGCACTGTGTACTCTTCCTATCATCACAATTTCCTGCCCAATCTGCATCACTAAAGCCAACTATGCTAGCATTAGTGTCAAAAGAGTACCATATCCCATAGTTGGATGTCCTATTCACATATCGAATGATTATCTTCACAGAAGAGAGATGGGACTCCTTGGGATCAGCTTGGTACCTAGCACACACACCCATACTAAAGGCTATATCGAGCCTACTTGGGTCAAGTAAAGCAAGCTACCAACCATCCCATGATAAAGACCACTAGCATCCTTGCTTAGTTTCAAAGTGGTACTCGTGGGTGTGTCGCAACGTTTGACATTCTCAAGGCCAAACTTCTTCACTAGGTTCTTAGCATACTTAGGGATATGAAAATCCCATCATACAATTGCTTGATTTGCAAACCTAGGAAGTAATTGAGCTCCCCAACAAGACTCATCTCAAATTCATGAGACATGACATCAATAAATTGTTGGACTTTGGATTTGTTAGTAGAACCAAACACAATATCATCAACATAGATTTGAGCTATAAATAACTCATCTTTGTTTCTCTTAATGAATAAGGTCTTGTCAACACTAGCCGACTGCTATCTCCATTGATCTTTTTGAAATTAGAAGTCGTATGCCTTCCTACAATCCTAACTCCAATGTGAATGATAGAGCTCGCTGGCTTCCTTCTTCCAATGGTACTTATTCTGCCTCCTCTGCTTTGGCTTCTCTTAGAACCCCTCATCCGTTTGTTCCTTGGTTTAAGCTTGTTTGGTTTCCCCAAAATATTTCTAGAATGAGTTTTATCCTATGGGTGGCAATTAGAGGCAGGCTCTCTACTCGGGATCGCATCCATAAATATGACCCTATGGTGGTTACTACTTGTGTTCTTTGCAACACCCACCTGGAGTCTCATGCCCACCTTTTTTTTGAGTGTTTATTCAGTAGAGCCATTTGGACTCAGCTTATGAATATTTGTGGGTCTCCTTGGAATGGACTTTGTTGGAATGCTTTCATTGACTGGGCTTCCACTCATTGGAGAGGGAACTCTTCTGCTATTGTTGCTAACAAGCTTTGTCTTGGGGTTACGGTTTATCATATTTGGAGAGAGCGAAACTGCCGCATTTTCGAAGGCACTCAAAAGACTAGTTTGGTTGTTGCTCGCTCCATTATTGACACCATTCGCTACCGGCTATCCTCTTTCAATTTAAAGAACCACCCCATCATTGCCTTGAATTGGAATGTCAACTCTAGTTGATTTGCTGTCTTGCTCTTGTCTTGTCTTGCTTGTTTGTTAGAGCTGTTTTGAGCCTTTGTTTAGCTCTTGATTTGCTTCCTGGGGTATGCCCCTTGTATGTTGTACATTCTTTCTCTCTTTCTATGATACTATTTACTTACCCAAAAAAAAGATCTTGTCAACACTGCCTTTAGAGTAGTGATTGTCAACAAGAAATTGAGTGAGGCCCTCATACCAAGCCCTCGGTGCTTGTTTCAAATCATATATAGAGCCTTCTTAAGGCGATAGACATGAATGGGGTGGTGTGGATCCATAAACCCCTTGGGTTGCTCAACAAACACTTCCTCTTGTAAGAAGCTATTGAGAAAGGCACTCTTAACATCCATTTGGTGCAATATGAACTTGTGTACACATGATATGGATAAGAGAAGCCTTATGGACACAAGACGGGCAAGCGGAGTAAAAGTCTCCTCAAAATCGATACCTTTAATTTGAGTGTATCCTTGTGCTACAAGTCTAGCCTTGTTGTGCACAATGTTGCCATCTGAAAATTACAGCTCAAGTGTTTGTCTAATACAACCTAGAGGTGGGGGGGGGGGGGGGGGGGGGGGGTGAATGGGTTGTTAATCGATTATTACCAACTTTTTCAATTAGTCAATATTAATAACAATTAACCCAACAAAATGAACATGTAAAATCAAGTAAAGTGCGGAAATATAAAGAACACTTGATTTTTACGTGGAAACCCTTCAACAAGGAAAAAACCACGGGCTATCCTTCTAACCACACACGATCACAGAAATCCACTATATGAATAAAAAGTTACACCCTCAAGTGATACTCGGACTCTCACTCTCAACAGCCTCAGGCTATGGACACTACTACTCGCCGCTCTTGGTTAAATCCCTAGTGATATCCCCTGATCCACTACTCTTGGCGTGAGCACCTCCTACTCTACCCCTCAGGCCTTTTACAGTGGCACTTGACCAGTGCTTGCTAACCCACCCTTGGTTGCAAGTCTTCTATTGCTTGTGCAACTTCACCTAGAAGCCACAAGACTTTGACTCTATGAAGAGAATTAAAGGTCTAAGTATATATACGACAATATACTCAATGTAATAATGTGCAAGACTAAACACAAAATGCTTAACTAGATGTTGTAATGCAATTAAACAACCTAGTTATCAAACAATGCCTACATGCCCATATATAAGGACTCAATTTGATGTAGATAAAATCTAACAACCTAATTGTCAAATAAAGTCCAACCAACACAAGTTGTCACAACAGATAATCAAGGGCAATAAATGTACAATCAAGAAATGCAATTAATGAGGCATACACAATAATGTCTAAATGCAAAGCATATAGACTTAGCTAGAGGGAAATACTGTCCTAAATGCTAGCTATCAACAAATAAACCCAATCATGCAATAAAGGCTCATAAATATATGAATTAAGTAGAGTCTAGGTATTTAATCAAGCAATAAATACCTAATCTAGAGTAAGAAGAACAATAAATGATATTCAATGAAGTTCTTACTTACCTAGTCATGAAACCAAGAAGACATGCTCAAATGATGATGAATGATGCAAGAAGGCTTTATCTCTCAAGACTATCTTTTTCTCTCTCTAGGGTTTCTGTAAATGCAAGAGAGTTGGGGAAAAAGAAGAGAAAGAGAGGATTTTATAGTGGGAAAAATGAGCTGATGGGAAAAGACCAAATTGCCCCATAGAACTGCGTAATGCGCGGGTGGGTGAACAGCACACTAACTCGTGCACAAACATATCAGGCCCAAGAAATGAGTCTTTCGCAGGAGGTGTTGCTGAAGGAGTGACGACAAAATGTCCAGTGAAAACTGCTGGAGAAAGTTTCACGGGAGAGGTCACGGTAGGACTGAAGAAGAGCTATCCCGTGAAAACTACTAATGGGAAGTTCGCAGGAGAGTTCACAGGAGGACTGAAGAAGTTGTATTCCGTGAAAACTAAACACAGCTGTACAGCTTAAACTTCAAGCTGCTCAATGTTAGGATTATGCTCAATAGCAAGAGTGTAATATTGTAATTGACAATCTTTTTATATTAATAAAGTGATTTCTGGTTTTACAAAATCTTATAGCATTTATAATGATAATTGTCAAAGTAAATAATCATAAGGTCAAAAGACTATGAGAAAGGAAGAATTGTTCGTACATCTGGATATGTATGAGGTAGACACAATTCTTTAGTTAGTCTTGAATAAATGTTCACAACTTAAGTTAAAGGTTGGGCACCTTTATCTTGATAAAGTTGTAGAATTCTTTTGCTGGCATTTGAGTGGGATCAAATGAGTTATGATGAGTCTAAAATCATCGAAAGGGTCTTCAAGTAAAAGAATCTAGTGCACTGCGTGCATTGAACAAGATCATAATGAAATATTTTATCTAGAACTGTCAGTAGATACAAGTCTTTTCATTACAAGGACAATTGGAGAGTCTATCTTAATCTTGAGATAAACGATGGACTTATGGTTACAAGTGTTATCATTTGAGCTATCAATGAGTACGATATATAGCATAGTCTATCCTCGATAGTTTGGTGGTATTCATTTGTCAATCGATAGAGGACTTCATTTATAGATATGGACACCGTGGCTCAATTTATTGAATGAGAGTATAATATTATCATATGAATATTTTGAGGTATTGGATATTAAATCTCAACGTTGAGTTTTCTATAATGTCTATTGAAAACATGGCTTCTGGACAAGTCAAAATATTCAAGTTCAAAACGTGGTCATATGAGTAAATATGGTAACTAGGAGAGCTAT
This sequence comes from Dipteronia sinensis, assembly GCA_033220585.1. NCBI lineage: Eukaryota > Viridiplantae > Streptophyta > Magnoliopsida > Sapindales > Sapindaceae > Dipteronia > Dipteronia sinensis. The sequence goes on along the minus strand of CM065639.1, from coordinate 27,028,858 downwards.
AGGCAGTCTATGAGCTCTTGGCGATTACTGATATTATACACGAGGATACACTATCTCCAATAAGATTGTCTAGGGTATGAATGAGAAACATCTTCTTATTCTTTCTTTATTTAAGAGTTCAATTTTAGCTCTTTAGTGGAATGAGATAAAATTAATAGATCGGACCTAAGTGAATCATTTGTTGATTGTGATTAGGTTATGTCTATTGAAGCTTAAATTTAGATAGCCCGCCAAGATCCCCAATCCACACGGACTTGCATGGATCACTTGATATATTCTACCGGACTAATTTATGGGTCAATTTAGAATTGTATTTAATATATTAAGAATATAATTTGCACATTATTTATTTAATGGGCTGCTCAAATTATATTAATATATTAATGAGAGGCATGTGAGCTTGTTTCTTTTAGTAAGAATGGGTCTGGTTCACATGTGAGCTTTTATTTAAAGCCTGAATGGATTAAATAAAATAAGAAAATAATATTTGACCCATATTTTTTGTGTGTGGGCCCAAGGCTATAATAATAGCCTAAAATATTATTTATTTTATTGTTTGATTAAATGGAAATTAATTAATTGATTAATTAGTTATTTAATTAAAAATCAAAATCTTTTTCTGACTAGGAATTATGTTTCCTAGTAGTATACTATTATAGTAGTATAATAAATATAAAAGACTTAATTTGGTAAGTAGATAAATAAATTCTTTATTTATCTAATCAAATAAGGAAGTCTTTAATATAATCACAAATACACTTATGAGTTGGATTAGGGTTAGGATTCTTGAGTTGATAGGAATTTGGGTAAAGCACAAATCCTCTTGAAGTGAGGAATTCGGCCAACCCTAGAATTCCTATTAAGAGAATTCGGCCAACCCTAATTAAATTAGCAATAGAATTCGGCCACCCTATATATATGATGGGATAAAATTCGGCCAAGTGAATGCTTCTTGCTAGAGAGATTTTTTTTTGTTTTAAAAAAAAATCCAACTCTAGAACATAGTGAAATTTCGGCCAAGAGGAAGAGAGAAAGATAGTTCTAAATTCGATAGTGCACTTGCAAGCCTTTACATAAAAAGGTTTTGTGCACACTTTTGATTTAGGTTCACGCGAGTTTCAATCATAACGATTGTGAATTCAAAAGTGACCGGAAAGATCTTTCTAGGCTCTTGGAGTTTTTGTGATTAATGATCAGGAAAGAAGATTTCATTTTTCCATTCCCAGGTACGCAATTCAAAGAATAGGGTGACCACGCTCCTAGGTGATTCACGTTCGTGATCGGATTGGAAGATCTTACGGATTACCATCGACACTAAGTCAATCGGATCACACGACAAGAGGTATGATATCTTTTAAATATATGTATGTTTAATTAATTAAAGGGTTAAGGTTCAAATATTGGAAAAATTTTAAATTATACTAAATTCGTTTTTAGTCTAGCTTCTGCTGCGTTTTTCGTATTTTTCCCCTACACTCAAAACATGACCAAACGACATCGAAACCTTTCGTATAATATACTGCTGGAAAGGTATAGAAGTCTACTTTCTACTCTAATCAATAAAACTTGATTTGGATGACTGTAGAAATATTTATGGTAGAATGAGTGAACAAAGGCCAAAACAAGAGAAGAATGAGACCTTCTCAAATGCTCACTCAACGCGCTAAGACAATCACTCGATCGTGCAAGCCCAGACAACACAACCTCACACACAAAGCCACACTTAAATCTAGAAATGAAGTACAAGTGTGATTGTGAAAAGGATGCACACATATAAACAAAAAGAACACAAATGCAAGATGAAACAAAGCATGCATGAAGTGTGTGTGTGTGTGTGCACCTAATCTCTTCAAGAATCAAAGTCAAGTGATGTATCTTTTAAGGCTCTTGATCTTGAAGTCATGGAGCTACTTGGAAGCTTGTCTTGATAATCATTAAGAAGACTTAAGCTACCCATTACACAATCATCCCCAACGTGGTTTGTCATGAAATAATCCAATCATAAAAATTGAGGTTCATACACCATCGTCATCCGACTTGTTCCTATACACCCATTTGGTGCCTATGACATTGGTGTTCTTAGGTCTAGGAACTAGAGTCCAAACCTTATTTTTTTTTCAAATTGGTTTAGCTCTTCTTGCATAACAATAACCCAAAACTCATCATTCAAGGTTTCATCAACATTTTTGGGTTCAATTTGAGAGGTGTAACAAGTAAAGCTAATTTGATTATCTATTTGATGCCTAGTCCTAACACCCTCACTTACATCTCCCAGAATATCATTCTTGTTGTGGAAATGTCTAACCCACGGATTGGGTTCTTTAGAGTTCAAAGATGAATCTCTATCAAGAGGTTGAATGATCTCTTCATCATAACTTTGTTAGGATTATGCTAAATAGCAAGAGTGTAATAATGTATTTGACAATCTTTTCATATTAATAAAGTGATTTCTAGTTTAACAAATCTTATAGCATTTATAGTTTAATTACTATAATTGTCAAAAGTAAATAATCATAAGGGCAAAAGACTATGAGAAATGAAGAATTGTTCATACATCTAGATATTTATAAGGTGGACACAATTCTTAAGTTAGTCTTGAACAATATTCACAACTTAAGATAAAGGTTGGGCGCCTTTACCTTGTTAAAATTATAGATTCTTTTGCTAGCATTTGAGTAGGATCAAATGTGTTATGATGAGTCTAAAATCATCAAAGTGTAGTGTCTTTGGGCAAAAGCATCTAGTGCAATAGGTGCATTAAATAGGATCACAGTGAAATACTTTATCTAGAACCGTCAGTGGATAAAAGTTTTCACTTGAGGACAATCGGAGAGTCTATCTCAATCCTGAGATAAACGATGGACTTATGGTTACAAGTGTTATCATTTGAGCTATCAATGCGTATGAGTATATAGCATAGTCTATCCTCGATAGTTTGGTGGTATTCATTTGTTAATCGATAGAGGACTTCATTTATAGATATGGACATCGTGGCTCCATTTATTAAATAAGAGTAGAATATCATCATATGTATATTTTGAGGTATTGGATATTAAAACTTAACGTTCAGTTTTCAATAGTGTATACTGAAACATGGCTTCTGGACAAGTCAAAATATCCAAATTCAAAATGTGGTCATATGAGCAAATATGGTAACTAGGAGAGCTATAGGCGGTCTATGAGCTCTTGGCTATTACTGGTATTTTTCACGAGGATACACTATCTCCAATATGGTTGTCTAGGGTACGAATGAGAAATATTAACTTATTCTATCTTTATTTAAAAGTTCAATTTTAGCTCTTTAGTGGAATGAGCTAAAATTAATAGATTGAACCTAAGTGAATCATTTGTTGATTGTGATTAGGTTATGTCTATTGAAGCTTAAATTTAGATAGCCCACCAAGATCCACAATCTGCATGAACTTGCATGGATCACTTGATATATTCTACCGGACCAATTTATGGGTCCATCTAGAATTGTTAAGATTTTGGAATCCAAAAATTTTGGAAAGGTATGGTCATATGCGATCAAGACACATGGTAACTCTTCAAATACCCAGAATGGGCGGCCATGGATGTAGGAATCCTTGGGCGGCCCTAATGGTCTGCATTTAGCATTCCATTAATACATTAAGAATATAATTTGCACATTTTCATTAAATGAGCTGTTAAATTATATTAATGTATTAATTTAAGGCATGTGGACTTGTTTCTTTTGTAAGTAAGAGTGAGTTTAGTTCACATGTGGACTTTTTATTAAAGTCCAATGGATTTAATAAAATGGAAAAACAGAATATTACCCATATATATATATATATTTACATGGGCGGCAAGGCTAAAAATATTAGCTTAATATATTGTTTTATTTTATTATTATTTAATCAAATGGAAATTAATTGATTAATTAGTTAATTAATTATTTGATTAAAAGTCAAAATCTTTTTCTAACTAGGAGAAGGATTCCTAGTGGCATACTATTATAAGTAGTTTACTAGGAAAATGACTCTTAGTGTCATACTATTGGTAGTAGTATACTAGGAGAAGGACTCTTAGTGTCATACTATTGTTAGCAGTATGATAAGTATCAAATACTTTATTTGATAAGTAGATAAATTAAAAAGAGTTCTTATTTATCTATTCAAATTAAGAAGTAATTGATAAAGTCACAATTTTATATTTAATAATTTATTATTGGATAAATACACTTATGAGTTGGAGTAGGTTTTAACTACTAAGTTGATAAGGTTTAGGTGAAATCAAATCCTCCTTTGTGTGAGGATTTGACTACATGACATGAATCGTCCTTGTGTGAGGATTTGGCCATCACCTATAAATATATCAAGGAATTTCGTTTTTAATATATAGAGTTCAAAGAAGAAGTTTTTTTTTTGAAAATTTTTATTCTCTTGCTTTTGAATAATAATAATAATAAAACTTCTAACTCAAGAAAAAGGTGTAGAATTCGGCCAAAGAGAAGCAGAATAAGGAGCGTTTTTATTTTTGATAGTGAACTAGAAGCTTTTACATCAAAAGGCTGTATGCACAAGATCGAATTAGGGTTCACGCGAGTTCTTGATTAAAAAGATTAAGAATTCACAAGTGACCAAACGTTCTTTATTTTCTCTAGTAGGATTATTGTGACTAACAAAAGAAAAATGTTTGTTTTTCCATCCTCAGGTTTACAATTCAAAGAAAAGGGAGCCCACACTCCTAGGTGATTCATGTTCGTGATTGGATTGGAAGATCTTGCGGATTCAATTCGAAGCAAGCATATTCAAATCGACGCAACATCAATCGTCACGTTAAAAAGGTATGATACTTTTATTAAATGTTCATTAATCAAGGGTTAAGGTTCTTTCTTTTAAAAGGAATTTTTTTTGAAATATACCAATCTAATTTTACGCTTCCACCACGTGTTTTTCCTTACAAACTTGACTTCATATCAATTGAAGTCTTATCATTCTTCTCCAAAGGAGAGTCATGAACCACATCAACCTCATTATCATGGTTAGTAGTTCTAGACCTACGATCATCTATAACAACATTGGATGATTCCATGAGACTACGAGTTTTTAAATTGAACACTTTATAGGCCATACTATTAAGGGCATAGCCAAGTTAATCTCGGTCATTAAGTATGTAGCATTTGCTTCCAAATGAGTGGAAATAGCTAAAATTTGGCTTTCTACTCTTCCACAACTCATAGGAGGTTTGTCGAATACTGGCCTTAGAAAAACTCTATTTCATATGTAGCAAGACGTATTGACGGTCTCGGCCTAAAGGTTCCTAGGCACATTGTTGCTAAGCAACATCACAAGGGCCATCTCTTGAAGAACCCTATTCTTCCTCTCAACAACCCTATTTTGTTGAGGAGTTCTAAGGGCTGAAAATTCATGGGAGATGCCTAGGCTATTACAATAGCTTTCAAAACAAGAATTCTCAAATTATCTCCCATGATCACTCCTAATTCTTTTAATACTTTTAATTTGTGAGTTCTTTTCATTTTGAATTTTAGTGCAAAGCATTTTAAATTTTTCAAAAGTTTCAAGTTTTTTCTAACAAAATAAGTCTATGTGAACCTAGAGAAATCATCAACACAAACAAAAATGTATCTCTTGCCACCGAGACTCTCGGTTTTCATAGGACCCATAAGGTGTTGGGGAAAGTGCCCTAAGAACAAAAGTTGTTAATCTTTTTGCTGAATTAATAAATAGATTTACATTTTATTTTATATTTGTGTGCATTTAATGTTATTAATATTGTATTAATGATATAAAATTCCATGATTATTAAATGTAATATTAAACATAGTATATAAGATGTTATATACATGAGGATTATGTTTAAATATAATAATCTTAATTGTCCGTAATTAATAATTAAAGTTGAGATCTTTAACTAATTAAAATTACTAGTACGGTTCATTCCCATTAAGAATGGAACAGTCTTATCCGAACTGTTGATGTGGTGACATTAGAATGAAGGTACTTTGTATAATAAGATTAAATAGGACGTGGACATGATAAATTGGAATCTTTAATAGTCTCCATCTTAAACAAAGTATTCTCATTTATCAAATCAGATTGTCATATATGAAATGATCTTGATCCTGAGTATTAAACAGACTCCTACTTATAGAGTTGTGTCTTTTGACTTACTCGGTATGGTTTGTTTATAATGTCAAACCCAAACTTTGTATCTTGGAGACATAATGATATATTTAGCCGGGAATGATAATATACAAAATGGAATCCATTCCTTCTTAAATGAAGTTAGACAAATAGTTCTCTTGAGTAAATGATTCGGGTCTTGAACAATAGATCGCTCAATTTATGATAAGAGCATAAATAATTGTTCATTAGAGAATCACTGGAACTCAAGGATAAAGATATAATTGAGAGGTCAACGGATTTGAACCTAGCTCAAATTACGAACTGTTAATGGAGGATTGATCTATATGTAATGATTATATCAATGGACTGTTCGATTTCTATTCGAGTAATTAATTCTATAATTACAAGAGTGCAGTTCACACTTTTTAGTGGAATAATTATGGAATTAATAAATCAGATAATTAATTAAAGAGTTTAGTTAATTATTAAAGATTTATTGGAGCTTGAAATTATAGGTCCATTTCTCCCCATGCCATCTCCATAACACTGTATTGAACATTAAGGTATAAAGAGGCTTAATGATTAATTTGGAATTAATCATCTATACATAAAGTAGTTTATGCATTGTTTAATTAATTCTGAATTAATTAAATATTAACCATTTTATTTAATTATTTATGAATTAGTTAAATGTTTTTTAAATAATATGATTATTTAAAAATTTAATTGGATGACATAGTGTGGTGGGACCACACTGTAATTTTTGAAAACTACACGGTGACAGTCACTGTGCAATTTTGAAAATAATAGTTTAAAATTATCTGTTAAATTATTTAGTTATTTGAATAATTAGATTATTTCAAATAAAATAATTATTTAATAATTGGATTATTATGTATTTAAATTTTGAATTTAAATTAAGCAGATAAAAATGAAAAGTACAAAGGATATTTTCCCTTTGTTAGCTGAATCAATATTTGTCTATTATAATAATAATTAAATAATAGTTATTTAATTATTTTTATTAGGATAATTGAAATTGCTTTTTTTAAACATTCAAATAAATTGTTTATTTTAATGTATAATTGATATTATAATCCAATTAGGTTTCTAAAACATGAGATACAATTTGACTATGAGACAAATGTCTCTCACTCTCTCGTGTAGCAAGAAAGAGAAAAAGAGAGAAAAAAAGTTTGTTTTGTTTTTTAACTCTTTATATATCTCTATACGTGTACATCACTTTAAAAATACTAAGAAGTCTTTTTGGGTTGTTTTACACTAGAAGACAAATTGAAAAACTGTTTTGTTTTTCAAAAGCTGTACACAAACATAAAGGAACGAGAGATAGAGGAAATAAAAGAAAAATATATTTTCTAAGTTCAAAGCCTCTGGAGAAATATTGTGAGTCTCTAAATAATTTTTCTCGTTGTCTCATATGATGAGTACATAATTAGAACAGAAAATTCGAGAGTCGTAATTATTCTATTTAAATACCGAGACGCCCACCCTTCCGTTCTTTGGTGTTGAAGATTCGGTGTAGAAAAACTTGGTTCGAGAGAATCACGAAGATTCTATAGTGGAAGAATTTGGTTCGAGAGAATCATGAAGATTCTGTAAGGGTAACAATTTCTTCCTTACTGTTTATTATTAAATATTAGAATCTATATAATCACAACGATCCGGCTAAAATGGTTTTGTTTTTTATAGAAAATTTTAAAAAACCGGGCCCATCGCCTTTTCGCTGTGCTGTGCCAATTTTGGTTTTCCGAACCAACAATTGGTATCAAAGCCACGTTGTAATTTATATTGATTTTAATATTAAAATTGATTCCGGTAGTAGGCACTTCACATTAAATGTGATTTAATGGTTATTTTTATTCATGTGATGAATGGCAAATAAAAATGATTTTATATTTTATCTCTTCTTCAATTTTTAGATAAAAATTTGTAAACCCTATGGGTATAGGATTTTTTTAATTGTAACTAGTGATATTGAAGAAGACTACGTTATCAACAAATCGATGCGATTGGATCGGATCCTAAAGGAAAATTACAACAAGAGTATTTTTGTAATTTGATTTATTTTGGGGTTGTAATTTAAATATCCAAAGGAACTCGGCCAAAATTCATTTAGTTTTTATTTTGCTTTTTCATATTATATTTTATGTGATAATTAATATTTTTTTTAATTGTTAAAATTTGGTTTTTCACATTAATCTAAGCTATTCATTATAAAGAGTTTATATTTATAGATAGCTTAGAACTTCATAATAAATTTGGATTTTGAGAAAATCCGGAAATTTATTAGATGTAAATAAACATAAGTCTAAGTTGATAATTTCAAAGAGTTTAATATTATCATAACTTAGAAGTTCTTAATAAGTTTAGTTTTTGTAGAAATCCAGTAAATTTATTATGTGTAGATATGATCCACACAACAAACATAGTAAATAAAAATTTGGTTAAATCTGTTTTAACTTTATTATTATTTTTTTTACTAGGATTATAAAATATCTAATATTTTATAATTAAAATACATCATATTTAAAATATTGAGTGGGAGAGGGTAATATGACAATATTACCCATGGTCTCTACCATTAGTACAACACCGTGAGATTTAAATGGCACCTCGAGATGCTTTGATTTCGTCCTCCCTACGGAGGTTGTCCATTTGAGTCAATAGCAAGGTTGTCTTCCAAGCGATAGAATTTTTAGATGTATTTCAAAATTAACCTACCCTACGGCGGCAATTTTTGAGTTAAGTCGGAAAAATCTGAAATGGTAGGTTACACTCAAAAGATGTTATTAAGTTAGTTAACTACAATCTTGACCAAATTCAACGGTGGTTAATAAAAGTTGAAAATATGAGATATTTTGAGTTAACTTTTATTAATTGAGAAAGTCTCAATTCAACTATCAAATACGTAACCTATCCTACGACGACACGTAATTTGTGAAAATTGAATTATCGTGGTAATTGAGTAAATAATTTTTTCTGTATTTTTACACATGCATCATGCATCATGTTTACATTACCAAATTTTATATATGTGATATATATACATATTGTGGACACAAATAAAATGTAATTAATTGTTTTATAATTTCAACATGTCAAACATGACCAATCCAATAATCACGATACTCGCTACTGAAAAACTGACCGGTGAAAATTTTGTCAAATGGAAAAGTAATATGAACATCATGCTTGTATGTGAAAACTTCTAGTTCGTCCTGACAGAGGACTGTCCTCCACGCCCTCACGCCAAGTCTTCAGTAAATTTTGCTGAGGCATATGATTGTTGGCAAAATGCCAACAATAAAGCCCGATGCTACCTGTTAGCAGGCATGTCTGATGTGCTTAGAAGTAAGCACGAAGCGGTTGAAACTGCGAAAGGAATTATGGATTCCCTACAGGCTATGTTTGGGTGCCCTTCTGAACAGTCTCGTCATGAGGCCATAAAGGCAGTTATGAATGCCGGAATGAAGAAGGGCACTTCAGTCCATGAGCATGTGCTTAAGATGTTGAACACATAAACGAGGCTGAAATAAATGGCGCACAAATCGATGTAGCCACACAAGTGGGGATGATTTTATAAACCCTATCCCGTAACTTCCTTCAGTTTAAGAGCAACTGTTTCATGAACAAATTAAAATATAACATAACTCAGTTGCTCAACGAGCTTCAAACCTTCGAATCCATTTCCAATGAAAAAGAAGGTGAGGCAAATGTTGCCGAAGCCACAACTTCCTCTTCTGGAAAGTCTAAAAAGAGGAAGAATAAGAAGGGAGGAAGTGGCGAGTTGAAAAAGAAAAATGGCAATAACAAGGCTAAGAAAAACAACAACAACAACAACAACAATAACAACAACAACAACAACAACAAGATGAAGAGCTTTGACAAGAAAGCCAAGGGAAAATGTTTCCACTGTGGCATAGAAGGTCACTGGAAGAGGAACTATAAAAAGTACCTCAAAGAGCTCAAGAATAAAAAGAAAGGTACATCAAATTTGCTTGTTTTAGAAGCTTGTTTAGTTGAAGATGATATGTCTCCCTGTATAGTTGATTCAGGTGCAATTAACCATGTTTGTTGTTCTATGCAGATGCTTGATTCTGCAACAGAGCTGGCTGATGGGGACTACACGATGAGAGTGGGCAATTGGGCTATGGTGTCAGCAAAAGTAGTGGAAGAAGTGCGACTTCTTTTTAATAATAAATTTCTTGTTTTGAACAATGTTTATTATATTCCTTGTTTTAGGAGAAATTTGATTTCCGTTTCGAGACTATATGAACAACTATTTAAGGTTTCTTTTGATAATAAAGTTGTTATTATTTCTAGAAAGGGTTTAAATATTTGTTCAGGAATTTTAGATAATGGTCTATATCTTTTAAGACCAACCTCTAATACACTGCTTAACACTGAAATGTTCAAAGTCGAACAACCAAAGTCTAAAGAGCAAAAGGTTTCTCCTGACGATAACACATACCTATGGCATCTTAGACTGGGTCATATAAACCTAAATAGGATTGAAAGACTGGTAAAGGAAGGTCCTTTACGAGAGCTAAAAGTTGGCACTCTTCTAGTTTGTGAATCTTGTTTAGAAGGTAAAATGACCAAATGACCATTTTCGGCAAAAGGTCAAAGAGCCAAAGAACCTCTTGAGTTGATACATTCTGAAGTGTGCAGTCCCATTAATGTACAAGCAAGAGGAGGTTATGAATATTTCATCACTTTCATTGACGATTATTCTAGGTATGGTTATATTTATTTAATGCGAAGGAAATTTGAAACTTTTGGAAAGTTTAAGGAATTCCAAGCCGAGGTTGAAAAGCAATTAAATAGATTGATTAAAACTTTTCGATCAAATCGAGGAGGCGAATACCTTGATACTGAATTCTTGGATCATTTAATCGAACATGGGATTTTATCCCAACTTGATGCACCTGGGGCACCGCAACAAAACGGTGTCACAGAAAGGAGAAATAGAACATTGCTCGATATGGTGAGATCCATGTTGAGTTACTCATCATTACCCATGTCGTTCTGGGGATATGTACTACAAACTTCAGTATACATACTGAATTTATTTCCATCTAAGTCTATACCTAAGACAACCTTAGAGTTGTGGAATGGTAGCAAAGTTAGTTTGCGAGACATTCGCATATGTGGGTGTCCTGCACATGTACTAAAAGGTAAGACTGGGAAGTTGGAACCTCGATCTGAAGTATGTATATTCGTAGGATATCCAAAGGGAATGAGAGGAGGTTTGTTTTATAGTCCTCAAGATAATAAAGTATTTGTATCGACAAATGCAATTTTTCTTGAAAATAACTATATGACAAACTTCAAACCTCGCAGTAAAGTTATACTTGAGGAGTTACTTTCTGAAGAGATCAGACCAACAACAACAACTGTTGTCGAACGAAAGAGTGAGAAGACCACAACTCAAAATCAGAATGATTTACCACCTCGTCATAGTAGGAGGGTTGTGAGACAACCTATTCGCTATAGACAAATCAAGGAAGCACAAGTTGCAATTTCTGATTATGGTAAAGATGATCCATTGACATATAGATGTGCAATGGAAGATTCTGACAATGAGAAATGGCAACAAGCGATGAATCTCGAGATGGAGTCAATGTACTCCAACTCAGTCTGGAAACTTGTAGACCTACCCGAAGGGGTTAAACCTATTGGTTGTAAATGGATCTACAAGAGAAAGAGGGGAGTGGATGGGACAGTGGAAACTAGAGTCCATTGTAGCATATTATGACTATGAAATATGGCAACTGGATGTCAAGACGGCTTTTATTAATGGTCATCTTGACGAAAACATCTATATGTTGCAACCATAGGGGTTCATTGCTAAATGCCAAGAGTAAGAAGTTTGCTAGTTGTCATTGCTAAAGGCCAAGAGTAAAAAGTTTGCCAGTTGCAAAGGTCTATCTATGGACTTAAGCAAGCTTCTCGATCTTGGAATATTAGATTTGATGAAGCCGTCAAATCGTATGGGTTTGATCAAAACGTTGATAAGCCTTGTGTCTACAAGTACATTAAAGAAACGAAGGTTGTCTTCTTAGTTCTTTACGTTGATGATATTCTTCTCATTGGGAATGATGTAGAATCTTTATCAAGTGTAAAAAATGGCTAGCTAACCAATTCCAAATGAAAGATTTGGGAGAGGCAAGCTATGTTCTTAGGATCCAACTTATATGAGATCCTAAGAACAAGCTGTTAGCGTTGTCTTAGGCATCGTATATTGATAAAGTGTTAATCAAGTTTTCGATGCATAACTCCAAAAAAGGTAATCTGCCTTCTCGTCATGGAGTTACTCTTTCTAAAGAGCAGTGTCCTAAAACACCTTAAGAGGAAGAGGATATGAGACACATTCCCTATGCCTCTACAATAGACAGTCTTATGTATGCTATGTTATGTACTAGACCTGACATATACTATGCAGTGGGAGTGTTCAGCCGGTATCAATCTAACCCAGGATTAGATCATTGGGTAGTGGTCAAACACATTCTCAAGTATCTTATGAGAACGAGAAACTATATACTAGTATACTCTAGTAGGGATTTGATTCCTATTGGTTACACTGATTCTGATTTTCAATCAGACAAAGATTATCGAAAGTCGACATCTAGATTAGTGTTTACCATTGGTGGATGAGCCATAGTTTGGAGAAGCATCAAACAATCTTGTATTGCTGATTCCACTATGGAGGCTGAATACGTGGCAGCATGTGAAGCAGCTAAAGAAGCAGTCTGGCTCCGAAAGTTTTTATCTGATCTGGAAGTTGTTCCAGATATGGAAAAACCCATGACACTATATTGTGACAACAGTGGAGCCGTGACTAATTCGAAAGAACCTAGAAGCCACAAACGAGGAAAGCATATAGAGCGAAAATATCACCTAATTAGGGAGATTGTACATCGTGGCGATGTGTCTATTCTGAAGATTAGATCTGAAGACAACTTTGCATATCCATTCAAAAAGACTCTGCCAGCAAAGAGTTTTGAAGGCCGTCTAGAAGGATAGGATTAAAGGACATGTCTCATTTGCTTTAGGGTAAGTGGGAGATTGTTGGGGAAAGTGCCCTAAGAACAAAAGTTGTTAATCTTTTTTTTTGGGTAAGTAAATAGTTTCATAGAAAGAGAGAAAGAATGTACAAAATACAAGGGCTTACCCTAGGAAGCAAAGCAAGAGCTAAACAAAGGCTCAAAACAGCTCTAACAAACGAGCAAGACAAGACAAGAGCAAGACAGCAAATCAACCAGAGTTGATATTCCAATTCAAGGCAATGATAGGGTGGTTCTTTAAATTGAAAGAGGATAGCCGGCAGCGAATGGTGTCAATAATGGAGCGAGCAACAACCAAACTAGTCTTTTGAGTGCCTTCGAAAATGCGACTGTTTCGCTCTCTCCAAATATGATAAACCGCAACCCCAAGACAAAGCTTGTTAGCAACAATAGCAGGAGAGTTACCTCTCCAATGAGTGGAAGCCCAATCAATGAAAGCATTCCAACAAAGGCCATTCTAAGGAGACCCATAAATATTCATAAGCTGAGTCCAAATGGCTCTACTGAATAAACGCTAAAAAAAAAGGTAAGCATGAGACTCCGGGTGGGTGTTGTAAAGAACACAAGTAGTAACCGCCATAGGGTCATATTTATGGATGCGATCTCGAGTAGAGAGCCTGCCTCTAATTGCCACCCATAGGATAAAACTCATTCTAGGAATATTTTGGGGGAACCAAACAAGCTTAAACCAAGGAACCAACGGATGAGGGGTTCTAAGAAAAGCCAAAGCAGAGGAGGCAGAATGAGTACCATTGGAGGAAGGAAGCCAGCGAGCTCTATCATTCACATTGGAGTTAGGATTGTAGGAAGGCATACGACTTCAATTTCAAAAAGATCAATAGACATAGCAGCCGGCCAACTCCAAGAATCGCCATGAACAATGGAACTAACCATTGCGTGGGTAGGGAGGCCTGAGACATAGACAACACGGGGGCTCCATTTCGAAAGAAGAGGACCATCCGGGTGCCAATTGTCAAACCATAAGGAGGTGCTAGAACCGTTACCAATGTAGTGCTGAATAAGGGGGCGAACAAGAGGCCGAAGATGGAGGAGTTTTCTCTAATTCCAAGAGCAAGTTCATGGAGTTTTAGCCTCCCAAAGATTAGAGTCCTTAAGGTGGTAGGCTTTGATCTAAGAAGACCATAGGTTATTTGTGCCATAACTCAAAATCCAAATATGCCTAATCATGAGAGCTTTGTTCCAAAAGGATAGGTCCTTGATGCCAAGACCTCCGTCTTTCTTAGGTAGACAAATATCTGACCAGTATATCTTTGCACCCTTGCTATCGCCTTCAATTCCTCTCCATAAAAAGCTTCAAAATTTCTGCTCAATAATATTCAAAACGTTTTTAGGGAGGCAAAGATAACTAGCCCAAAATACTTGTAAACTAGTCAAAACCGAGACAATAAGTTGCAAGCGACCAGCATAAGAGAGGCCTCGGTTCAGCCAAGAAGCAAGTCTTCCCTAGACTCTGTCCATAAGGGGGGAGCAATCACGAAGGCGTAATCTAGAAGAGATGATAGGTATGCCAAGATAACGAATGGGGAGAGAACCAACCGTATAACCAAAAAGGTTGATAAGCTGTTGGTTGATGGTATGAGAAACCCCGGAAGTGAAGATGTTGCTCTTAGCATGATTAGCATAGAGGCCTGATAACAAGGAGAACTCATCAAGCCCTGCCTTAACAACACGTGCTGATGAAAGAGAGCCATGACATAACATAATAAGGTCATCGACAAAATAAAGGTGGGAAAGCTTAATCTTGTCACACCTCAAATGAAACTTGAAACTAGGAGAGTCCTCAATGCGCTTGGCCAGAATTTTTGAAAGAACTTCCATAGCAATAACAAACAGGTAGGGGGACATGGGATCCCCTTGGCGAAAGCCTCTCTTTCCGGAAAAGAAACAAGCAAGCTCCCCATTGGTAGAGATAGAGAACTTGGGGGTTGTTAGGCAAGCTTTGATCCACATAATGACTTTAGGAGGGAAGTGAAAGGCAGCAAGGGTTTCAAGTAAGAATCCCCAATCCACCATGTCAAAAGCCTTCATTAAATCCACTTTAAGAGCCAACCTAGGGCAGCTAGCATCTTTGTGGTAGTTCCTCATAAGCTCTTGCACAAGAAGAATGTTATCACCAATACACCTACCAGCCATAAAAGCCGATTGAGAAGGGCTGATTATACCCGAAAGGCAAGGCTTGATCCTATTCGCAATTATCTTGGCAATGATCTTATAGAGTGTGTTGCAACAAGAGATAGGTCTAAAGTCCTTCATCTTAGAAGGGTTAGGGACTTTAGGGACCAAAGCAAGGATAGTAGCATTGAGTTCCTTGAGCAATAGACTAGACCTAAAGAACTCTTGGACAGCACTAATGACATCTTCACCAACAATGTCCCATGTTATCTTGAAAAAGTGAGCATTGAAACCATCTGGCCCCGGAGCCTTGTTTGGGTGGAGGGAGAAGCAAACTTCCCGAATCTCATCATCGGTGACATCTCTACCCATGAAATCAGCTTGCCCATTGGAAATGACCTTATCAATAATATTGCTCAAAGTAGTACCAATTCCATGACTAACGGGCCTCGAGTAACCAAGAATAGTCTGAAAATGACGAATAGCCTTTTTCTTGACCAGATAATGTGTTTTAGTTTTAATAGTTAAAACTTGGTAAAATTCACATTTAATTCTAGTCTATTTAACATAGTTTACGTAGATTAGAATTAGAACAATAAATTAGTTTTTAATAGTTAAAAATCCTGTTCATTATTTAATGTTAATAGGATAAGATTCTAGTAATATAACCTAAAAAACTAGATTCTTCTTAGCCGTTTAATCTACGTTTATCTAGGTGCATTAGAAAACCCTAACCGTAAATAGTGAATGGGAGAGGGATATATAACATTACATCTTGCAGTCTCCATCATTAGTTTAACACCCTGAGATTCGAGTGAGACCTAGAGACGGTGTTGTTTTCGTCCTCCCTAAGGAGGGTCTCTATAAGAGTGAATACCAAGGTTAACTTCCTAACGTATAGGATTTCTGAATGTATTTTGGGATTGGCTGACCCTAAGGCAGCAATTCTCAAGTTAAGTTCACAAGATTTAAAATGATGGGTTACACTCACAAGGATTTAATTAAATGGTTAATTAAAATCCTGACTAAAATAAACAATGGTTAAATGATATAAGAACTAAAAGTTATTCTGGTGTATCATTTGATTGAGAATGTCTCGATCCAACATGCAAGTATTTGACCGACCTTAAGGCCGCACTTGTTTCTGGTATGTTGGATTGTCGTGGTGTAGTAACAATTTTTAGGGCTTATTTTCTTATTCATTAAACATGTTCATGCATCATGTTTAATTATATGCCGAATATTTTACATATGATTTAAACTTATGAATGAATGAATTTTTATTTATTTATGTTTATTTTAGCGATGTCTTCTGCATTACTTCAAATACTCGCTAATGAGAAATTAACCGGGGAAAACTTCACAAAATGGAAAAACAATATTAATGCAATCTTGGTCACCAAAGACCTGAAATTTGTGCTTATGGAGGAATGTCCTCCAGAGCCTGTAGCCATTGCAACACGAAATGTTTATGAGGCCCACCAGAAATGGGTCTCAACTGATGAAAATGCCCGAACTTACCTTTTGGCTAGCATGACTGACGTGCTTGTTTCGAAGCATGAAACAATGGCTACAACATTTGAGATGATTAAGTCATTGTAGGCCATGTTTGGGTAACCTTTTGAGCAAAAAACGGCATGAAGTTGTTCGTTCTGCAATGCTTGCTCATATGAAGAAGGGAGTGTTTGTTCGGGAACATTCCTGGGCATGCTGTCCCATTTCAACACAGCTGAGATCAATGGTAGGGCCGTTGATGAGCCAAGCCAGGTGAGCATCATACTGACAACTCTTCCAAAAAGTTTTAATCAGTTCAAAAGCAACTACAGGATGAACAAGTTGAGGTTCAGTCTGACCTAGTTGTTCATTGAGCTCATAACTTTTTAGTCCATGACAAAGGACAACAAAGGAAAGACCGGTAAGGCAAATGTTATTGAACCATCTTCTTCTGGATCTAAGAAGAGGAAGAGGTCTGGTGGCAAGGCTAAGGCTAAGCCCAAGAAGAAACAAGCACAAAGTAAGAAGAAGAGCACCACGATTGACAAAGCAAAAAGAAAATATTTACATTGCGACAAGGTTGGTCACTGGAAGAGGAACTCTCCACAGTACCTCGAGGAGCTCAAGAAGAAGAAGACAGTGAAAGGTAAATCAGATTTACTCACCTTGCATAGTAGATTCAGGGACCATTAACCATGTTTGTTCTTCTTCGTAGTGGACTGATTATTGGACGAAGCTAGAGAAAAGGGGCCTTCTCGATGCGGGTTGGATTAGGGGATGTCGTTTCAACTTATGCAGTGGGAGCAGTTAGATTAGTTTTTAATAGTTGTTTTCTTTTATTGGACAATGTTTATTACATTCCAGGGTTTATCAGAAATTTGATTTCGGTATCCAAGTTATTAGAACGATTATATTCAGTTTCTTTTAGTAGTAAATCAATTATTATTTATTGAAATGGATTGAATATTTGTTCTGGTTTAATTGAAAATAACTTGTATGTTTTAAGACCGTTAATTCATACATCACTGCATAACATTGAAATGTTTAAAGTTGAAAAACCTAAAACAAAACGACAAAAGATTTCTCTAGATAATGAAACGTATCTATGGCATCTGAGACTTGGCCATATCAACTTTGACATGATAGATAAACTAGTAAAAGGCAGATCTTTAAGTCAGTTAGAGATCGGCATTTTACCTATCTATGAGTCTTTTTTAGAAGGTAAAATGACCAAGCAACCTTTTACTGAAAAAAGGCTTAAAGCTACATGACCATTAGAGCTTATACATTCAAACGTCTGCGGACCTATGGATGTTAAAGCTAGAGGTGGTTATGAGTATTATGTCATCTTTATTGACGATTACTCTAGATACATATATGTTTACCTAATGCAACGTAAGTCAGAAACTTTTGAAAAGTTCAAAGAATTTTAAGCTAAAGTTGAGAACCAATTAGGAAAATCAATCAAAACTCTGCTATCGGATCATGGAAATGAGTATCTTGACCAAGAGTTTGAAGACTACTTTGTTGAGCATGGGATAGTATCCCAACTCATAGCTCCTGGAACACCATAAAAAATGGTGTTACGGAGAGGAGAAACATAACCCTGATGGAAATGGTGAGATGTAAGATTAGTTTCTTATCATTACCAAACTCCTTTTGGGGATATGCACTACAGATGATGGCCTACATATTGAATGGTAGGGATATGCACTCCATCCAAATATATTCCTAAGACTCATCTAGTGTTGTGGAATGGTCGTAAAGCTAGTTTGCGACATTTTCAGCATATGGGGGGTGTCTGGTACATGTACTGAAGAACAAATGTGGAAAGTTGGAACCTTATTCACAAGTATGCTTGTTTGTAGGTTATTCCAAAGAGACCTAGAGGAGGATACTTCTATAGTCCTCAAGAAAACAAAGTGTCTGTATCGACAAACACAACGTTTCTTGAGGAAAACTATATGAATGATCATAAGCCTCGAAGTAAGATTGTATTAAATGAATTAGAACCTAGTTTGACCAGTGATAGATAAACAAAAGTTGTTGACAAAGTTGTTGTTCCATTAACGTCTGATAGTCAGACGATTTCTAATCAAATCACACTACCACCTAAATGTAGTGGGAGGGTTGTACGACAACATGATCGCTATTTAGGTATTGGAGATGCACAGGGTGTCATCTTTGATGATATTGTGGATGATCCAATGTCATTTAAACATGCAATGGAAGATTCTGACAAAGAGGAATGGCTTAAAGCCATGAATCTCGAGATGGAGTCCATGCACTCCAACTTAGTCTGGGAACTTGTAGACTTACCTGATGGGATAAAACCCATAGGGTGTAACTGGATCTAGAAGAGAAAGAGAGGAGTAGACAGAAAGGTAGAGACCTTTAAAGCAAGGCTAGTGGCAAAGGGTTACACCCAAAAGAAGGGGGTCGATTTTGAAGAGACCTTCTCGCCAGTGGCTATGTTTAAGTTTATTAGGATACTCTTATCCATTGCAGCCTATTTAGACTATGAAATTTGGAAAATGACATCAAAACTGCATTCATGAATGGCAATCTTAATGAGAGCATCTACATGATGCAATCAGACGGATTCGTGTCCCAAGATCAATACCAAAAAGTATGCAAGTTGCAAAGGTCCATTTATGGACTGAAGCAAGCATCTAGATCTTGGAACATCAGGTTTGATAATGCTATCGAAACCTATGGTTTTGAGCAAAACATTGATGAACCTTGTGTCTACAAACAGATCATTGACAAGAAAGTAGTTTTCTTGATCCCTTATGTAAATGATATCTGAGTCATTGGGAATGACATAGGAATATTAAAAGAAGTAAAGAGCTGGCTTGCTAACCAATTCCAAATGAAAGATTTTGGAGATGCTAGTTATGTTCTAGGGATCCAATTAATAAGGGATCGTAAGAACAAACTGTTAGCACTATCTCAAGCATCATTTATCGATAAGATACTTGTGCGATTCTCAATGCATAAGTCCAAGAAAGGTAATCTACCTTCTAGAGATGGAGTTCACCTGTCTAAGGAACATTGCCCTAAGACACCTGAAGAAATTAAGGATATGAGACAAGTTCCCTATGCGTCACCGGTAGGTAGTCTCATGTACGCTATGTTATGCACGAGACCTGACATCTGCTTCGCAATGGGAGTACTCAGCAGGTTCCAGTAAAACCTAGGATTGGATCATTGGGTTGCTGTGAAGGTTATTCTCAAGTACCTTCGGAGAATGAGAAACTATGTGCTTGTATATTCATGATAGGATTTGATCCCATTAGGTTATACAGACTCTGACTTTCGGGCAGACAAGGATTCTAGGAATTCCATGTATAGGTCAGTGTTTACCCTTGGTGGTGGAGCCATAATGTGGAGGATTATCAAGCAATCTTGTATTGCTGATTCCACCATGGAAGCCGAATATGTAGCAGCTTGTGAAACAGCTAAAGAGACTGTATGGCTTGGTAAGTTTTTGAGTGATCTGGAAGTTGTTCTAGATTTGGATAAGCCCATGACACTTTATTATGATAGAAGTGGTGCTATGGCTAATTCCAAATAACCAAGAAGCCACAAACGAGGGAAACATATAGAGAGGAAGTATCATATCATAAGGGAGATAGTACAGAGAGAAGATGTGACCGTGACCAAGATCGTGTCACAGGATAATCATGTTGATCCATTTACGAAGACCTTAACGGCTAAAGCGTTTGAAGGTCACCTAGAAGGTCTGGGATTACGAGATATGTCTCATCTGCTTTAGTGCATGTGGGAGACTGTTGGGATTTATGCCTTAAAGCCTGTAATTTGTAAATGTTATAAATCCATCAATAAAAGAAATAGTATTGTCATTCAATAAATATGACTCATACATTTATATTATATGTGCTAAACATCCAAGATTGCTAGATGTAATCTCAAACTGAGTATATGAATGTCATATACAGAGGAATTCAGTTTGAGACGTGCAATCTAAAGAGTCCGTAGAAAGCAAATAAAGTTGGGTATTTTATTTGTGGTTAATCTACAACCGCAGTCCATTCCGTAATATATAGTGGTCTTATCCTAGACTACTCATATGGTGATATGAGAATGGAGGCACCTTATATGATGTGATCATATAGGATTGGGCCACGATCTACATGAATTTTTCAATAAGATCCGTTACATGTTGAGATTCATATATATATCGACAAATGATTGCTGTTTAGGGGTGATATTAATCCCGAGTGTCATACTGCCTCCTTCAAGTTAGATCGTAGTTTTTGACATACGATGGGTGAGATCGAAGTAGCATTCCAGATCAATAACTTCGGATCTTGGAATCATGGTTTAGCTTGTGGATGGGAAGGTATGTACACAATAGAGGAATCCACTCCTCCTTGTGAGAAGTAGATGAGTAGTTCCCTTAGAGGTTTATTCGAGACTTGAACGATTAGAAGCGCTCTCCTTCTTCTGTAAAAGAATGAACGATATAATTGTTCATTAGAGAATCAATGGTACTTATGATTAGAGAGGTATAATAGACTTTATGACCTAGCACTAATTATGAACTACTTGTGGAGGATCATACCATATGAAATAGCTATATCGATAGACACTGATATTTTGGTTGTGTAAAACATCTACAGTTACGAGAATGCAACCTCGGGTTTTTAGTGGAATAATTTTGAGGTTAATAATCATGAAATATTAATTAAAGAGTTTTAATTAATATTTCTAAGTATTATTGGAGCTCAAAATTATGGGTCCATTAGGTCCTCTAGCCCTTTACGATTATTGGTAACAAAGTTCACGGTTAATTGGATGGTCCAATTAATTATGTTACGAAAGTGACTTTGATTTATTATGGGAATTAATTAAATAATATGATTATTTTAATTAATTAATTATTTAATTGACAAATTAACAATTAAGAATTATTAATTGGAGGTTACAGGTTCGAACCTTGACAAGAGCAAATGATTTAAATAATAGAGATTATTTGTATTTCCTTTAAAGAGGTCAAGGGTTCTAGTCTTAGTGACAATCCATATTACTATATGATTTATAATCACTAAAACCATAGTCTTCTGATATTATATATATATATATATATATATATATATGATATCAGGAAACAACCTAATCTAGCCCTAGTAGAAAGAGAGAGAGATTTAAGCAAGAAAAATATATATTTATATATATATATATATATATATTCTTGTTTGGCCAAATTTTTCAAGAGGACAAGGAATTGTCTTCTTCTTCCTCTGTAGCCTCCATCTAGTACTCTCGGAATCCGTGACCGGCCCACACACAGTTGCTAGATTGCGGGTCATAGCTCGGAAGGCTTAGTGTTGAAGGATTGAAAAGAAATGAAGGAGAGATCTTCAAATGTATGACAATTCCCTCCTCATATTCTTGTATACAGAAAAAGGTCCGAAGATAAAAATTTGATAAACCTATCTTTTTTCCGCTGCGGGTCTTACAATCTCAACCGTGAGTCATGAGTCAAATAGGTAATCTCTACAACACGGATATGGTAAGTTACACATTTTTGGGGTTTATGCCCTAAAGATGTAATTTGTAAATGGATTTATGAAAAAATAAAAAGAAAAGTTCAATTCATTCTTGTTGTGTTGTTTATTTTATAAATTGTGCATATATTAACATCCTAGATTGCCGGATGTAATCTAGAACTGTGTATATGAGTGTCACATACGGATGGATAGAGTAAAAGACATGTAATCTAAAGAGTCCATAGATAGCAAATAAAGCTGTGTACTTTATCTATGGTTAATCTATAGCTGCAGTCCATTCCGTAATGTACGGTGATTCTATCCTGAATCGTTCATATGAGATATGGGAATGAAGGCACCTTGTATGATGTGATCATATAGGACTGAGCCATGATCTATATGAATATCTCACCAAGATCCGTTTACTAATGAGATTCATATATATCAACTAATGATGGCTATATGTGGGTGATCTTAATCCTGAGTGTCTTATCGACTCATTCAGATTAGATGGTGGTCTTTGATATACCAATGGGTGAGGTCAGATGCAGTTCCTGATCAATATGCTCCGTATGTTGGGATTGCAGTTTGGCTTGTGGTTAGGAAGGTTTGTACACAATAGTGGAATCCACTCCTTCTTGTGTGAAGTAAATGGTAGTTCCCTTAAGGGTTGATTCGAGGCTTGGACAATATGAGAGCTCTCTTAATTCCGTGAGGAAATAGAATTTATTATCCATTAGAGAATCAACGGTACTTAAAGGATATATGTAATTAGAGGGGTATAACGGATATTATGACCCAACTCTAATTATGAACTACTGTGGAGGATCACACTATATGTAATAGTTATATCGATAGACACCGAGTTGTATCAGTCTGTGTAAAAGCATCTACAGTTGAGAGAGTGCAGCTTCGGGTTTTTAGTGGAATAACACCGGTGTTAATAATCAAGGAATATTAATTAAAGAGTTTAATTAATGATTCCGAAGATTATTGAAGCTCAAAATATTGTGGGTCCATTAGGTCCCCTTGCTAGCCGGATCGTTTTAGGTAACAAGGGTTACGAATAATTAATTGGACAGTCTAATTAATTGTGTTACGAAAGTGACAAGTGTCAGGAGTTGATTGAGTAATTGGATTATTCAATTGATTAAAATGACAGTTATGACAATTAAATAATAAGATTATTTAATGATGTAATTAGTCATATATGGAGGGTTTCATTTATTATTTATTTTGAATAGTTAGATAATGAGATTACTCATTTATTAAATAAAATAAATTGAAATATATTTGAATTTAAATTGTTTAAATTTAAATATACATAATATCTTTTTTGATAAATAAAATATAGATTTTATTTTAAAAGATGAGTTGTGGTTATTTGAAAATGATATAAAACAGTTTTATATTTTTGAAAAATCTTAACCTGATATGCATGCACATATATTTGTGTTTGTATAGGATACAAACTGTGTGTAACGTGCACAAGTGAAACAAAAAAAGAAAAAAAAAAGAACGCATAGGTGTGCGTGAATCAATTTCAAAAAGAGAGAAAATTGTTTTGCATGAGATAAGAAAGAGAGAAAAAGAAAATTGGAAGGCATGCTCTATTTGATACAAGAATAATAAAATAAAAATATAAGATATTTTTTTAACAACTAGAATTGTTCTAGTTTTTTGTTTTCTATGGGAAAAAATTGTTTCTTCTTCTTTTCTCTACATCCTTCTAAGTCCCTGAGTATGTGACGCGCTCACACGCAGTTACCAATTTCGGGAATAGCTAGAAAGATCGATGGTACAGACCAAGAGCATATCGTAAAGTGATGGAGCCTCCAAACGTTGGTAAGGTTCTAAATTTTTTTTTATATTTGATTACAATTTCCTGTGTTTACATATTGTATGTATTAATTCTAGAAAAATAATTGCGATCCTAAGTTCACTGGTCCCAGATCGTTTATGATCTGTATAAAAATTTTAAAACCAATTTCCGCTGAGTTACCAGTGAATAGGGTTCCAGAACGGAGAGCAGCCCCTCTTTCGGTAAGGTGAAAAAGGCCTCCACGGGATGGTCCGTTCTGGAGTTGACGTTGAGCCCTTGCTGCCAAGCGTCTCGCCTTGCTCAAGCAATAAAGAGATGAACTCGCCTGGGCTGATGAGATCGGTTGTAGAGAGAATTTGGAAGCCCTCCCATTAAGGGAGGCAACAACACATGCATTAATGGTCACTTATTGCATATTAAAACTACAAGTATCTTGTGTGCATTCAATGAAAGATAAGTGGTTGTGTCAACCACCTCACATAAATACATCATAAATACACATACAAACTAAAGACAGTGAATAAATACATAGGTTGATTATATAACAAGGTTATTTACAAGAATTATATCTAACCCCCCAACAAAGAGGATTTAGTTACACATGGAATAAATGAAACAAGAAGGTACAAGAGAGGAAAACATCACCGATTAATGGCTTTTGTAGTAAAGAATGTCCCTCTTTGCAATCCAAGTAACAAATTCTTCTACGAAAACTTGAAGTAATCTAAACTAAAGTACCAAAAAGGGTGTTTGGTTGCCTAGAAAGTACCAAGAAAGTAATTAGAAGGTTGAAGAATACTCCCTCTAATTAACTCTATCTCTAAAACTAAGTTTATGAAGATGGATCTCATAAGTGTAGGTGGTTTAGATTCATTAAATAGCTCAAGAGAGTTATGAGATATGATGTGTGTGTGGGAAGCACTCCAAAGGGCAAGTGAGGCCAACTTTGTCTACCTCAATGAGTGGTTCAGGCAAGTGGATCAAAAAGGGATTGATTCGATTGGTTTGTAGTGGATAGAATCCACTTGCAGCGCGCGTCAGAGTTTTCTGCGGGTTCATACCATGGGTTCTTTCCCATGGATGCAAACCGCGGTACTACCTTTCCCTTTCTGCTCAGCGGCTTAATTCACTCGGAACAGTCGATCAGAACTAGCCAAGTTTCCCACGGCTTTGCTTCTACGGTATTGATCTCGTGGGGTAAAAGGTCTAGATCCTCTGATTTACTTCACGGCTTCGATCCCACGGCTATGTTCTCGCGGGGCAGGGAGTATGGACTCGTCAGATATTGCTTGAAGTTCTTCGCGGCTTTGCTTTGCTGATTTATTCCCGTGGGACAGGGAGTGTGAACTCGCCCATATTTTCTACAGCTTGTTTCTTGCGGAACTGACATGCATCTTGCCGTTTAGTTGCAAATGTCAAAACAAAATTTATAAAACCGCAACAAGGCCTCCAAATATGTAAAAATAAAACAAGTTACGTGGCAAGTCGGGTATTGTCCACAAAGATCGGTGGATATCAATGACTAAACTAATGCTCTAGTACTAATTATGCGATAAAGTAAAATTTATTGATTGGTTTGGAAAATTGATTATTTAAAAGTTAAGCCCGCAATGAAACTAATTAAACTAGGTTAAACTAAAAACAACTAAGTTAGCAAGGAAATGGATGTGTAAAATATGAGAGTGAGGACTAAGGAATTGATTGAATCAACAAGCAAATAATGGGCATGCAACTCACTCTCATGAAGTTCATAAATCTTTTGCAACCAACATAGGGTGTATAGTATTGGTTGTATATCCCTTATGAGTGACCAACCTAAGGTGTATAGTATTGGCCACACACTTGAGATTTTCCTTGAATGCACATCTATCAATTTCGGGTCTAATCCTTTTAAAATGTAATCAACCTAAGGTGTATAGTGTTGATTCTTAATATCTCATAAATGACCACTCTAGGGTGTATAGTAATGGCCACTCAATTCAGATTAGATAAAGATTGAGATTAATAAGAC
Source organism: Dipteronia sinensis (assembly GCA_033220585.1). NCBI lineage: Eukaryota > Viridiplantae > Streptophyta > Magnoliopsida > Sapindales > Sapindaceae > Dipteronia > Dipteronia sinensis. The sequence goes on along the minus strand of CM065639.1, from coordinate 27,002,681 downwards.
CGGGTTTCACATGAGGGGTGTACCCATATTCAACTCTTCCATTCAATAGAATTTTTAGAAAACCAAGTAAGGTGTATACCTGGTTAATTACTCAAATAAATTCCTTAATCAATTTGCAAAGAGAGTGGTGTACAATCAAAAACAAACTAATTTGAGAAAACAATTAAACCGTTGAATGAAACATAAATGATAGATTAATAGAAGATAGAGTTAATTACTTGCCCAACATCTACAAGTGTTTCTCACATGAATGTTTTTGTCATTAGAAAATGTATGTCAAAGAAATTTATAAAACCACAACAATGTCTCAAAATGTTTACAAAAGAGCAAGTATGATGGCAAGTAAAGGTATTGTCCACAGGGAAAGGGAAACTAAATGGCTAAGACTAGTTAACTACTATTAAAATAAAACAAAGCATGAAAAAGTAAATATCAATGGTTATTTTGAAAGTTAATAACTACGATGCAAACCACAATTATGTTAATTAATCTAAAGTTAAACTAACAATTAGCAAGAATGCGGATGGATAAGATAATGAGATCTGAATGTAGGAGTTGATACAATTCACACACGAATATTATGTAATTCACCTTTTAAGATTGATTTGATTCTCTGTAGGGCTTATCTTCCTAACTTAAGTTTCCGGGATGACTTGGATTGTGTAAGGACCTCTATTTTATGATTGGCTTATTTTATGACAAACCACATTGGGGATGATTGTGTAATGAGTAGCTTAGGTCTTCTTGTTGATTATCAAGGCAAGCTTCCAAGCATTTCCATGACTTCAAGATCAAGACCTTCAACATGTATATCACTTGACTTTGATTCTTAAAGAGTTTAGGTGCACACACACACACTTTCATGCATATTTACTTATCTTGCATTTGTGTATCATTGTTATGTGCATCTTTGTCTTTCATCACACTTCACACTTGCACAACATTCACATAGGTTAGGTGCGCTTGAACGTGTGTTTGATTGCCTGGAAAAGAGAATTTTTCTCTTAACCACGGTTCAGGTCGCTCTCCATGCACATGTTTAAACCGTAAACTATCTTTTGGGCACGTTTTGTTTAGGTCTATGAAGTCCACACACATTCTCCACTGCTAATATTTCTTTTTCTACGAGTACCACATTAGCAACCCACTGAGGATATTGTACTTCCCTGATCGACTCTGCCGCCAATAGCTTATGGACTTCCTCTTTAATTGCTTAGCTCCTTTCGGGGTTGAATCGGCGCCTCTTCTGTATTACTAGTTTTTGCTCAGGGTCGACTGTCAGTGTGTGGGAAATTATCCTGGCATCGATTCCTGGCATATCTTTGTGCCTCAAAGCAAACACGTCCTTGTACTGTTTTAACAAGTTGACCAACTGATTGTGAACTTGTTCGGTCAACTATGCCCCCAACTTTACCGTCTGTCCGGGGCTCTTGTCGTCTATCACAACTTCAATAGTTGGCTCCCTTCCTAGTCTTTCCCATTTGCTGGAGATGATTCCCTTGGGTCTAGTTTGAACTAGGTTGGCGTTTTCGCCTTCTCTTCTTCATCATCCTTCAGACACTTTTTCCGCTCACTGAAATCTACTTGCATTGCATCTGGGTCTGCTCTCTCTCTATAAACCACCAGATTGGCTTTCCTCGTCCATTCTTGGGAACCCTTCAAAACTCTGACTTATGCTTCGGTTGGGAATTTGACGGTCAGGATGTAAGTTGCTATAACTGCCTTCGTTTTGTTCAAGAATGGTCTACCTAACAAGGCATTGTATGGCCAATTCTCGGTTTCAACAACCACAAAATCGAGCAGTACTGTATTATGACAAGGAAAATTCTCTATCTCGACTAGCAGTTTGACTATTCCTAGAGATCTTACTTCTGCCCCCCTCTGAATCCTCTGAGCGGGATTGCTAGTGGTTTCAAATCTTTCATTTGAAGCCCTAACTGATCAAACACCCCGGCGCTTAGAATATCTGCCGAACTCCTATTATCGATCAATAATTTCCTTACTTCTTGATGACTGCTATGAACTGACACCACGATCGCATCGTTCGACTTAACTTTTAATCCATGGGCATCAGCTTCGAAGAAAATGATTGGATCCCAACCTTGGTTAAGCTTCTTCGGATCGGGACCAATCAAATTTACCTCTAAGTTTTTCTAGCCATCTTTTGCTTTGCGAACTTCAGTCATTCTCTCCCTACTACTTCTTCCTGTGCATGGCCCACCAAAAATGGTATTGATAGCTCCGGCGTTTGGACTGCCCTTTTGTGTTGATCAGTTTTTACGGGGTCATTATGTCGATCATCACCTCCTTTGAGAACTATATATTTCAGGTGTCCCTCTCTGATCAGCTTCTCAGTGTAATGTCTTAGCTGGTAGCATTTAGAAGTCTCATGACTGTTTTCCTGAAGAAATCAGCAATACTTAGAGGTGTCTCTTCATGCAAAACTGGATTGTTTCGGGGGCTTTTTATACAAGTTCTTGTCCTCAATTACATTTAGAATCTCTTCCTGCTTCTGAGCTAGATGGGTATAGTTTGTATACTGCCTCTTGAAGGTCCTATTGCCCTTCTGATCATCAGCCTTGCGGCCTTCTTTGCCCTTCCCAAAATTGCTTTTTTGGTCTCCCTTGGGATTTCCCTTTGGGCCATTATCTTTGGGTTTTTGGCCGTCTCCTGGTCAGCAGACATTTATTAGATCCCCTCCATAGGTTATCTACTCTTCTTCGGCCATCGCATATCCTCCCACACCATCCACAAAATTTGCGTAGGTGGTCGGCCTCTTTGTCTTAAGCTAAGTGATAAGTGACTGTGCTGCAAACTATTGACAAATGCAGCTACAACAGCATCATCGTAAGGGTCTTGTACCACCGAGACTTCCTACGAAAACCTGGTAAGATAGTCCTTCAGTTCCTCGTCCTTTCTTTGCTTCAGGGTCGAAAGAACGGATATTGACTTCCTTCGTTGAATATTTCCCATGAACTGCCTGATGAAGGCTTGTATTAATTCCTCAAAGTTCCCAATTGATCCACTGGCGAGGCCACCAAACCATCTAGACCCCTGATCCCTCAATGTTTGAGGGAACATTATGCATAGGAATGCATCATCATAGTTATACTGTGCCATTGTGCTTTGGGATCTTCTAACATGCTCCTTGGGGTCGGTTTTGGGCTTGAACTGCTCGACATGGGGCATCCTGAACTTTTCCAAGAAACTGGGGTTATCTTATGGAGGTAGTGAATGGACTACCAGAATTACAGGTCAGTAAATTCACGCGTCCTTGTCTCCGTTCCAGTGCCTCTATCCTTCTTAATAGAACTTCTCGCTCTCCCTCTGGTTCGCCACATTCATCGAATTTCTGGTGGATGATGAGACCATAAGGGTCCTTCGAAGTTCGCCTTGTGACCTGGGTGTCACGAATGTTATATTTGGGCGCGAGGGTTGTCTCACTGCGCCTCCTAGTGGGTTCCTCCTTATCAATTGAAGCTGATCGAGACCTTCTCCTATGACTGTCATACCTGTCACCTCGGTCATAACTTGCTCCCCATCCATGATCCCTTACAGCATCATCATACGAGCTATGTTCCCTTCTTCCCTGGTTGCCCTGATCCCCATTCTTCATATGGTCCTGGTAATCTTGGCGATCGTCTCTCTTTCGGGATCGCTCCCTCTTTTCATGGCAATTCACTCTATCTCTACCAGTTTTCTTTGGAGCATCAGGGGTTGGAACTACTACTTCAGACTGTATCCTGGGATCTCGAGGCAGGTGTAAATAACTAGTATGCTGACTTCAAGTTGGCGGTTGTAGTTATATTGATTCCTTGTCTAGCAGCATCTTCGATAACTTTCTGCAGGGACTCCTAGACTTACCAAAAAACATCCGGAGAGATGCCAGGTATAACATCCGTAGAAGTTATTAAATCCTGACCGATGGACGGTGGAGTTCTGGAGGGCAAATCTCCTCTGGCAATACTGGTGTTTGCTATACCAGTATCATCGATACCACGAGGGTGGGTGCTAATCTCATATGGGGATTGACTTCCGTCTCTATTATTCGCCATCTGGCTGTCACGCAAGCTTCTTTAAAATATCACAATTCCTCCCCTCCTTCTAGTGCCAATTGTTGACGATGATTTTTATGTAATTTACGATTATGTAAGAAATCGAAAAGAGCAAAAGAAGAATAAAGCAAGCAAGATTTTTTGTGGAAAACCCTAAAGGGAAAAAATCACAGTTGCCGGCGACGGTGAGAAGAAAATCCACTATGAATAAGTTGTTACAAGCTCAATCTTACTTGCCCCTTTGGATATCTAATGATTCGTTAACCCTTATTGGGTGTTTTTAATGTCTATTTATACATGCATAGAACCCTTATTCTTGGAGTACAAGTAAAAGAATTGGTGACTGTGATTTAATGAAGTACAAATAATTCTGACTTATTGAAGTCGTGCTAATCTTCCTTCCCGTTTTGCTTTACTGATATCTTTACAGAAATCTGTTTCCTTATCAAAATGTACTTCGTGCTAATCTTCCTTCCCCGTTTTGCATTTCCACTCATGGTGTTTAAGGGTGAATATGATGAATGCAATCCATCAAACAAAACAAGCAAGACACACTAACCAAAAAGAAACTAATGCAAGACACTCCTAGAGAGCAAAGGATCTCCTAATTATGTTAAGGAACCTGCTTTGATACCAATTGAAAGTACTCTAAGAGTGTATAAACTAACCTAGGGGGGGGGGGGGTGAATAGGTTTTAACCAAATTAATTACCATCTTTTTGGTTAATCAAAATTAAATGCACAACCCCTAATCTCTAACACAATTAATCATGCCATAATATAAATGCGGAATAAATAAAAGACACAATGATATGATTTACGTGAGAAACCCTCCCACTGGGCAAAAACTCACGGGCCTAATCACCAATTGAACCCTCAAATCCACTATTTACAAAAACGATTACAACCTAGGTTGACCACATCACACTTAATCAGTTACTAATCCGTTCTCGCTACCCGCAGGCCTTTAATAGTGATTTTAGGCTCTTTCTTGTATACTACTCAAGGCAAATACAAGACTTAACTCTTAAATGAAGAGATATGAAACCTAAATTGAATATGATGATATTCTAAATGCACAAAATGCAAGGTCAACACATTTAATGCTTATCTAGTCATGTATGAATGCTTCAAACAATCCTAGATATCATGTTGCTATATGACACATATAACTTAGCTATATGAAATAAAAGCGAATCCTAGATGCAATAGCTATCACAAAACAACAACCCAAACATCAACAAAAATCTCTATTTATAATAAAAAATTATAATCTAGATGCAAACAAGCATAAAAGAGATTTCTTGTTAAGCAAGAACACAAAGATGGATGAAAGTGGTGTTCTACTTACCAAGTAAGCTATGTTGATGAAGACCCATGCTTAGAAACATCCTAGATGAAACTAGATGATGATAGAACCATGAATGAATGATGGGTGATTGGGTTTTGGACAATAAAAATGGTTTCTTGCTACCTTTTCTTGCAAGACACTCTTGAGCTCTAAAAGGAATGAGAGAGAATGGATTCTGAAGCTCTAAATAGGCAAGGAAGAGGAAAGGGCATATATATATGAAGCCCTAGACTGAAATGACACCGTTTTGAAAAACAGTAACAAAATCCCGTCATTACCATTGTGCGTACCAGTGGTGCAGGCAAGTGTCCAGACCGCGGTACACGCAATAGTGTGCCTAATGGACAACACCGCGACATGGGCCGCTGCGCATGCAAGTGCACATGCCGCGGTATAGGCAACATGTGCCTACTGAACTGCACCGCGACACGAACCGGTGTGCGCACAAGAGCATAGAACGCGGTACAAGAAGCATGACTCTACTGAAGTATACCGCTCTGTATGCCGCAGTGCAAGCAGAGCTTGCCAAGCGGTCTAGGCCGCGCTAAGAGAGGAAACTCTCTTTTCTAGGCAGACTCAACACACTAAGTAATGTGCAAAATGTGCAAGTGTGGAGTGTGATAAATGGCATATAATGCATCATCCAATTACATGTAAACAAGAATATAATGCAAGCAAGTGAGTGTGTGCAACTATATCTCTTCAAGTAAAAGTAGAGTCAAGTAATCTACCTTCCTTGAAGCACTTGGAGTCCAATGGGAGATCTTCAATTCCTAATCTACCCTTTTACAATGTTTGACCTCAATTGTGATTTTGTTAACGAAATAAACCAATCATAAAGTGAGGCAGTTACAATCTCCCCCTTTGGCTATTTCGTGACAAAACCACCACTCACAAAGCAACCTTACAAAAACAAAAGATTGGTCAACAAAATTTTCTACATTACAATAAAGCCTATAGTCTAAGTCTTGAACATCTTTAAGTCAATCCAAAGCTTGTAGAACCATCCAACCTACACACAATCAACAAAGCAAACAAGGATACCTTCCAAGATTAAGTGTTTGAGAGGTGCTTTCAATAACAATAAACAACAAAAAATAATATTTGTAATAGCCCTAACAAAATAAACCAATACAATCAAATAATGTAATCATGCTATGCAATGCAATACTCCCCTTACATGATAGCTCTCAACTCTCAACTCCCCCTAAACAAGATACTACTAGTCCACTAAAGCTCAAAACTCTTCTCCCCCTTTTTGTCATGAGATAGGCAAAGGGAGTCCCCCTTAATAGGTAAGCTTTTGGCAAGGAGAGCTTATAGCACAAAACATATGCAAGATCATATAAGCAACTTTATATAACTCAATTAAGTAGGAGAGAATCAAGGAGTTTTATTTGATGAAAATGTGTGACACAATGCTTTGCATGCAAGACATGTTACATTCAAGTTCAAAAACAATGGTATTTGGCAAAGCAAACAACAAAGGTTTCCAAAAGAATTCAAACCAATTTTCACCCTTCGTTATGATTTCAAGCAATGATATAGATTTTTATAAGAAATTCAATTTAAAGAGCAACTATATCAAACTTTATAAGCGAAACAAGACATGCGCGACTGTTTGCACCCTTTTTGATTTTTCCGGGTAAGATACCCGTATGATAGTAGCCTTGTTCAACAGATAAGAGAGAGAGAGAGAGAAGACTAAATTTGGATGAGACATCCTTATTTATTGAATGGACACAAGGTCCTTATTGAGTTTAGTCTTCTCATATGCTTTTTCACACATATTGTTGCATTCATATTTAAGCAACCAAAAAAAAATTCTTCATGCATAGTATCTTAAAGCATGTCATTAATAAAAACATCATGTCATGGAGATCAATTATAGGTCATTCAAATTGACTTCCAAAGTAAATCTCCTAGTCCAAAAATGCATGTTTTAACATAAATTTGACATGGATTGCAAGAAAAGCAATTTGCACACTTATTAAGAAAATAATATAAGCATAAGTACAACCGATCATCTCAAGCAATTAATGAAGGATCATAAAATATATCTTTTTTTTTTGGTTGTTTTTTTTTTGGGTAAGTAAATAGTATCATAGAAAGAGAGAAAGAATGTACAAAATACAAGGGGCATACCCCAGAAAGCAAAGCAAGAGCTAATCAAAGGCTTAAAACAACACTAACAAATGAGCAAGACAAGACAAGAGCAAGACAGCAAATCAACTAGAGTTGACATTCCAATTCAAGGCAATGATAGGGTGGTTCTTTAAATTGAAAGAGGATAGCCGGCAGTGAATGATGTCAATAATGGAATGAGCAACAACAAAACTAGTCTTTTGAGTGCCTTCGAAAATGCGACAGTTTCGCTCTCTCCAAATATGATAAACCGCAACCCCAAGTCAATGTAGCACAATGCACTTTCATGCCAATTTACTCTCTTAGCTTGAGCTCCCCATATGGGATCAAGACATACCATTACAAGCCAAATGACAAATCCCAATAGACTTGCTAAGGTTGCCAAACCTAATGGTGTCTAAGGGCTTTGTAAACAAGTCCGCTAGTTGGTCATTGGTTCCCACATGCTCTAATGCAACAGTTTTGCTCTCAACTAGCTCTCTAATGAAATGATGTCTAATGTCAATGTGCTTTATCCTAGAATGTTGGACATGATTCTTTGAAATGTTTATGGCACTCATGTTGTCATAAAACAAAGTGAGAGTGCCTTGCTCTAAGCCATAATCGGCTAGCATTTGCTTCATCCACAACAATTGAGTACAAGCACTACCGGCGGCTATGTATTCCACCTCGGCCGTGGATAGGGAAATTGAGTTTTGCTTCTTGCAAAACCAAGACACCAAGTTGTTGCCCAGAAAAAAACAACCACCCAATGTACTCTTCCTATCATCATAATTCCCCGCCCAATCGGAATCACTAAATCCAACAAGACTTGGATTAGTGTCAAAGGAGTACCAAATCCCATGATTAGAGGTACCATTCACAAATCGAATGATCCTCTTCACCGCAACAAGGTGAGATTCTTGGGATTAGCTTGTACCTAGCACAAGCACCCACACTAAAAGAGATATCGGGCCTACTTGCGGTCAAGTAAAGCAAACTACCTATCATGCCACGATACAAGTTTTGATCAACACTCCTAGAGACAATGAAATCACCAAGCACAATCTAAGGAGAACCATGCTGACTTGAACACATACTTTGCCAAAGAGCCTTCCTTAATCTATCATCATTAGAGCTATAAACAAGGAGATTCGAAACTGGTCATTGGTGTCCAAAATACAAGCATTACAATGGATGATCTGATCGGTTTAACTAACTTTAGTGATATTGAGAATTCTAGGATCCCACCTTTGTTTTGCCGATGACCTTATTATGTTATGCCATGTCTCTCTTTCATCAGTACGTGTTGTTAAGGAAGCGCTTGATGAGTTCTCCTTGTTATCGGGCCTCCATGCTAATCATGCTAAGAGCAACATCTTCACTTCCGGGGTTTCTCATACCATCAACCAGCAGCTTATCAACCTTTTTGGTTATACGGTTGGTTCTCTCCCCATTCGTTATCTTGGCACACCTATCATCTCTTCTAGGTTACGCCTTCGCGATTGCTACCCCCTTGTGGACAGAGTCTCGGGAAGACTTGCTTCTTGGCTGAACCGAGGCCTCACTTATGCTGGTCGCTTGCAACTTATTGTCTCGGTTTTGACTAGTTTACAAGTATTTTGGGCTAGTTATCTTTGCCTCCCTAAAAAAGTTTTGAATATTATTGAGCAGAAATTTAGAATCTTTTTATGGAGAGGAATTGAAGGCGATAGCAAGGGTGCAAAGATATGCTAGTCCGATATTTGTCTCCCTAAGAAAGAGAGAGGTTTTGGCATCAAGGACCTATCCTCTTGGAACAAAGCTCTCATGATTAGGCATATTTGGATTTTGAGTTATGGCACAAATAACCTATGGTCTTCTTGGATCAAAGCCTACCACCTTAAGGACTCTAATCTTTGGGAGGCTAAAACTTCATGTACTTGCTCTTGGAATTGGAGAAAACTCCTCCATCTTTGGAATCTTGTTCGCCCCCTTATTCAGCACTACATTGGTAACGGTTCTAGCACCTCCTTATGGTTTGACAATTAGCACCCAGATGGTCCTCTTCTTTCGAAATGGAGCCCCCGTACTGTCTATGACTCAGGCCTCACTATCCACGCAACAATTAGTTCCATTGTTCATGGCGATTCTTGGAGTTGGCCGGCTGCTATGTCCATTGATCTTTTTGAAATTAGAATTTGTATGCCTTCCTACAATCCTAACTCCAATATGAATGATAGAGCTCTCTGGCTTCCTTCCTCCAATGGTACTTATTCTGCCTCCTCTGCTTTGGCTTCTCTTAGAACCCATCATCCGTTTGTTCCTTGGTTTAAGCTTGTTTGGTTCCCCCAAAGTATTCCTAGAATGAGTTTTATCCTATGGGTGGAAAATTAGAGGCAGGCTCTCTACTCGGGATCGCATCCATAAATATGACCCTATGACGGTTACTACTTGTGTTCTTTGCAACACCCACCCAGAGTCTCATGCCCACCTTTTTTTTGAGTGTTTATTCAGTAGAGCCATTTGGACTCAGCTTATGAATATTTGTCGGTCTCCTTGGAATGGCCTTTGTTGGAATGCTTTCATTGACTGGGCTTCCACTCATTGGAGAGGGAACTCTCTTGCTATTGTTGCTAACAAGCTTTGTCTTGGGGTTGCTGTTTATCATATTTAGAGAGAGCGAAACTGTCGCATTTTCGAAGGCACTCAAAAGACTAGTTTGGTTGTTGCTCGCTCCATTATTGACACCATTCGCTGCCGGCTATCCTCTTTCAATTTAAAGAACCACCCTATCATTGCCTTGAATTGGAATGTCAACTCTAGTTGATTTGCTATCTTGCTCTTGTCTTGTCTTGCTCGTTTGTTAGAGCTGTTTTGAGCCTTTGTTTAGCTCTTGCTTTGCTTCCTGGGGTATGCCCCTTGTATTTTGTACATTCTTTCTCTCTTTCTTTGATACTATTTACTTACCAAAAAAAATAAGTTTTGATCAACACTTTTACCACTAGCATCCTTGCTTATAGCTTCAAAGTGGAACTCATGGGTGTGTCACACTGTTTGGCATTGTCAAGACCAAACTTCTTCACTAGGCTTTTGGCATACTTAGCTTGGGATATGAAAATCTCATTATGCATTTGCTTAATTTGCAAGCCTAGGAAGTAATTTAGTTCACCAACCATGCTCATTTTAAATTCAAGAGACATGATATCAACAAATTGTCTCACTTTTGACTCATTGGTGGAACCAAATACAATATCATCAACATAAATTTGAACTATAAAAAGCTTATCTTTGTTGCACTTGATGAACAAGGTCTTCTCAACACTACCTCTTGAGTAGCCATGTCAACAAGATAAAGAGTGAGGCGCTCATACCAAGCCCTCAGTGCTTGTTTCAACCCATAAAGTGCCTTTTGAGGTGATAGACATGATTGGGGTGGTGTGGATCCACAAACCCCTTGAGTTGTTCAACAAACACTTCCTCATGCAAGAAGCCATTGAGGAAGGCACTTTTAACATCCATTTGGTGTATTTTGAACTTGTACACACAAGAAATGGACAAGAGAAGCCTTATAGACTCAAGGCGGGCAATGGGAGCAAAAGTTTCCTCAAAGTCAATACCCTCAATTTATGAGTATCCTTGTGCCACAAGCCTGGCCAAGCGCATTGAGGAATCTCCTAGTTTCAAGTTTCATTGGAGGTTTGACAAGATTAAGCTTTCCCACCTTTGTTTTACCGATGACCTTATGATGTTATGCCATGGCTCTCTTTCATCAGCACGTGTTGTTAAGGCAGTGCTTGATGAGTTCTACTTGTTATCGGGTCTCCATGCTAATCATACTAAGAGCAACATCTTCACTTCCGGGGTTTCTCATACCATCAACCAGCAGCTTATCAACCTTTTTGGTTATACGGTTGGTTCTCTCCCCATTCGTTATCTTGGCATACCTATCATCTCTTCTAGGTTACGCCTTCGCGATTGCTACCCCCTTGTGGACAAAGTCTCGGGAAGACTTGCGTCTTGGCTGAACCGAGGCCTCTCTTATGCTGGTCGCTTGCAACTTATTGTCTCGGTTTTGGCTAGTTTACAAGTATTTTAGGCTAGTTATCTCTGCCTCCATAAAAAAGTTATGAATATTATTGAGTAGAAATTTAGAAGCTTTTTGTGGAGAGGAATTGAAGGCGATAGCAAGGGTGCAAAGATATGCTGGTCAGATATTTGTCTCTCTAAGAAAGAGGGAGGTCTTGGCATCAAGGACCTATCCTCTTGGAACAAAGCTCTCATGATTAGGCATATTTGGATTTTGAGTTATGGCACAAATAACCTATGGTCTTCTTGGATCAAAGCCTACCACCTTAAGGACTCTAATCTTTGGGAGGCTAAAACTCCAAGTAATTGGTCTTGGAATTGGAGAAAACTCCTCCATCTTCGGCCTCTTGTGGGCCTCTTATTCAGCACTACATTGGTAACTGGTTCTAGCACCTCCTTATGGTTTGACAATTGGCACCCGGATGGTCCTCTTCTTTCGAAATGGAGCCCCCGTGTTGTCTATGACTCAGGCCTCCCTATCCATGCAACAGTTAGTTCCATTGTTCATAGCGATTCTTGGAGTTGGCCGGCTGCTATGTCCATTGATCTTTTTCAAATTAGAAGTCGTATGCCTTCCTACAATCCTAACTCCAATGTGAATGATAGAGCTCGCCGGCTTCCTTCCTCCAATGGTACTTATTCTGCCTTCCTCTGCTTTAGCTTCTCTTAGAACCCCTCATCCGTTTGTTCCTTGGTTTAAGCTTGTTTGGTTCCCCCAAAATATTCCTAGAATGAGTTTTATCCTATGGGTGGCAATTAGAGGCAGGCTCTCTACTCGGGATCGCATCCATAAATATGACCCTATGGCGGTTACTACTTGTGTTCTTTGCAACACCCACCCGGAGTCTTATGCCCACCTTTTTTTTGAGTGTTTATTCATTAGAGCCATTTGGACTAAGCTTATGAATATTTATGGGTCTCCTTGGAATGGCCTTTGTTGGAATGCTTTCATTGACTGGGCTTCCACTCATTGGAGAGGGAACTCTCCTGCTATTGTTGCTAATAAGCTTTGTCTTAGGGTTGCGGTTTATCATATTTGGAGAGAGTGAAACTGTCGCATTTTCGAAGGCACTCAAAAGACTAGTTTGGTTGTTGCTCACTCCATTATTGACACCATTCGCTGCCGGCTATCCTCTTTCAATTTAAAGAACCACCCTATCATTGCCTTGAATTGGAATGTCAACTCTAGTTGATTTGCTGTCTTGCTCTTGTCTTGTCTTGCTCGTTTGTTAGAGTTGTTTTGAGACTTTGTTTAGCTCTTGCTTTGCCTCTTGGGGTATGCCCCTTGTATTTTGTACATTCTTTCTTTCTTTCTGTGATAATATTTACTTACCCAAAATTAAAAAAAAAAATGTTGCCATCCTCATCCGACTTGTTCCTATACACCCATTTGGTGACTATGACAATAGTATCCTTGGGTCTAGGAGCTAGAGTCCAAACCTCATTTCTTTCAAATTGGTTTAGCTCTTCTTGCATGGCAAGAACCCAAAACTCATCATTCAAGGCTTCATCAACCTTTTTGGGTTCAACTTAGGAGGTGTAACAAGTATAGCTAATTTGATTAGCTATTTGACGCCTAGTCCTAACACCCTCATTTACATCTCCAAGAATGTCATTCTTGTCATGGTGATGTCTAACCCATGAAGCGGGTTCTTTAGAGTCCACAGAAGGATCTCTATCAAGAGGTTGATCATCCTCTTCACTATGATTTGACTTCACATCACTTGAAGTCACACCACACTCCTTCAAAGGAAGGTCATCATTCTCACAAACATCCTCCTCATGGACAATGTTTTTGGGCCTACAATCATCAATGACAACATTTGATGATTCCATGACACTTCGAGTTTTCAAATTGTAAACTCTATAGGCCTTGCTATTGAGTGCATATCCAATGAAAATACCCTCAACACTCTTGGCATCAAACTTTCCAAGTTAATCTCGGTCATTAAGAATATAGCACTTACTCCCAAAGATGTGGAAGTAGCTAACATTGGGTTTTCTTCCCTTCCATAACTTATAGGATGTTTGTTTGGTCCCGGGTCTAAGGAAAACTCTATTCCCTATATAACAAGCCCTATTGACGGCTTCGGTCCATAGGTTCCTAGGAACCTTGTTGCTAAGCAACATCACCCAAGCCATCTCTTGTAAAACCCTATTCTTCCTTTCCACAACTCCATTTTGTTAGGGAGTTCTAGGAGCCGAGAATTCATGGGAAATACCTAGACCATTACAAAAGCTCTCAAAGCTACTATTCTCAAATTCATTTTTTTTGGGTAAGTAAATAGTATCATAGAAAGAGAGAAAGAATGTACAAAATACAAGGGGCATACCCCAGGAAGCAAAGCAAGAGCTAAACAAAGGCTCAAAACGGCTCTAAACAAACGAGCAAGACAAGACAAGAGCAAGACAGCAAATCAACTAGAGTTGACATTCCAATTCAAGGCAATGATATGGTGGTTCTTTAAATTGAAAGAGGATAGCCAGTAGCGAATGGTATCAATAATGGAGCGAGCAACAACCAAACTAGTCTTTTGAGTGCCTTCGAAAATGCGACAGTTACGCTCTCTCCAAATATGATAAATCTAAAACCCCAAGACAAAGCTTGTTAGCAATAAAAGCAGGAGAGTTCCCTCTCTAGTGGGTGGAAGCCCAGTCAATGAAAGCATTCCAACAAAGGCCATTCCAAGGAGACCCACAAATATTCATAAGCTGAGTCTAAATGGCTCTACTGAATAAACACTAAAAAAAAGGTAGGCATAAGACTCCGGGTGGGTGTTGCAAAGAACACAAGTAGTAACCGCCATAGGGTCATATTTATGGATGCGATCCCGAGTAGAGAGCCTGCCTCTAATTGCCACCCATAGGATAAAACTCATTCTAGGAATATTTTGGGGGAACCAAACAAGCTTAAACCAAGGAACAAATGGATGAGGGGTTCTAAGAGAAGCCAAAGCAGAGGAGGCAGAATAAGTACCATTGGAGGAAGGAAGCCAGCGAGCTCTATCATTCACATTAGAGTTAGGATTGTAGGAAGGCATACGACTTCTAATTTCAAAAATATCAATGGATTAAGTAGCCGGCCAACTCCAAGAATCACCATGAACAATGGAACTAACCGTTGCGTGGATAGGGAGGCCTGAGTCAAAGACAACACGGGGGCTCCATTTCGAAAGAAGAGGACCATCCGGGTGCCAATTGTCAAACCATAAGGAGGTGCTAGAACCGTTACAAATGTAGTGCTGAATAAGGGGGCGAACAAGAGGCCGAAGATGGAGGAGTTTTCTCCAATTCCAAGAGCAAGTACATGGAGTTTTAGCCTCCACAAAAAAGAGTCCTTAAGATGGTAGGCTTTGATCCAAGAAGACCATAGGTTATTTGTGCCATAACTCAAAATCCAAATATGCCTAATCATGAGAGCTTTGTTCTAAGAGGATAGGTCCTTGATGCCAAGACCTCCCTCTTTCTTAAGGAGACAAATATCGGACCAACATATCTTTGCACCCTTGCTATCGACTTCAATTCCTCTCCACAAAAAGCTTCTAAATTTATGCTCAATAATATTCAAATCTTTTTTAGGGAGGCAAAGATAACTAGCCCAAAATACTTGTAAACTAGTCAAAACCGAGACAATAAGTTGCAAGCGACCAGCATAAGAGAGGCCTCGGTTACAATTAATGTTAAAAACCCCTATAATTTTTGTTTTAGAGAGAGAGATGCTCCTCCTTCTATCTAGAATTTGTTGCTGCCTTCTTTTTCTAGCTTGTTTTCATGGTGGACTCTTCTGCATCCATGGATCCCTCACCTAAACATCCATCTCTTCCTTGCCTTGGTTCCAAGAGGCTTTCTACCCCCTACTCTTTAGTCCTTCCACCCGGTTCTACCATGGAAAATCCACCATTCCCGGAAGTACCTTCTTTTTTCACTTCTAGTGTACTGTCTCCCACCGCTTCCTTGCAAGATGGTCTTTTACCCTCCCCCCACATAGTTTCTTCAGCTGGTGTTTCTTTCATTTTAAATGCTAATGACTCTATTGAGTGCAGCAACGGGTCTACCAAAAGAGGGCATGGTTCCTAGCATACCCAAGCTCATTTAAAATAATGCCTTCAACCAAGAAAGAGCTGGTCATAGTACACTCAATAGAGCTGTTGTTACTGAAGCTAAAGGGGTCCTATCAAGCAGCCCACAAACCTCAACTATTACTACCATTTTAGGCAACAATGGAGGCCTTGAAGATTCAGGCTTTGCTGCACATCTCAAGAACGAATTGAGGAAGATGAAAGGGCCCATGGATCAATGTAATAGGTCTGAAAAGTCTAATAGGTCTGAAAAGTCTGCTGGTATGGTTGAAAAGCCTGCCTCTAAAGGAGAAGATTGTCCAGCAGCAATTGTTGAAGATCAAAATGTCCAGCTAGAGGAGGTCTCCTCTTTAATCAGTTATGTGCTGCCCCATAATAAAGGTATTTCTATCACTCCTCCTTTGGTGAATAAAGATGCTAGCAATGATATAGGTCAAGTGCCTCCTATAATTTCCTAAAAAAGCCCTATTTCTTATAGTAATGTGCTGAAAGGTGGACTAAGTCACAAGGCTTAAGGGGGAACTAATAATTTTCGTTTTAGATAGAGATGCTCCTCCTTCTCTCTAGAATTTGTTGCTGCCTTTTTTTTCTAGCTTGTTTTCATGGTGGACTCTTCTCCATCCTTGGATTCCTCACCTAAACATCCATCTCTTCCTTGCCTTAGTTCAAAGAGGCTTTCTACCCCCTACTCTTTGGTCCTCCCACCCGGTTCTACCCTGGAAAATCGACCATTCCCAGAAGCACCTTCTTTTTTCACTTCTAGTGTACTGCCTCCCACCCCTTCCTTGCAAGACTGTCCTTTACCCTCCCCCCACATAGTTTCTTCAGCTGGTGTTTCTTCCATTTTAAATGCTAA
Organism: Dipteronia sinensis; assembly: GCA_033220585.1. Lineage (NCBI taxonomy): Eukaryota > Viridiplantae > Streptophyta > Magnoliopsida > Sapindales > Sapindaceae > Dipteronia > Dipteronia sinensis. The sequence continues at coordinate 26,986,149 of CM065639.1, read as the reverse complement.
TGACTCTATTGAGTGCAGCAATGGGTCTACCAAAAGAGGGCATGGTTCTAGCATACCCAATCTCGTTTTAAATAATGCCTTCAACCAAGTAAGAACTGGTCATAGTACACTCAATAGAGCTGTTGTTACTGAAGCTAAAGGGGTCCTATCAAGCAGCCCACAAACCTCAACTATTGCTGCCATTTTAGGCAACAATGGAGGTCTTGAAGATTCAGGCTTTGCTGCATATCTCAAGAACGAATTGGGGAAGATGAAAGGGCCCATGGATTAATGTAATAGGTCTGAAAAGTCTAATAGGTCTGAAAAGTCTGCTGGTATGGTTGAAAAGCCTGACTCTAAAGGAGAAGATTGTCCAGCAGCAATTGTTGAAGATCAAAAGGTCCAGCTAGAAGGAGGTCCCCCTCTTTAATCAATTATGTGCTGCCCCATAATAAAGGTATTTCTATCACTCCTCCTTTGGTGAATAAAGATGCTAGCAATGCAATAGGTCAAGTGCCTCCTATAATTTCCGAAAAAAAACCCTATTTCTTATAGTAATGTGCTGAAAGGTGCTCATCATAATCCACTTATGGATCCCCCCTCTGGTAGGCCTATGAATCTTAAATACTATCAGCCCTTTCATAGTGGAAATAGGAAGTGTGTCTCCCCTCCCTTAGAAGTTGTAGAGAATGGCTCTAAAGCTTGGAAGAACTGCTTGGTAGGTTATTTTATTGAGAAAAAGCTCCCATTTTCTCTAGTTAACAACATAGCCATGCATATTTGTGGCAATCGTGGCCTGTTGGAAGTTCTAGCTAATGAAAAGGTGTTCTACTTCTTTAAGTTCTCGGATGATGAAGCTTGTTCTAATGTGTTAGAGGCTGGCCCTTGGTTATTTGCTGGAAGGATGGTGATCCTCAAAAAATGGCATCCAGGTTCATTCTATCTAAAGATTCCTACTCTAAAATTTCGGTTTGGGTTAAGCTCTTCAACATTCCCCATGAATACTGGAATGAAGAAGGGCTGAGCCATATTGCTAGTGCGGTTGGTAAGCCCTTCTATGCTGATAGCCTAACTGAATCCATGAAGTGAATTTCCTTTGCTAGGGTGAAATTGATGCCTCTTGTGACCTTGTTGATTCCTTTGACCTATTTATGGGTGATAGTTCAAACCCAAAACTTGGAGAAAACGTGGAAATCTTGGTGGAATACCAATGGAAACCAAAAATTTGTACTGAATGCAAGTCTTTTGGCCACTCTATTACTAATTACCCTAAGCTTAAGCCTCTACTTTCCCCATCTGAAAATGTTTCTGCTCCTAAGCTAAAACAGGAATGGAGGAGAGTCAATAAACGAGATGCTCCCACGGTTTGTTCTCCCCAAGCATGCATGGAACCTCCTCCATTTGGCTCCTTGAAAGATGATGAAGTTATCTCCACTTGTAATACTGAAAATGAGCCTTCTTGGTGTCCTACCAACCTACCTAACCTTGACCAATGCCAAGACCTCTCTATGGAAAGGGCTGTTGATACCTCCAACAAGTTTGCAGCTCTTGTTGAGGAGGGTGATAACCGCAATGACCAATGCAATGACCAGAGCAATGACCAATGTAATGATGTTGATCCTCCTTCTATGGCCTCTTTGGACCAGTGCAATGACCAATGTACTGATGTTGATTCTCCTACTACGGCCTCTCCGGACCACTCTCTATAGCACTCAAAAATAAAAAACATTGATGGGGTCACTGTTAAAGGGCTCTCCAGCCCCATGGAATCCTCTAGCAAGAAGAAGAAGAAGAAACGGACTGCAAAGAAAGGCAAGGTTAATAGCTCGCAAGCTAAGGTAACACCTTTTCAACCTCTCGATGATTAATTTAGCACGTTGGAACACTAGGGGTCTGAATTCCACCCCTAAACAATCAGAAGTTAGGAAGTTGTTGCTCGACTATAACATCGGTCTAGTTTGTTTAATTGAGACAAGAGTGAGAATTAACAAGAAAACTCTTGTTGCCAATTCAGTTTTCAAAGATTGGGATATGATAGATAATTATAATAGTCATAGCCCCGGAAGAATTTGGGTTGGTTGGGATCCTAGAATTCTCAATATCACTAAAATTAGTGAAACCGATCAGATCATCCATTGTAATGCTTGTATTTTGGACACCAATGACCAGTTTCGAATCTCCTTTGTTTATGGCTCTAATGATGATAGATTAAGGAAGGCTCTTTGGCAAAGTATGTGTTCAAGTCAGCATGGTTCTCCTTGGATTGTGCTTGGTGATTTCAATGTCTCTAGGAGGGTGGGTGAGTCAATTGGGGGCTGCTCCATAATTTCGGGTGCTATGGAGGAGTTCAATGACTGTCTTCAATCTTTGGAGCTCGATGATCTTCATTTCTCAGGTTATCTTAATACTTGGTGCAACAAGAGAAGCAACGGTTGTATCTCTAAGAAATTTGATAGAGTTCTTGTCAATAATTTTTGGCTTCTAAAGTTTGAGAATTCTGAAGTGATTTTCCTTCCCCCTAGCATTTCGGATCATTGTCCCTCCGTGGTTAAACTTGGGTTGCAAGGTATTAAGAAAAATCGCCCTTTCAAAATTTTCAATTTTCTAACGGATATAGCAGATTTCCTCCCCTTGGTTGATAGGTGTTGGCGGGATCAAGTTCATGGCACCATGCAGTACAAGCCTTACTCTAAGCTTCGAAATCTGAAGAAGGTTCTTAAGACCCTCAATAATGACAAGGTGTGAGACTTGACAATTAAATCGATTGAAGCCAAGGCTGCCCTTGATGATTGTCAACGCCTCCTTGACCAGCAGCCCCTTTAAGTGTCGTAGTATAACAGCTTATAAGCTCTTTTTCCTTGCCATGGCCTCTGTTGGAATGCTTTCATTGACTGGGCTTCCACTCATTGGAGAGGGAACTCTCCTGCTATTGTTGCTAACAAGCTTTGTCTCTGGGGTTGCAGTTTATCATATTTGGAGAGAGCGAAACTGTCGCATTTTCGAAGGCACTCAAAAGACTAGTTTGGTTGTTGCTCGCTCCATTATTGACACCATTCGCTGTCTACTATCCTCTTTCAATTTAAAGAACCACCCTATCATTGCCTTAAATTGGAATGTCAACTCTAGTTTATTTGCTGTCTTGCTCTTGTCTTGTCTTGCTCGTTTGTTAGAGCTGTTTTGAGCCTTTGTTTGGCTCTTGCTTTGCTACCTGGGGTATGCCCCTTGTATTTTGTACATTCTTTCTCTCTTTCTATGATACTATTTACTTACCCAAAAAAAAAACCAAAAGAGCCATAAATACACATCAAAACTACCTAAGAACGAGAAAAAGAGAAAGGATATGAGGGTCAAAATGTTTAACTTTTTTGGTAAGATCATAAAGAACAAGTATGGTGACTAGTGATACTCACTTTTTGTGTCATTACCAAATTGCAGATCAAAAGATATTTGTAAAGTTTTTCCTATGCAATGTGCTCTAAAGTTTTGAAAACTTAGTAAAACGGTAAACGAGGGTATCATCCACAGGGAGGTGTCATCCGTCGATTGTCTCTCGTTTTAGTGATTATTGAAAGCAATGTAAATAAGAACATGGCAAGGCTGAGAGTGATGTGTGTGAAACAAAGCAATGAAAAGAAACATATAAAGGAAAACATAAGAGAACATGGAGGGGTGAGAAAGGTGATTAAATGAGATAAACAAATTAAGATGGATAGGAGAGATGCAAGAAAATGGATACATATGGTACTCATAACCACCAAAACATTTGCTCCACCTAAAATAACTAACTGCAAAGACACACCTATACTAGGTTCAACCTAGCCTTTAGTATGACCTCTAGATATGGCAATGGGAGAGTCGTCTGATCCCTTAAAGCTACTCACGAGGATGTATCGCATGAGCAACTACTAAGGACCGCCTTTAAGCACATATATTGATATTATAGAAATAGTATCGACCATGGATCGCTACTCACCTGTCACGTGTAAGCAACTACCACTGGAACCATTAAGCATAAAAGGGGACCCTCGACCACCTCACCGAGGATGTATCGTGCGAGCAATGACCAAGAGTTGCGACCCGATTGCTACTCACCGAGGATGTATCGCATGAGCAACGCTCAAGGGTCATGTAAGCATGTAGGTTTATAGAACCGAAACCCACAAAGGCATCATGTATACTCTTCATGAATTCCACCCAAACAAACAAAAGCACTCGAGTCAATTCAAACATGCATTTCGAATAATCCATCGACGTATGAGCAATCATGGGATGCTTAATTAATCTACTCCTAATTCCAATCATAAACACACATCAATTTCTACTCTACATGCCATGAATGTAAAGACAAGAGCTATCCCTAAACATGCACCAAGAGTTGGGTTGTCAATGAGACAATACAAGAACAAATCAAATACAATTCAAGCAAATAAATGGAACTAGTATTAGGGTTTACCTACTTCCCAAATGGGGATACACATCAAAGAAGAAAATACTAAGAGAATAGTAAATAGAAGAAACCCAAGGTGTCACTCTCGGATCTCTAAGCTCTGAGAGGGCCCAATTGTCATCTTGGATCTCCAAGCTCCATTACAAAGTTGATATAATATGGATATTAATTATAAAGATATCAACCAAGATGTATATCAACACAGACACAAATATAAGGATAGAGAAAATCAACACATGATTTTTAAGTGGTAAAACCTCCTAACAGGAAACATCCACGGGTTGATACCACAACCACCGGCAAACACCTTTCACTAGTAAGAAAAAAAGATACAATCTCTCAAGTGACCACTTCACCTAGAAATCTACCCATCAACCCTACACAATGAAAGAGATGCCTACTTGCTCAATTATCCAGATAACCCCAATCCTAGTTGAGACTTCCATGCATAAGTTGAAGATCCCCTCTCCAAACATGTGACTGTCGCTGTTTAGCTATCCGGATCACCCAAATCCTAGCCAAGTCTTACAATGCTCAACTATACAAGTCACTCCAACTCTAGTAGAGACTTCCATTTGAACAAGTTGAAGATCCCCTCTCCAAACATGTGACTGTCGCTGTTTAGCTATCCGGATCACCCAAATCCTAGCCAAGTCTTACAATGCTCAACTATACAAGTCACTCCAACTCTAGTAGAGACTTCCATTTGAACAAGTTGAAGATCCCCTCTCCAAATATGTGACTTCTGTTGCTTAGCTATCTAGAACACCCCGATCCTAGCTAAGACTTACAATGCTCAACTCAAAGAATCATTCTAAGAAATGAGACTTCCAACCTTTTGCAAGGTAAATGATCTAAGTGTGTGCAAATGATGCAAACACACACAACATAGTATATATGATCAATACAGCCTTTGGAAACTAGAATTGAATCAATATGCACATATCATATGTATTCTAGTTTACAATCCTAAAAACAATGCAATCACACTCAATGATGCATGTACATATGAAATGTGTGGATTAGACACAAAACATGGAGAACTAGATATTTATCATCAAAAGCATAAATCAATTATATCTAGAACTTGTATCATGAACAAACAACCTAGAGTATGTGAAACACCTAACACACACAAAAGTCTAGATTATGTTCAATCACATAAAAATACTAGATTCAATTTGATAAAATCAAGCATACATCTCTAGCAAAATATTAGAGCTAAGATTCTCAAGATAATCAATTAAATTCAAACAAGCTCTAAATCATCAATCATATATGCTATTTCAATTAATCTTTAATTAAAAAATATCTAGCATATGAGAAGACTATCAATTCAACAAAATCAAGTCAATAAACACACAAGATAGTCCTACATTTGAAGCTAGCACAATACAACAACTAAATCATGTGAAAACATAGATTTGTAAAAAAACCTAACTCAACATGTTAATCAATTGAAGCTCAAACTAGCTCTATTAGATATCATTTCTCTAATCAATGATTACACATCAAAAATACATATATATGAAAATAAAACCCAAGGAAATTGAAGACTTGAAGATCAAGAACAAAATAGAAATCAATACCTTGAACAAAAACTGTGCAGTCCCGTTTTTGTGAGTCAAGATACCAGAATAAACTACTCAAATGACTCCAAAATCTTTTGTATATGGTAGAGAACTGGTAGATGAAGATTCTCCAATTTGAATCACTCAAAACGGACTCCAAATGATAAAGTTATGGTGTTTGGAAGATGAGAAAATATTGAGAGAAAAACTGCACAAGTTTTGAATTTGTTTTCTTGAAATGAAAGTGAGAGGGAAGCAAGATATTTAAAGGAGGCAAAACAAGAAATTAAAATCCAGCCAATCAGAGGCTGCCATGCTAGCATCCAATGGAGGCATGTGGGCTCCACGGGACCTGCAGCACTCCCTTCCCGTGGAGGCCACACAACTCCATGGGAAGGAGGTGCTTGGCAACTCTCAGCCATCTTGCGCTCTCTTGTTTTCTTTGGCCATATCTCCGGCCTCCAAACTCCGATTTTGAATCCGTTTTCAGATTACCAACCGGTACTCCGTCACGCACAAAAGATGTCAATACAACTTTCACAATAGATATGGAATTCAACTTCAAAAACAAGGATGAAAACCAAGTACGATAAAATCACGGAAAGTTTCTTAACCACTTAATTAGAACTCGAAACTTAATGAATGAGTAACCAAAGTAATTTGAACTCAATGAAGGATTATATAAGCTCAAAATCAAGTTCAATAACATATAAACAAAAATAAATAAACACAAGAACACACAAGTATGCTTTTTTTCTAAAACTAGTCCTAAAACATGCAATATATGAAATTGTCAATATTAAGTCAAATGCATGTGCATACAAGTATAAGTGTTTGTATTGTGTTAAACCAAATTATGCACAACTATGCAGGGACACATATGAATGCAATGTATATGTGTGCTTAGACCTTGCAAGAGGAAAGAGGTATCGGTTTACCTTTTGCTAAGCAAATTAGCTTTATTCCTTTTAAAGCCACCACTTTGCTTGAATGTTGTCCAATCTTCCTTAAAGCTTGATTATCCATAAATCCCAGACAACTAATCAGTGCAAAGCAAATGTCGTTTTGATATAGAATTATGCCAACGCAAAACTGAAGAACTAACATATTCTTCCAAAATTCCTCTTGTTGTTTGCTGTGAGACCTGGAAGTCCTGTGTCATTTGCTTAGTTGTCTGCATGAAGCTTCTCATTTCCTCTTCTAGTGTCTTATCATCGAATTCACCAATGTCATAGCATTCTTCATATGGTTGTTGCAATGCTTGCCAAGCCTGTATAGTCCTTTGGTGAGACAACATTATATCCTTCTTAATCTAAAAATGGTTCCTCATGAAATTCCTCATAATGATCTAGTTGAAAACCTTGACAATCCTCTCAATCATGATAGCCTAGATTCTCGTATGGTCCACAACTTGGCCCTGAATAATAATCCATGGAACCTGCAACAGAATACACAACACTACCCAACGCAATAACAAAGGGGCTAAGACCAACGCGAAAAAAAGAAACAAAAACAATAAACAATAAACAAACTACTAACTAAATCAGAAACATTAAAGCTTGCACTAACACCAATTTTTGTTTTAGAGATAGATGCTCCTCCTTCTCTCAAGAAGTTGTTGCTGCCTTTTTTTTCTAGCTTGTTTTCATGGTGGACTATTCTCCATCCATGGATCCCTCACCTAAACATCCATCTCTTCCTTGCCTTGGTTCCAAGAGGCTTTCTACCCCCTACTCTTTGGTCCTCCCACCCGGTTCTACCATGGAAAATCCACCATTCCCAGAAGCACCTTCTTTTTCCACTTCTAGTCTACTGCCTCCCACCCTTTCCTTGCAAGGCCGTCCTTTACCCTGCCCCCACATAGTTTCTTTAGCTGGTGTTTCTTCCATTTTAAATGCTAATGACTCTATTGAGTGCAGCAATGGGTCTACCAAAAGAGGGCATGGTTCTAGCATACCCAATCTCGTTTTAAATAATGCCTTCAACCAAGCAAGAACTGGTCATAGTACACTCAATAGAGCTGTTGTTGCTGAAGCTAAAGGGGTCCTATCAAGCAGCCCACAAACCTCAACTATTGCTGCCATTTTAGGCAACAATGGAGGTCTTGAAGATTCAGGCTTTGCTGCATATCTCAAGAACGAATTGGGGAAGATGAAAGGGCCCATGGATTAATGTAATAGGTCTGAAAAGTCTGCTGGTATGGTTGAAAAGCCTGCCTCTAAAGGAGAAGATTGTCCAGCCGCAATTGTTGAAGATCAAAAGGTCCAGCTAGAGGAGGTCTCCTCTTTAAGCAATTATGTGCTGCCCCATAATAAAGGTATTTCTATCACTCCTCCTTTGGTGAATAAAGATGCTAGCAATGCTATAGGTCAAGTGCCTCCTATAATTTCCGAAAAAAGCCCTATTTCTTATAGTAATGTGCTGAAAGGTGCTCATCATAATCCACTTATGGATCCCCCCTCTGGTAGGCCTATGAATCTTAAATACTATCAGCCATTTCAGTAGTGGAAATAGGAAGTGTGTCTCCCCTCCCTTAGAAGTTGCGGAGAATGGCTCTAATGCATGGAAGAACTGCTTGGTGGGTTATTTTATTGAGAAAAAACTCTCATTTTCTCTAGTTAACAACATAGTCATGCGTATTTGGGGCAATCGTGGACTATTGGAAGTTCTAGCTAATGAAAAGGGGTTCTACTACTTAAGTTCTCCGATGATGAAGCTTGTTCTAATGTGTTAGAGGCTGGCCCTTGGTTATTTGCTGGAAGGATGGTGATCCTCAAAAAATGGCATCCTAGGCTCATTCTATCTAAAGATTCCTACTCTAAAATTCCGGTTTGGGTTAAGCTCTTCAACATTCCCTATGAATACTGGAATGAAGAAGGGCTGAGCCATATTGCTAGTGCGGTTGGTAAGCCCCTCTATGCTGATAGCCTAACTAAATCCATGAAGAGAATCTCCTTTGCTAGGGTTTGTATTGAAATTGATGCCTCTTGTGACCTTGTTGATTCCTTTGACCTATTTATGGGTGATAGTTCAATCCCAAAACTTAGAGAAAACGTGGAAATCTTAGTGGAATACCAATGGAAACCAAAAATTTGTACTTAATGCAAGTCTTTTGGCCAATCTATTACTAATTGCCCTAAGCTTAAGCCTCTACTTTCCCCATCTGAAAATGTTTCTACTCCTAAGCTTAAACAAGAATGGAGGAGAGTCAATAAACGAGATGCTCCCATGGTTTGCTCTCCCCAAGCATGCATGGAACCTCCTCCGTTTGGCTCATTGAAAGATGATGAAGTTATCTCCATTTGTAATACTGAAAATGAGCCTTCTTGGTGTCCTACCAACCTACCTAACCTTGACCAATGCCAAGACCTCTCTACTTCATTAAAACACACTTGTCTATGATCGAGCCAAAAATGTTATACATTTTGGCCCTCATATCCTTTCTCTTTGTCTCGTTCTTGGATATTTTTATGTGTATTTATGGCTCTTTTGGCTGTGATTGCAGGTATTAGGTGAAAATGCATGAAGAGGGGAAAAATGACAAATGGTGCAAAAATGTGGTGAAGTAGGCCAAACTGCATGGGTAACTGCACGGGTATTACCCGTGCACTACCCATGCAATCCACCAGACCTGGGAGTAGAGCCTCAGGCAGGAACCAACTGCACGGGTCACTTACCCGTGCACAACCCGTGCACATTGCACAAATTAGGAAGGAAAATGAAGATTGCACGGGTACCCTACCCATGCTATACAAGCATCAGTTAGAGTCACATCAGAATTCTTACCTATTTTTGGAGAGGGTACATAAGGAACTACATCTGATTTTTCAAAGGACGACCATACACTATCCTTACATAATTTTCTCTCTCTAAATCTCAAAATCCATTCTCTCCCAAATCATCCAAAAACCCATCATTATCTTTTTCAATTTGCTACTCAAGAGGACATTGGAGGTGGAATCAAGCTTGAAGATAAAAGGTCTCATATGGGTCTTCTCTTCCCTCTTCTCTTTCATTTTAATACTTTTGTCATGAGTAGCTAAACCCAATTTGGGGGTTGATGTAATTAATTCATAGATTGTGGGATTTCCACCATTTTGACTTTATGAATATATTTCCTTTCAATTTACTTAATTGTGTTTGATTATCCCTTGAATTAAGTAGGCATTACAACTTTTGATTTTTTTGGATTAATTAAACTTATTAGAGTCATTAATCATTAATTGAAATCTTTGTGAAAATGGGTAGGCATTCCAACTCCCATTCAACTTAGTGGTTGATTTGTTCTTAAATAATTTTAATATTCACTTTAGGTTTGGTAGGCATTCCAACTCTTTGTTTTTATTAGAGACCGAACTTAATTTTTAACCATCTACACTTAAGGTGTATAATTAAGCTCAGTTGAATTGGAAAGGGTATGTTGTGAGCATTCCAATCCAACATATCTTGGCTAGGAAAATGGGTGGATTGTGAGCATTCCAATCCAAGTCATCCCGACTTCCCATATCAATCCAAAGCAAAAGTGAAAGGGGTGGATTGTGAGCATTCCAATCCAAGCCACTCCTGAAACTCGAGTTAGAAGATAAGCCATATGTTTAATCGAGTCGGTCTTCATATGTGAACTCCCATATCTAACATCATACCCTTACACACACCTTTACTGTCTTAGTTCTGTTTTAGTATAGTTTAGTTTAGTAGTATTTGCATTTTCAAATTGGTTTTTATCATCATCAATTCAACTTTTCTTTATTGTATTTAGGGCTAGAGTAGAATTCGATCACAACTATTTCACAATCTCTGTGGAATGATACCCCTATTTGCCATATACTAAGTTTAATTGTGTTTAGTGCATCTTGGGATCTTTAAATTTGTTTGGATTGCATAAACGACAAAATGCGAGTTCAGTCTATGGAATTAGAATCATGTCTAAGGCTTCAAGTTATAGCCCTAGCTATGAAATGTCATCATAACTATGAAAGTAAATAAAAATATTAAAATAAAAAAAGAGTAGAAGAAGAAAGAAAATAAAAATTATGAAGGATCTTCGGTCTTCAATCTTGAATAATGAACCTCTCTAACCTCTTTTCTTGAAGAAACTCTTGATATTTATAGATAACTACTCCTTGTAAATTCCCAATTTGCTTTGTTGTAGGAAACACACCAAGTAGGAAAATAGAATTAATTAAAGAATGAAAATTCTTTCATAACTTGGAGTTCTTCTTTGGTGATTAATTCCTAATTTGAGTTTAGGAAATTTTCCAAACATGTATTAATTTTCTAGAGTCTTTTAGGATTTGATTTGGGAAGTTCTGGGATAATTCTGGACCAATTCGGAGTGGAAATTCGCCAAGAATAAGCAATGACCGGTGTGGGACCGCTGTTGGTGTCACCACGCTATTGACAGCAGAAAGCACTGGAGAAACATCGCTGTGAAAATTCAAAGCAGCCTGACAGCGTAGGCACAGCGGTACACATACTGATGTTGGAGCGCTGTGTGTACCGTTGCCAAAATGCACAACACAATTTACAGCGGTCCATACAAAGTTTTGACGCTATGGAGGTGCCAAGAAAGGCATGGTTGAAAGGCACAGCATTGGCAACTTTTGTTGAATTTTGCTTTTCTAATTACACTTTAGCCCTTCTTGTGACAATTACTCTTTAACCCTTCAATCTTCTAAAATCACCTTTTTTGTCTTCAAATTTACTCCAAGAGCTATATTCTGCACAATCTCAACATACACATTAAAATATCCAATTTCACCTAAGAACATAACATAAAACATATTAATTAGGGGTCTCAAATATCAATATTTATCGACCTAATAATTTACATTTTTTTATATTATATAAACATGATTGATCGTTAATTGTATGGTATGATGAGTTTAGGATTGTGTTTTTGGGTTGTAATACTCTGCTGTAAAGTATTCTTTTTAAATATTTTTTTTGCAATATATTTATGTAATATTGTATGAAGAAGATGATACGAGAAGACACAAAGGCAGAAGAAGCAGCAGCCACGTGTGTTTCGTGAAAGCGGCAATAGCTGCACATGCATTTTGCACAAGCGGCAACTGCACATGCGCTGGAGACACAAGAGGCAGCAGCTACGAGCAATTCATGTAAGCGGTTGCTGCTGCACGCGTTTTGCTCAAGCAAGGTTGCTGCGCACTTGTTCGATTCCGTTGCAGCTATGCACACTTGGCATGAAGGATGGCAGTTGCACGCGGTGAACAGCACTCGTGCATATGAAAGGCAGCTGACACTGCAAGCACAACAACTGCGTGTTTGCGATGCTAGGGTTGCATATCTGCGAGTGCGTATGGGCAATTTTTTTTTGGACACCTTGGGCCTCCGATAAGTGTTAGGGTAACACTTAGGCCTTAGGGTTCGATCCATGAGATGGATCACTTAATAAATAAATAAATAAAATAAAATGAAAAACAAATAAAGTTGGACTTGGTTGAGAGCCCAAAATATGCAAAATATGGACTTGAAGAATTTGGGATTACAAGAAGACCAAGGAATGCCTTGGATTCATTTTTGTAATTAAAATTTTTTGAGTTAGATAACTCATCATACTCGGTCAACTCATGTATGCTTTATTTTTGAACTGATTAAAGCATTGTCATGCCTATACATGCCATATAGATTAGAAGTGCCTACACTTGCATTATAATATATCATACATGCATAATATCCTATTTTATTATGTGTTTTTATTTTTTTTAATGAGATTAAAATAGAAAATTCACATAATTGGCTATTAATAATGAGATTAGTTTTTAGGAGTAAAAACTTGGTAATTCTCAATAATAACTAATATCTTTATTAAAGTGTTTAATTAGTTACATTAGTTAGGTCCATGTTTAATTATTAGGTTTAATATGATTAAGGCTCTAATAATAATTGGACTGCATAATGTGTTTTAGTTTAAATAGTTAAAACTTGGTAAATCACATTTCCTTTATTAATTCTAGTCTTAGTAAAATAGTTTACACAGATTAGAATTCGATTAATAAACTAGATTTTTAATTGTTAAAAATCAGTTAGTTTTATAAGTTAATAGAATAAGATTCTAGCAACTTGTTATAATGAACTAGAAATCTAGATTATTCTTAGCCGTTGTATCTATTTATATCTAGGTGCATTAAAATTAGAAAAATCCTAACTATAAAATAGTGAATGGGAGAGGGATATATCACATTATATCCTGCAATCTCCATCATTAGTTCAACACTAGGAGATTCAAGTGGGGCCAAGAGACGGCTTTGTTTTCATCCTCCCTAGGTCTCCAAGAGAATGAATATTGTTAACAGCCTTTTTTGGCAGGGGTCCAAAGAAGAATTTTTCATCTAGCTGATTCCTAATAGGACATGGATCGGGACCATCCTGGTTACCCGGTACCGAGAAACACTAATGCCATGATCTAGAGAGTCTCGATGCCACAACATGCCATTTCCCTGGTATCGAAGAGTACCGATACCATGGCACCAGTTACCCGATACCCTAGTACCACGGTACCTATCCTAGACCGATCCACCAAGCACCTCCCACCTATCCAAAATGGGAAACAATGGCAGGAAGGCTCCAACACGTCAAGGGAAAGACCGCCCAGAAAGAAGGAACCAGTGCGCTAAGGAGCCAACTCAGAATAAAACCACGCCCAAAGGAACAAAGGCATTAGCACCCTCCAACCAAAAGAAGAAAAAGTTGACCTCTCCGGCCATTCACAACTTTATTAATAGAGATAGTCAACCCCATTAATGAAGATGCTGCTCAAGATGATTGCTGGATAAAAGCAATGGATGAGGAGATAAGTGCAATTGAGAAGAATAACACATGGGAGCTTACTGATTTGCCTCGTGGTAAACAACCCATTGGTGTTAAATGGGTGTATAAGATAAAATACAAGCCAAACGGTGATGTGGAGCGTTATAAAGCACGTGTGGTTGCAAAAGGCTACAAGCAGAAACCAGGGATTGATTATTTTGAGGTTCTTGCACCAGTTGCCAGACTTGATACCGTTCGCTTGATTATGTCTCTTGCCGCACAGAATCGCTGGAGAATCTTCCAGATGGATGTAAAATCGGCATTCTTAAATGGTGAGATAGAGGAAGAAGTCTACATTCACCAGCCGATAGGTTTTGTGAAAATGGGGCAAGAAAAGAAGGTCTACAAGTTGAAGAAGGCCTTATATGGGTTGAAGCAGGCACCCAGGGCGTGGTATACACGCATTGACACATACTTTATTCAACATGAGTTTCAGAGATGTTCCTACGAGCATACTTTGTACATCAAGACATATCCACAGGGAGATATTCTCATTGTGTGTTTGTATGTTGATGATTTGATTATTACCGGCAATAACCCTGATATGATTACAGAGTTCAAGAAAGCAATGATTGGTCATTTTGAGATGACAGATTTGGGGTTGATGTCTTACTTCCTCGGTATTGAGGTGAGTCAAACGGATGATGGCATATTCTTATGTCAGAAGAAGTATGCCGGTGATGTGTTGAAGAAGTTCAAGATGGAGGGATGTAAGCCGATTCTCACTCCTGTTGAAGAGAGATTGAAGTTAGTGAAAGATGGGTCTAGTGAGCTGATTGATGCTACCATCTTTCGGAGACTAGTAGAAAGTTTAAGATACTTAACTTCTACTAGACCTGACATTGCATATGGAGTTGGGTTTATCAGCATGTTTATGGATTCTCCGAGGCAATCTCACTTGCAAGCTGGCAAGCGTATTTTGCGATATATGAAAGGTACATTAGATTACGGTATCCTTTACTCTTCTGCTGATAAGATTGAGCTTGTGGGATACACAGATAGTGACTGGGCAGGTGATATGGAAGAGAGGAAAAGTACTTCCGGATATGCATTACATCTGGGTTCTGGAGTATTTTCTTGGTCATCAAAAAGTAGCAGGTGGTTGCTTTATCGACTACGCAAGCTGAGTATATTGTAGTTGCTAGTGGTGCTACACAGGCTGTGTGGCTGCGTCGTATGCTTTGTGACTTGAAGCATCAACAGAATGCTCATACAGTGATCTACTGCGATAACAAGTCCACCATTTCACTGACAAAGAATCCAGTTTTTCATGGTAGTGACTGGGCAGGTGATATGGAAGAGAGGAAAAGTACTTCCGGATATGCATTCCATATGGGTTCTGGAGTATTTTCTTGGTCATCGAAAAGTAGCAGGTGGTTGCTTTATCGACTACGGAATCTGAGTATATTGTAGTTGCTAGTGGTGCTACACAGGCTGTGTGGCTGCGTCGTATGCTTTGTGACTTGAAGCATCAACAGAATGCTCATACAGTGATCTACTGCGATAACAAGTCCACCATTTCACTGACAAAGAATCCAGTTTTTCATGGTAGGAGTAAGCACATTGACATCAAGTTTCATTTCATTCGAGACTTGGTAAAGGATAATATAATCGTGATAGAATACTGTCGTTCTAAGGAGTAGATTGCAGACATATTCACGAAGCCGTTCAAAGTTGATTCATTCCTAAAACTGAAGAAAACTTTACGCATGATAAGTTATGGAAAACTTGGTTTAAGGGGAGATATGTAAGATTTAATATAAACCAAGTTGTTAAATTAGTAGAGTCAGTATTGTCTGCTAGTCAGACATTGTGTGCTTTTGTGTAATCAACAAATTCTGCTGATAGTGTTAGGCAGTTTAGTTAGGCAGCATACAAATATTTAAGTAATGTTTACACTTAATAGTTGTCAGGATTCCAACCTATATAAGGGTTGATCCAGTTTATTTCAATTAACTCAATTCAATACAACAATCAATTTGTAGAAACTACTTTCTATTGAATTGAGTTAATTGAAATAAACTGGATCAACCCTTATATAGATTGGAATCCTGACAACTATTAAGTGTGAACATTACTTAAATATTTGTATGCTGCCTAACTAAACTGCCTAACACTATCAACAGACTTTGTTGATTACACACAAGCACACAATGCCTGACTAGCAGACAATACTGACTCTACTAATTTAACAATTTGGTTTAGATTAAATCCTACATATCTCCCCTTAAACCAAGTTTTCCATAACTTATCATGCCTAAAGATTTCTTCAGTTTTAGGAATGAATCGACTTTGATGTCAATGTGCTTACTCCTACCATGAAAAACTGGATTCTTTGTCAGTGAAATGGTGGACTTATTATCGCAGTAGATCACTGTAGGAGCATTCTGTTGATGCTTCAAGTCACAAAGCATACGACGCAGCCACACAGCCTGTGTAGCACCACTAGCAACTGCAATATACTCAGCTTCCGTAGTCGATAAAGCAACCACCTGCTGGCTTTTCGATGACCAAGAAAATACTCCGGAACCCAGATGGAATGCATATCCGGAAGTACTTTTCCTCTCTTCCATATCACCTTCCCAGTCACTATCTGTGTATCCCACAAGCTCAATCTTATTAGCAGAAGAGTAAAGGATACCGTCATCTAATGTACCTTTCACATATCGCAAAATACGCTTGCCAGCTTGCAAGTGAGATTGCCTTAGAGAATCCATAAACCTGCTGATAAGCCCAACTCCATATGCAATGTCAGGTCTAGTAGAAGTTAAGTATCTTAAACTTCCTACTAGTCTCCGAAAGATGGTAGCATCAATCAGCTCACTAGACCCATCTTTCACTAACTTCAATCTCTCTTCAACAGGAGTGAGAATCAGCTTACATCCCTCCATCTTGAACTTCTTCTGACATAAGAATATGCCATCATCCGTCTGACTCACCTCAATAGACGGAAGTAAGACATCAACCCCAAATCTGTCATCTCAAAATGACCAATCATTGCTTTCTTGAACTCTGCAATCATATCAGGGTTATTGCCGGTAATAATCAAATCATCAACATATAAACACACAATGAGAATATCTCCATGTAGATTTGTCTTGATGTACAAAGTATGCTCGTAAGGACATCTCTGAAACTCATGTTGAATAAAGTATGTGTCAATGCGTGTATACCACGCCCTGGGTGCGTGCTTCAACCCATATAAGGCCTTCTTTAACTTGTAGACCTTCGTTTCTTGCCCCATTTTCACAAAACCTATCGGCTGGTGAATGTAGACTTCTTCCTCTATCTCACCATTTAAGAATGCCGATTTTACATCCATCTGGAAGATTCTCCAGCGATTCTGTGCGGCAAGAGACACAATCAAGCGAACGGTGTCAAGTCTGGCAACTGGTGCAAGAACCTCAAAATAATCAATCCTCGGTTTCTGCTTGTAACCTTTTTCAACAGACGTGCTTTATAACGCTCCGCATCACCGTTTGGCTTGTATTTTGTCTTATACACCCATTTAACACCAATAGGTTGTTTACCACGAGGCAAATCAGAAAGATCCCATGTGTTATTCTTCTCAATTGCACTTATCTCCTCATCCATTGCTTTTATCCAGCAATCATCTCGAGCAGCATATTCATATGTGATAGGATCACAATCTGCAAATAATGCAAAGTTCACTAACTCTTCATCAGTTAGGTCATCGTCATTACTGAGAACACAATCCTGCAAACGAGCTGGACTGCTGGATGTGGAGTCACACCAGGTGATGGTGTCATAGGGGTAGATTCTTCCTGAACAATCTCTTCCAGATCAACATTAACATTTGAAGAGCTCCCCTTACCACGGGACCAATCCCAGCAACCTTGCTCATCAAAGGTAACGTCTCGACTGACAATTACCTTTCCGGATACTGGATTATACAACTTGTATCCTTTTGTCATCTGACTGTAGCCGAGGAAAATGCACTTCTCTGCCTTATCATCAAGCTTCTTCCTCAAAACATCAGGTACATGAGCTTACCAAATACAACCGAACACTCGTAGATGTCCAATACTGGGTTTGCGTCGAGTCCAAGCTTCATGTGGAGTCTTTCCAAGAACACTTCTAGTAGGGCACTTGTTCAACAAATAGAACGCACAAGCAACTGCATCACCCCAAAAACCTTTGGGTAAATTCTTCAAGTGCAACATACACCTGACCATATCCATGACTGTTCTATTCTTCCTCTCAGCTACTCCATTTTGCTGAAGAGTGTATCTGGTTGTCATTTGATGATTAATGTCATATTTCTGTAAGAAACCATCGCAGACAATATATTCTGTGCCTCTGTCTGTTCTCAACATCTTGATAGATCTTCCACACTGCTTCTCAACATTCGCCTTAAATCTTTTAAAGGCATCACAAGCATCTGACTTCTGCTACAAGAAATACACCCACCCAAGCTTTCCTACTAAAGTCATCAATAAAGGTAATAAAATACCTAGGAATTTCCATTTGATGGAACCTCCACTGAGCATAAATCTGAATGCACCAGCTCCAAGGGCTTACTGGTTCTCCATGCCTTTCCTATGGGAAACGGGTCTCTGTGCTTCTTTCCTAAGATACATGTCTCGCAAACTTTATTTGGGGAATTTATGGAAGGTAATCCTGAAACCATCTTTCTAGATGCTAGCTATTTCAGACTTCCAAAATTCACATGGCCAAACCGCATGTGCCACAACCAATTCTCATCATAAATCACTGAACTAAAGCAAGGTAAACTATCACTATTAATAAGTAGTGGAAACAAACGGTTTTGTGACATTTTTACCTTTGCTATTAGCCTCTTCTGTGCACTATTGATGGTGCAAATTCCTTCGTGGATCCGTATGTCATATCCTTTCTCCGAAAGTTGTCCCACACTCAATAAGTTATTCTACAGGTTTGGAACAAACAATACATCTGAGATGGCATTCTGGGACCCATCCTTCAAAGTGATAGAGATTATGCCCTTCCCCATCGCTGGCACCGTTGTGTCATTCCCAAACTTCACCGATGAAGTAAAGGATTCATCTAACTGTGTGAACATCTTCTTTTCCCCACACATGTGGTTGCTGCAGCCCGAATCCAGAAACCATTTGTTCTTGGCTCTATCGTCTGCCATGTTGCATGCTAGCAACAATGTTTCTGAACAATCACCATCTTCTGTAACATTTGCTTGGAAATCTTGCTTTCTAGATCTGCACTCAGATTTGTAATAGCCAAATTTTTTGCAATTAAAACACTGAACCTGAGACTTATTCCTCTGATTAGTGTTGTTGTTGTTGTTGTTGTTGTTGTTGTTATTGTTGCTCCCTCAGCCTGTTTCCTGGCTAGAACTGGAAGCACCTCCTCTTCTGTTTTGCGAGTTCTGACCCCACTGTCTAGACTTAGAATTCCTCTGAGTCTCATCTTTGTCTCTCTTAAGACTTAATTGGCTTTGTAAAGCCTCCTCCACCTTAATTTCTGACTTCTCATCCAGACATTGTTCATGGGCTTCGAGTGAGCCTATCAACTCATCCAACGTCATCGTCTCGAGATCTTTGGACTCCTTAATGGCAGTCACCTTGTACTCAAACTTTGAATTAAGTGTTCGGAGAATCTTCTCCATAATCTGAACATTTGAAATTGTCTCACCATTGGACTTCATCTGATTAACAAGTACCAATATCCGTGAGAAATAATCTACCACCTTCTCAGTTTTCATCATTTGAAGAAGCTCCAACTGCCTCCGCATAGTCTGCAGGCGAACTTTCTTCACCTTTTCAGCTTCCTCTGTACGTGTTCATCAGAATATCCCATGCTCCTTTTGCTGAAGTGGCATGTGCGATTTTCTCAAAAATCATCGAATCCAGCGACTGGTTGATGAAAAACCTCACCTTCAGATCCTTCCAAGTTGTTGCAGCATCTATTGGACTAACAATATCCTCGGAAACAACAGTCCAGAACTCCTGGTATTCGAACAAAAGTTGCATCTGGACCCTCCAATACTCAAAATTTGCCTTTCCATCAAATTTGGGTATTTGGGGCTGAATTGTATTATTTCCAAAATTGGAGGTAGCCATTTGTAAATTACCAGAGAGGGGTATAATCCGTAATTTTCCACAAAACACAATGATGAAATAAAAACACAATAATTAAAAAACAATAATTAAAAAACTTTACTTTTAACTTTTCACTTTTAAAAAAAAAATGCTTTGACTGTCTTTTTTTTTTGGATTTTTCCTTATAACGTCTGTGTTAAAAAAAACAACAGACCTCTCTCTCTTTCTCTCTATATACATATATATATGCTCCCACTCTCTCCTTTGATCAAAACAGATCAGAAACCAAAAACATCCTCTCTCTTTCAACCCAAACAGAAAAAAACTTATCTTAGGATGTCGATTTGACCTCCAAAACGTCTTCCTGTTGACGATGATTCTTTGGAAGAAATGGAAGGTGATCACTAGCTGCACCTACGGATGTTGGTGGTGTCAACCCATTCTCCCAGCGGTCGGCAGCTGGTGGTGGTGGAGATGACTGACTCTGGTAACTTCTGAGTTTTTTTTTTTTTTTCGTCTGAACCTCCTTTTTCTAGTTCGAAAAAAAAATGCCTCTGAACCTCTCTTGGTTCAAATCCGGCACCGGTGAGTTTTTTCAACTATCCGATTCCTAACTAGAATCTAGCTCAGATAACTCCCTCACAGTGTATCTCTCACACTCACAGTCTCTACCACACACACACCTTCGAGCTCTCAAGCTCTTTGAACACATACGTTTTAGAGAGAGATGCTCCTCCTTCTCTCTAGAATTTGTTGCTACCTTCTTTTTCTAGCTTGTTTTCATGGTGGACTCTTCTCCATCCATGGATCCGTCACCTAAACATCCATCTCTTCCTTGTCTTGGTTCCAAGAGGCTTTCTACCCCCTACTCTTTGGTTCTCCCACCCGGTTCTACCATGAAAAATCCACCATTCCCGGAAGCACCTTCTTTTTCCACTTCTAGTGTACTGCCTCCCACCCTTTGCTTGCAAGACTGTCCTTTACCCTCCCCCCACATAGTTTCTTCAGCTAGGTGTTTCTTCCATTTTAAATGCTAATGACTCTATTGAGTGCAGCAACGGGTCTACCAAAAGAGGGCATGGTTCTAGCATACCCAAGCTTGTTTTAAATAATGCCTTCAACCAAGCAAGAACTGGTCATAGTACACTCAATAGAGCTGTTATTACTGAAGCTAAAGGGGTCCTATCAAGCAGCCCAAAAACCTCAACTATTGCTGCCATTTTAGGCAACAATGGAGGTCTTGAAGATTCAGGCTTTGCTGCACATCTCAAGAACGAATTGGGGAAGATGAAACGGCCCATGGATCAATGCAATAGGTCTGAAAAGTCTAATAGGTCTGAAAAGTCTGCTGGTATGGTTGAAAGGTCTGATGGTCTGGTTGAAAAGTCCGCTGATATGGTTGAAAAAGCCTGCCTCTAAAGGAGAAGATTGTCCAGCTGCAATTGTTGAAGATCAAAAGGTCCAGCTACAGAAGGTCTCCTCTTTAAGCAATTATGTGCTGCCCCATAAGAAAGGTATTTCTATCACTCCTCCTTTGGTGAATAAAGATGCTAGTAATGCTACAGGTCAAGTGCCTCCTATAATTTCCGAAAAAAGCCCTATTTCTTATAGTAATGTGCTGAAATGTGCTCATCATAATCCACTTATGGATCCCCCCTCTGGTAGGCCTATGAATCTTAAATACTATCAGCCCTTTAATAGTGGAAATAGGAAGTGTGTCTCCCCTCCCTTAAAAGTTACAGAGAATGGCTCTAAAGCATGGAAGAACTGCTTGGTGGGTTATTTTATTGAGAAAAAGCTCCCATTTTCTCTAGTTAACAACATAGCCATGCGTATTTGGGGCAATCGTGGCATGTTGGAAGTTCCAGCTAATGAAAAGGGGTTCTACTACTTTAAGTTCTCGGATGATGAAGCTTGTTCTAATGTGTTAGAGGCAGGCCCTTGGTTATTTGCTGGAAGGATGGTGATCCTCAAAAAATGGCATCCTAGGCTCATTCTATCTAAAGATTCCTACTCTAAAATTCCGGTTTGAGTTAAGCTCTTCAACATTCCCCATGAATACTTGAATGAAAAAGGGCTGAGCCATATTGCTAGTGCGGTTGGTAAGCCCCTCTATGCTGATAGCCTAACTGAATCCATGAAGAGAATTTCCTTTGCTAGGGTTTGTATTGAAATTAATGCCTCTTGTGACATTGTTGATTCCTTTGACCTACTTATGGATGAAAGTTCAAACCCAAAACTTGGAGAAAAAGTGGAAATCTTGGTGGAATACCAATGGAAACTAAAAATTTGTATTGAATGCAAGTCTTTTGGCAACTCTATTACTAATTGCCCAAAGCTTAAGCCTCTACTTTCCCCATCTGAAAATGTTTCTACTCCTAAGCTAAAACAAGAATGGAGGAGAGTCAATAAACGAGATGCTCCCACGGTATACTCTCCCCAAGCATGCAAGGAACCTCCTCCGGTTGGCTCCTTGAAAGATTATGAAGTTATCTCCATTTGTAATACTGAAAATGAGCCTTCTTGGTGTCCTACCAACCTATCTAACCTTGACCAATGCCATAACCTCTCTATGGAAAGGGCTATTGGTACCTCCAACAAGTTTGCAGCTCTTGTTGAGGAAGGTGATAACCGCAATGACCAATGCAATGACCAGAGCAATGACCAATGTAATGATGTTGATCCTCCTTCTATGGCCTCTCTGGACCAGTGCAATGACCAATGTACTGATGTTGATTCTCCTACTACGGCCTCTCCGGACCATTCTCTATGGCACTCAAAAATAAAAAACATTGATGGGGTCACTGTTAAAGGGCTCTCCAGCCCAACGGAATCCTCTAGCAAGAAGATGAAGAAGAAACAGACTGCTAAGAAAGGCAAGGTTAATAGCTCACAAGCTAAGGTAATGCCTTTTCAACCTCTCGATGACTAATCTAGCATGTTGGAACACTAGGGGTCTGAATTCCACCCCTAAACAATCAGAAGTTAGGAAGTTGTTGCTCGACTATAACATCAGTCTAGTTTGTTCAATTAAGACAAGAGTGAGAATTAACAAGAAAACTCTAGTTGCCAATTCAGTTTTCAAAGATTGGGATATGATAGATAATTATAATAGTCATAGTCCTGGAAGAATTTGGGTTGGTTGGGATCCTAGAATTCTCAATATCACTAAAATTAGTGAAACCGATCAGATCATCCATTGTAATGCTTGTATTTTAGGACACCAATGACCAGTTTCGAATCTTCTTTGTTTATGGCTCTAATGATGATAGATTAAGGAAGGCTCTTTGGCAAAGTATGTGTTCAAGTCAGCATGGTTCTCCTTGGATTGTGCTTGGTGATTTCAATGTCTCTAGGAGTGTGGGTGAGTCAATTGGGGGCTGCTCCAGAATTTCGGGTGCTATGGAGGAGTTCGATGATTGTCTTCAATCTTTGGAGCTCGATGATCTTCGTTTCTCAGGTTTTCTTCATACTTGGTGCAACAAGAGAAGCAACGGTTGTATCTCTAAGAAATTGGATAAAGTTCTTGTCAATAATGATTGGCTTCAAAAGTTTGAGAATTCTGAAGCGATTTTCCTTCCCCCTAGCATTTCGGATCACTGTCCCTCCGTGGTTAAACTTGGGTTGCAAGGTATTAAGAAAAATCGCCCTTTCAAAATTTTCAAATTTCTAACGGATAGAGCAGATTTCCTCCCCTTGGTTGATAGGTGTTGGCGGGAGCAAGTTCATGGCACCATGCAGTACAAGCTTTGCTCTAAGCTTCGAAATCTGAAGAAGGTTCTTAAGACCCTCAATAATGACAAGGTGGGAGACTTGACAATTAAATCGATTGAAGCCAAGGCTGCCCTTGACGATTGTCAACGCCTCCTTGACCAGCAGCCCCTTGATTCTAATCTTAGAATTCGGGAAAAAGAGCTTATAAGCTGGTATACTACGACACTTAAAGCTGAAGAGGACCTACTAAGGCAAAAATCTAGAATCCAATGGCTTAAGGCTGGTGACCGCAACTCCTCTTATTTCTTCAAAGCCATCAATGGTAAGCGTAATAGAAGCAAGATCCACACTATTACCGGAGATGATGGTTCCTTGATTGAAGGTGATATTCTGGTCAAGAAAGAGGCTATTCGTCATTTTCAGACTATTCTTGGTTACTCGAGGCCCATTAGTCATGGAATTGGTACTACTTTGAGCAATATTATTGTTAAGGTCATTTCCAATGGGCAAGCTGATTTCATGGGTAGAGATGTCACCGATGATGAGATTCAGGAAGTTTGCTTCTCCCTCCACCCAAACAAGACTCCGGGCCCAGATGGTTTCAATGCTCACTTTTTCAAGATAACATGGGACATTGTTGGTGAAGATGTCATTAGTGCTGTCCAAGAGTTCTTTAGGTCTGGTCTATTGCTCTAGGAACTCAATGCTACTATCCTTGCTTTGGTCCCTAAAGTCCCTAACCCTTCTAAGATGAAGGACTTCAGACCTATCTCTTGTTGCAACACACTCTATAAGATCATTGCCAAGATAATTGTGAATAGGATCAAGCCTTGCCTTCCGGATATAATCAGCCCTTCTCAATCAGCTTTTGTGGCTGGTAGGTGTATTGGTGATAACATTCTTCTTGTGCAAGATCTTATGAGGAACTACCACAAAGATGCTAGCTGCCATATGTTGGATCTTAAAGTGGATTTAATGAAGGCTTTTGACATGGTGGATTGGGGATTCTTACTTGAAACCCTTGCTGCCTTTCACTTCCCTCATAAAGTCATTATGTGGATCAAAGCTTGCCTAACTACCCCCAAGTTCTCTATCTCTATCAATGAGGAGCTTGCTGGTTTCTTTTCCGGAAAGAGAGGCCTTCGCCAAGGGGATCCCATGTCCCACTACCTGTTTGTTATTGTTATGGAAGTTCTTTCAAAAATTCTGGCCAAGCGCATTAGAGGACTCTCCTAGTTTCAAGTTTTATTGGAGGTGTGACAAGATTAAGTTTTCCCACCTTTGTTTTGCCGATGACCTTATTATATTATGCCATGGCTCTCTTTCATCAGCACGTGTTGTTAAGGCAGCGCTTGATGAGTTCTCCTTGTTATCTGGCCTCCATGCTAATCATGCTAAGAGCAACATCTTCACTTCCGAGGTTTCTCATACCATCAACCAGCAGCTTATCAACCTTTTTGGTTATACGGTTGGTTCTCTCCCCATTCGTTATTTTGGCAAACCTATCATCTCTTCTAGATTACGCCTTCGTGATTGCTCCCCCCTTATGGACAGAGTCTCAGGAAGACTTGCTTCTTGGCTGAACCGAGGCCTCTCTTATGCTGGTCGCTTGCAACTTATTGTCTCGATTTTGACTAGTTTACAAGTATTTTGGGCTAGTTATCTTTGCCTCTCTAAAAACAGTTTTGAATATTATTGAGCAGAAATTTAGAAGCTTTTTGTGGAGAGGAATTGAAGGCAATAGCAAGGGTGCAAAGATATGCTGGTCAGATATTTGTCTCCCTAAGTAACAGGGAGGTCTTAGGCATCAAGGACCTATCCTCTTGGAACAAAGCTCTCATGATTAGGCATATTTGGATTTTGAGTTATGGCACAAATAACCTATGGTCTTCTTGGATCAAAGGCTACCACCTTAAGGACTCTAATCTTTGGGAGGCTAAAACTCCATGTATTTGCTCTTGGAATTGGAGAAAACTCCTCCATCTCCGGCCTCTTGTTCGCCCCCTTATTCCCCCCCTTATTCAGCTTTGGCTTCTCTTAGAACCCCTCATCCGTTTGTTCCTTGGTTTAAGCTTGTTTGGTTCCCCCAAAATATTCCTAGAATGAGTTTTATCCTATGAGTGGCAATTAGAGGCAGGCTCTCTACTCGGGATCACATCCATAAATATGACCCTATGGCGGTTACTACTTGTGTTCTTTGCAACACCCTCCCGGAGTCTCATGACCACCTTTTTTTTAGTGCTTATTCAGTATAGCCATTTGGACTCAGCTTATGAATATTTGTGGGTCTCCTTGGAATTGCCTTTGTTGGAATGCTTTCATTGACTGGGCTTCCACTCATTAGAGAGTGAACTCTACTGCTATTGTTGCTAACAAGCTTTGTCTTGGGGTTGCGGTTTATCATATTTGGAGAGAGCGAAACTTTCGCATTTTCGAAGTCACTCAAAAGACTAGTTTGGTTGTTGTTTGCTCCATTATTGACACCATTCGCTGCCGGCTATCCTCTTTCAATTTAAAGAACCACCCTATCATTGCCTTGAATTGGAATGTCAACTCTAGTTGATTTGCTGTGTTGCTCTTGTCTTGTCTTGCTCGTTTGTTAGAGCTGTTTTGAGCCTTTGTTTAGCTCTTGCTTTGCTTCCTAGGGTATGCCCCTTGTATTTTGTACATTCTCTCTCTTTCTATGATACTATTTACTTACCCAAAAAACAAAAAAAAACCCTATCAATGGAGATAATCGACCTTATTAATGAAGATAGTCAACCCTATTAATGGAGATAATCAAATGAAGATAGTCTACTCTTTAATGGCCATTCACAACTCCATTAATGGGAAATCAGTCAATTCTTTGATGGCCATTCACAACACCATTAATGAAGATAGTCAACTATTTAGTGGTCATTCAAAATGCCATTCATGGGAAATTAGTCAACTCTATCGACACCAAATCAGTGTTCCTATGATTGCGAATTGATTAACTAAATTAACGGAGTGGACAACAAGAATTAGAACATAAAAATATGACAAAGCTCTCTCCAAGAAAGGGATCAAGATATTATTCGGTATTCGAATGATCTACAAAAAAGGTAACCACAATCGCCCACTGAGAAAGTTCTACTAATGAAAGATGATGGATCCGCCATCGTCGGTAGTGTCAAAGGCACCCTACCTGAATAACTATCTGGACACGCTAGAAAGGAGTTGGAGAACTGGGGAGTCGTGAGCTCCCCCGTACCATCTTTATAGGAGAGAGTTTATAGGAGTGAGCAGAGTTCTTGAGGATCCGACACCGGATCTAGAGGAGCCTACTTCCTCGCTTGCTATTTGGGTCGTGGAACTACAAAGAAGACCTTGAGAAGATATCTGGTACCGGGACTGGGTACTAGGACCAAGGACCGAGACCAGGGACCAGGGGACAGGACCAGCCCCTCACACGAGCAAGGGAACTTCAAGCGCCATATCTTCTCCTAATCCTCGAAGCCCTGACGAGCGGGGTGATTTTTCTCCTACCTACTGTACCTTTCTTTTTACTCATACAAAACCCCGGTACCTAGAGGTACCTGCCCCGCTGCGATCTCCCGGGTTGTAGTTTGATGGTGTTGATAGAAGTTATACTCTCAAAGAATTTTCAGTTAACAAATACTAAGGTTGACTTCCTAACGGATAGGATTTCTGGGTGTGTTTTGGGATTGACTGGCCCCTAAGGCAGCAATTCTTAAGTTAAGTTCATGAGATCTGAAATGATGGGTTACATTCACAAGGATTTAATTAAAATGGTTAATTAAAATCATGACTAAAATAAATGATGGTTAAATGATATAAGAATTAAGATTTATTAGTGTATCATTTGATTGAGAATGTCTTGATTTAACATTTAAGTACTTGATCGACCCTAAGGCGGCATGTCCGTATGGTATGTTGGATTGTCGTGGCACAGCAAGTTTTTTTAGGGATATTTTCATGTTCATTAATCATGTTCATGCATCATGTTTAATTATATGCGGAATTTTTTAACATGTGATATGAAGTATGAATGAATGATTTTAATTTTATTTATGTTTATTTCAGCAATGTCTTCTGGATTACTTCAAATACTTGCTACTGAGAAATTAACCGGGGAAAACTTCACAAAATGGAAAAACAAAATGAATGCAATCTTTTTTTTTTGGGTAAGTAAATAGTATCATAGAAAGAGAGAAAGAATGTACAAAATACAAGGGGCATACTCCGGGAAGCAAAGCAAGAGCTAAACAAAGGCTCAAAACAGCTCTAATAAACGAGCAAGACAAGACAAGATCAAGACAGCAAATCAACTAGAGTTGACATTCCAATTAAGGCAATGATAGGGTGATTCTTTAAATTGAAAGAGGATAGCCGGCAGCGAATGGTGTCAATAGAGGAGCAAGCAACAACCAAACTAGTCTTTTGGGTGCCTTCTAAAATGCGACAATTTCGCTCTCTCCAAATATGATAAACTGCAACCCCAAGACAAAGCTTGTTAGCAACAATAGCAAGAGAGTTCCCTCTCCAATGAGTGGAAGCCCTGTCAATGAAAGCATTCCAACAAAAGCCATTCCAAGGAGACCCACAAATATTCATAAGCTGAGTCCAAATGGCTCTACTGAATAAACACTCAAAAAAAAGGTGGGCATGAGACTCTGGATGGGTGTTGCAAAGAACACAAGTAGTAACCGCCATAGGGTCATATTTATGGATGCGATCCCGAGTAGAGAGCCTGCTTCTAATTGCCACCCATAGGATAAAACTCATTCTAGGAATATTTTGGGGGAACCAAACAAGCTTAAACCAAGGAACAAACGGATGAGGGGTTCTAAGAGAAGCCAAAGTAGAGGAGGCAGAATAAGTACCATTGGAGGAAGGAAGCCAGCGAGCTCTATCATTCACATTGGAGTTAGGATTGTAGGAAGGCATACGACTTCTAATTTCAAAAAGATCAATGGACATAGCAGCCGGCCAACTCCAAGAATAGCCATGAACAATGGAACTAACCGTTGCGTGGATAGGGAGGCCTGAGTCATAGACAACACGGGGGCTCCATTTCGAAAGAAGAGGACCATTCGGGTGCCAATTGTAAAACCATAAGGAGGTGCTAGAACCGTTACCAATGTAGTGCTGAATAAGGGGGCGAACAAGAGGCCGAAGATGGAGGAGTTTTCTCCAATTCCAAGAGCAAGTACATGGAGTTTTAGCCTCCCAAAGATTAGAGTCCTTAAGGTGGTAGGCTTTGATCCAAGAAGACCATAGGTTATTTGTGCCATAACTAAAAATCCAAATATGCCTAATCATGAGAGCTTTGTTCCAAGAGGATAGGTCATTGATGCCAAGACCTCCCTCTTTCTTAAGGAGACAAATATCTGACCAGCATATCTTTGCACCCTTGCTATCGCCTTCAATTCCTCTCCACAAAAAGCTTCTAAATTTCTGCTCAATAATATTCAAAACTTTTTAAGGGAGGCAAAGATAACTAGCCCAAAATACTTGTAAACTACTCAAAACCGAGACAATAAGTTGCAAGTGACCAGCATAAGAGAGGCCTCGGTTCAGCCAAGAAGCAAGTCTTCCCGAGACTCTGTCCATTAGGGGGGAGCAATTCTGAAGGCGTAATCTAGAAGAGATGGTAGGTATGCCAAGATAACGAATGGGGAGAGAACCAACCGTATACCCACAAAGGTTGATAAGCTGGTGGTTGATGGTATGAGAAACCCCGGAAGTGAAGATGTTGCTCTTAGCATGATTAGCATTGAGGCTCGATAACAAGGAGAACTCATCAAGCGCTGCCTTAACAACACGTGCTTATGAAAGAGAGCCATGGCATAACGTAATAAGGTCATCAGCAAAACAAAGGTGGGAAAGCTTAATCTTGTCACACCTCCAATGAAACTTGAAACTAGGAGAGTCCTTAATGCGCTTGGCCAGAATTTTTGAAAGATCTTCCATAGCAATAACAAACAGGTAGGGGGACATGGGATCCCCTTGGCGAAGGCCTCTCTTTCCAGAAAAGAAACCAGCAAGCTCCCCATTGATAGAGATAGAGAACTTGGGGGTAGTTTGGCAAGCTTTGATCCACAAAATGACTTTAGGAGGGAAGTGAAAGGCAGCAAGGGTTTCAAGTAAGAATCCCTAATCCACCATGTCAAAAGCCTTCATTAAATCCACTTTAAGAGCCAACCTAGGGCAGCTAGCATCTTTGTGGTAGTTCCTCATAAGCTCTTGCACAAGAAGAATGTTATCACCAATACACCTACCAGCTACAAAAGCCGATTGAGAAGGGCTGATTATATCTGGAAGGCAAGGCTTGATCCTATTCATAATTATCTTGGCAATGATCTTATAGAGTGTGTTGCAACAAGAGATAGGTCTAAAGTCCTTCATCTTAGAAGGGTTAGGGACTTTGGGGACCAAAGCAAGGATAGTAGCATTGAGTTCCTTGAGCAATAGACCAGACATAAAGAACTCTTGGACAGCACTAATTACATCTTCACCAACAATGTCCCATGTTATCTTGAAAAAGTGAGCATTGAAACCATCTGGGCCAGGAGCCTTGTTTGGGTGGAGGGAGAAGCAAACTTCCCGAATCTCATCATCGGTGACATCTCTACCCATGAAATCAGCTTGCCCATTGGAAATGACCTTAACAATAATATTGCTTAAAGTAGTACCAATTCCATGACTAATGGGCCTCGAGTAACCAAGAATAGTCTGAAAATGACGAATAGCCTCTTTCTTGACCAGAATATCACCTTCAATCAAGGAACCATCATCTCCGGTAATAGTGTGGATCTTGTTTCTATTACGCTTACCATTGATGGTTTGAAGAAATAAGAGGAGTTGCGGTCACCAGCCTTAAGCTATTGAATTCTAGATTTTTGCCTTAGTAGGTCCTCTTCAGCTTTAAGTATCGTAGTATAACAGCTTATAAGCACTTTTTCCCAAATTCTAAGATTAGAATCAAGGGGCTGCTGGTCAAGGAGGCGTTGACAATCATCAAGGGCAGCCTTGGCTTCAATCGATTTAATTGTCAAGTCTCCCACCTTGTCATTATTGAGGGTCTTAAGAACCTTCTTCAGATTTCGAAGCTTAGAGCAAAGCTTGTACTGCATGGTGCCATGAACTTGCTCCCGCCAACACCTATCAACCAAGGGGAGGAAATCTGCTCTATCCGTTAGAAAATTGAAAATTTTGAAAGGGTGATTTTTCTTAATACCTTGCAACCCAAGTTTAACCACGGAGGGACAATGATCCGAAATGCTAGGGGGAAGGAAAATCGCTTCAGAATTCTCAAACTTTAGAAGCTAATCATTATTGACAAGAACTTTATCCAATTTCTTAGAGATACAACCGTTGCTTCTCTTGTTGCACCAAGTATGAAGAAAACCTGAGAAACGAAGATCATCGAGCTCCAAAGATTGAAGACAATCATCGAACTCCCCCATAGCACCCGAAATTCTGGAGCAGCCGCCAATTGACTCACCCACACTCCTAGAGACATTGAAATCACCAAGCACAATCCAAGGAGAACCATGCTGACTTGAACACATACTTTGCCAAAGAGCCTTCCTTAATCTATTATCATTAGAGCCATAAACAAAGAAGATTCGAAACTGGTCATTGGTGTCCAAAATACTAGCATTACAATAGATGATCTGATCAGTTTCACTAATTTTAGTGATATTGAGAATTCTAGGATCCCAACCAACCCAAATTCTTCCAGGTCTATGACTATTATAATTATCTATCATATCCCAATCTTTGAAAACTGAATTGGCAACAAGACTTTTCTTGTTAATTCTCACTCTTGTCTCAATTAAACAAACTAGACTGATGTTATAGTCGAGAAACAACTTCCTAACTTATGATTGTTTAGGGGTGGAATTTAGACCCCTGGTGTTCCAACATGCTAGATTAATCATCGAGAGGTTGAAAAGGCGTTACCTTAGCTTGTGAGCTATTAACCTTGCCTTTCTTAGCAGTCTGTTTCTTCTTCATCTTTTTGCTAGAGGATTCCGTGGGGTTGGAGAGCCCTTTAACAGTGACCCTATCAATGTTTTTTATTTTTGAGTGCCATAGAGAGTGGTCCGGAGAGGCCGTAGTAGGAGAATCAACATCAGTACATTGGTCATTGCACTGGTCCGGAGAGGCCATAGAAGGAGGATCAACATCATTACATTGGTCATTGCATTGGTCATTGCGGTTATCACCTTCCTCAACAAGAGCTGCAAACTTGTTGGAGGTATCAACAGCCCTTTCCATAGAGAGGTTTTGGCTTTGGTCAAGGTTAGGTAGGTTTGTAGGACACCAAGAAGGCTCATTTTCAGTATTACAAGTGGAGATAACTTCATCATCTTTCAAGGAGCCAACCGGAGGAGGTTTCATGCATGCTTGGGGAGAACAAACCGTAGGGCATCTCGTTTATTGACTCTCCTCCATTCTTGTTTTAGCTTAGGAGCAGAAACATTTTCAGATGGGGAAAGTAAAGGCTTAAGGTTTGGGCAATTAGTAATAGAGTGGCCAAAAGACTTGCATTCAGTACAAATTTTTGGTTTCCATTGGTATTCCACCAAGATTTCCACGTTTTCTCTAAGTTTTGGGTTTGAACTATCACCCATAAATAGGTCAAAGGAATCAACAAGGTCACAAGAGGCATCAATTTCAATACAAACCCTAGCAAAGGAAATTCTCTTCATGGATTCAGTTAGGCTATCAGCATAGAGGGGCTTACCAATAGCACTAGCAATATGGCTCAGCCCTTCTTCATTCCAGTATTCATGGGGAATGTTGAAGAGCTTAACCTAAACCGGAATTTTAGAGTAGGAATCTTTAGATAGAATGAGCCTAGGATGCCATTTTTTGAGGATCACCATCCTTCCAGCAAATAACCAAGGGCCAGCCTCTAACACATTAGAACAAGCTTCATCATCGGAGAACTTAAGTAGTAGAACCCTTTTTCATTAGCTAGAACTTCCAACAGGCCACGATTGCCCCAAATACGCATGGCTATGTTGTTAACTAGAGAAAATGGGAGCTTTTTCTCAATAAAATAACCCACCAAGCAGTTCTTCCATGCTTTAGAGCCATTCTCTGTAACTTCTAAGGGAGGGGAGACACACTTCCTATTTCCACTATGAAAGGGCTGATAGTATTTAAGATTCATAGGCCCACCAGAGGGGGGATCCATAAGTGGATTATGATGAGCACCTTTCAGCACATTACTATAAGAAATATGGCTTTTTTTCGGAAATTATAGGAGGCACTTGACCTATAGCATTGCTAGCATCTATATTCATGAAAGGAGGAGTGATAGAAACACCTTTATTATGGGGCAGCACATAATTGCTTAAAGAGGAGACCTCATGTATCTGGACCTTTTGATCTTCAACAATTGCGGCTGGACAATCTTCTCCTTTAGAGGCAGGTTTTTCAACCATACCATCAGACTTTTCAACCATACCAGCAGACTTTTCAGACCTATTAGACTTTTCAGACCTATTGCATTGATCCATGGGCCCTTTCATCTTCCCCAATTCGTTCTTGAGATGTGCAACAAAGCCTGAATCTTCAAGACCTCCATTGTTGCCTAAAATGGCAACAATAGTTGAGGTTTGTGGGCTGCTTGATAGGACCCTTTTAGCTTCAGCAACAACAGCTCTATTGAGTGTACTATGACCAGTTCTTGCTTGGTTGAAGGCATTATTTAAAACGAGCTTAGGTATGCTAGAACCATGCCCTCTTTTGGTAGACTCGTTGCTGCACTCAATAGAGTCATTAGCATTTAAAATGGAAGAAACACCAGCTGAAGAAACTATGTGGGGGGAGGGTAAAGGACGGTCTTGCAAGCAAAGGGTGGGAGGCAGTACACTAGAAGTGGAAAAAGAAGGTGCTTCCGGGAATGGTGGATTTTCCATGGTAGAACCGAGTGGAAGGACCAAAGAGTAAGGGGTAGAAAGCCTCTTGGAACCTAGGCAAGGAAGAGATGGATGTTTAGGTGAGGGATCTGTGGATGGAGAAGAGTCCACCATGAAAACAAGCTATAAAAAAAAGGCAGCAACAAATTCTAGAGAGAAGGAGGAGCATCTCTCTCTAAAACTGAAAATTATTTGAGCCTGACCCAATTGCTTAATGAGCTCACAACCTTTAAGTCCATGACAAAGGGCAACAAAGGAAAGACCGATGAGGCAAATGTTGCTGAACCATCTTCTTCTGGATCTTAGAAGAGGAAGAGGTCTGCTAGTAAGGCTAAGGCTAAGGCTAAGCCTATGAAGAAGCAAGCCTAAAGTAAAAAGAAGAGCACCGCAACTGACCAGGAAAAAGGAAAGTGTTTCCATTGCGACAAGGTCGGTCACAGGAAGAAGAACTGTCCATAGTACCTTGAGGAGCTCAAGAAGAAGAAGACAATGAAAGGTAAATCAGATTTACTTGTCATTGAAACTTGTTTAGTGGAAGATGATTCTTCACCTTAGATAGTAGATTCAGGTGGCCACTAACCATGTTTGCTCTTCTTTGTAGTAGACTGATTCATGGACGGACCTAAAAAAAGGGGCCTTCTCGATGTGCGTTGGATCAGGGGATGTCATTTCAGCTTATGCAGTCGGAGCAGTTAGACTAGTTTTTAATAGTTGTTTTCTTTTATAGGACAATGTTTATTATATTCCTGGGTTAACCAGAAATTTGATTTCGGTATCCAAATTGTTAGAACAATTTTATTCAGTTTCTTTTAGTAATAAATCGGTTATTATTTCTAGGGGATTAAATGTTTGTTCTAGGTTTGACTGAAAACAACTTGTATGTTTTAAGACCGTTAATTCATATATCACTACTCAATACTGAAATAGTTTAAAATTGAAAAACCTAAAACGAAACGACAAAAGGTTTCTCCAGATAATGAAGCGTATATGTGGCATCTAAGACTTGGACACATCAACCTTGACATGATAGATAGACTAGTAAAAGGTGGATCTTTAAATCAGTTAAAGATCGGCAGTTTACCTGTCTGCGAATCTTGTTTGGAAGGAAAGATAACCAAGAGACGTTTTACTGGAAAAGGGCTTTAAGCTACATAACCACTGGAGCTTATACATTCAGACTGATTATGTTCAATAGCAAGAGTGTAATAATGTATTTGACAATCTTTTAATATTAATAAAGTGATTCCTAGTTTAACAAATCTTATAGCATTTATAGTTTAATTATTATAATTGTCAAAAGTATATAATCATAAGGTCAAAAGACTACGAGAAATGAAAGGCGATCCAAGTATCAACGTCTTGCCTAGACGATAATGTTTTTGTGGGAGGCAACCCACCTATGGTTAAAATTTTAAAATTTTCTTGTTTTAGTTTTATTTTGCTTTGATTGAATAAATCTTGTGGTGATTTGATGTCTTAAGAGAATACTTATATTATTGGTGGATGGTGGATATTCTTATGAGATATATATAATTGTGTGGTTGATAAATTTTTGGTTAGATTTTTGTGTTTAAAGCTAGGTTCTTCATCTCTTGGAATTGACACACCGACAATTTTTTGTAAAAGAAATGCTTGATGTTGTGGATGTGAACACTTGTGGATGTTGGCCTTTGTTTTATTAAATCTATTAATTATGTTTCATTTATTTTTTTTATTGCTTCCCATAATTGATTGTCATTGATTGTACACTCATCTCTTTGCTAATTGATTGAGGGAATTAATTGAGTAGTTGACTTGGTATACAGTCTACTTGGTTTTCTTAAGCTCATTTGAATGGAATGTCAAAAGATTACCCTCCTTGAGTGAGACTCGGACTTAACAATCTCAATATTTATCTAATCTCAATCAGGTAATCAATTCTATACACTGTAGGTTGATTGCTTATGTGAGGTTAAGCACCAATACTATACCCTTTAGGTTGGTGACTTTATAAAGAGATTGGTCTCTTAATTTGATGATGTGCATTCATGGAAAATCCTAAGTGAGTGGTCAATCATGTACACTCTAGGTTGATCATTTATGAAGGATAGTGTCAAGTGAGTGGCCAATACTATACACTCTAGGTTGGTCGTTCATGAGGGATAATTTAATCAATGCTATACCCTCTAGGTTTATTACATAAGATTAATGTACGCTCATGAGAGTTCATGATTGCCCACTATTCACTTGTTGGATCCATCAATACCTTAGTGAAAATACTATTAAGCGTGTGTCTATTAACCTAGAGTGGGGGGGGGGGGGGGGTGAATATGTTTTAGTTGATTTATTACCAACTTTTCGAATTAATCAATTTTAATAGTGCTACCCCATATTAGCAATCAATCAATCCAAAATAAATATGCGGATAACAATAAAAACACATTGATTGATTTACGTGAGAAACCCTCCAACTTGGTAAAAACTCACGAGTTATCCTTCTAGCCACATACGGTCCTCAAATCCACTATTTGAATGAAAGTTTACAACCTAGGTTGACCTCAAGTCATACCATACTTGGTCACTAACCCTTTCACTATACTCAACGGGCCTTTAATAGTGATCCTAGATCAACAAGATTGTGAACTAATCCACTTAGTCACAAAGCTTAACAATCAATGAAGAGATTAAGCAACCTATGTGAATATCTGACAATATTCTATCATGCAATTAATGCTAGGCTACACTAAATGCTTATCTAGGGATTTAAAGATGCCAATAAATGCAAATCCTAGATATTAATATCTAAATGCAAATACATGAAGATTTAGCTAAAGGGCAAAATTGTCCTAAATGATAGCTATCAATTATCATTGTTCTCAACCAACAAAAAAATAACTCAATCATGTTATAAATGTCATTAAACATAGAGCTATGCATAAAATTCACATAAAAGAGCTAAACCTAGGCATACATGAACATAAAAGATGCAATGGAGATTTAGAACATGTTCAAGTTACCTAGTCAACAAAAGCAAAATGAATCCATGGTGAGATGATGCTTGAAAGAAGCTAAATGCACATGGATTGGAGTTTGGTTGAGTAAAGGTGGGTTCTTGGGAGACTCTCTCTCTTGTAAAGACACTTTCTCTCTCTAGGTTTTAATTTTGGAATCCCACACAGAAATGGTGAAAAAGATGATGAATTTATATAGGGAAAAATGAGACCAAATGAAAAGACAAAAATGCCCTGAAACAGTGCAGTGCGCCGGTCTCCTGCCCATAGTGCGTGGGTCACGTACCCGGGCACACTTCCCTCACCGATGTGGTAACACACAGCGGTGACATAGCGGTGACCTACAGGAAGCGCACCGCTGTGATAATTCACAGCGCCAAGACAAAGGTGTCACAGAGATCATCATAGTGTGAGGGTATCCTACCTGCAGTGCGCGGGTCTCCTACCCGCGCACAACAAGCAAAAAGCATGCAAAAAGTGAAAACGTGCAAGGAATTCTACCCTAAGGTAAGCCAAACAAGATGCAATAGAATTAAGCATGCAAGGAGAGAATTATAGCACGAGTATGCACATAAAAGAAACACAACAAGGATAATTAAATTGAGAATGTATGAGATGTGTGTGTGTGTGTGCAACTAGATCTCTTTAGAGAGAGTTAAGCTAGTGATATACCTTTGAAGTGCTCTGAGCTTGGAAATGCCGTTGAAGCTTAATAACGAACAAAAAGGCCTAAACTACCCTTACAAGCAAATCCCCATGTGGTTTGTCAAAGAAATGAGCCAATCAAAATATGAGGAACTTACAATCTCCCCCTTTGGCTATTTCGTGACAAAACCACCACTCACAAATCATCCTCACAAATAAAATTATAAATAAGAGGTCAACAAAAGTTATTCTACATTACAAAGAGATACCTAAAATCTAGATCTTCAAGCCTTCAATCTCTTGTAGAATAATCATCCCTACAAAACAAGATGGTTACAGTTTCCAAGACAAGTGTATGTGAGGTGATCAAGTGAAAAAATACAAACAAGCGTTTGCATTAACGAACACAATAAATGATGAAATGACGTGCAATGAAAATGCTCCCCCTAAATGGATTACTCCCCCTCAACAAGATAATCTCCCCTAATATGCAGCTAACCAAAACTTCACACTACTCCCCACTTTTTACATGAGATAGGCAAAGGAGTATTCCCCAAACGGGTCACTTTAGCAAAGAGAGCTATTTGCACGGTAAGTGCATAATCATATACAACAACTTTATGCAACATAATTAATAGAGAGAGATTCAAAGAGGTTTTATTTTTAAGAAAAAAATATGTGAGTTAGTTGCTTTGGATGCAAGACATGTAACATCAAAGTTCAAGCAAATGGTAGTTGGCAAAGTGAACATCAAAAGGTTTCCAAAGGAATTCAAACCAATTTGTACCCTATTGCCATAATTAAACAAGATATAGCTTTAAAAACTTATAGCACACAGAAGCAACCATGTCAATCCTTAATGGTCAATCAAGACATGGATATAAAATCCTTATTCATTGAATGGATATAGAATCCTTATTGGTTGTTGTCTTGTTCAACCAATTTTTTTTTGGGTAAGTAAATAGTATCATAGAAAGAGAGAAAGAATGTACAAAATACAAGGGGCATACCCCAGAGAGCAAAGCAAGAGCTAAACAAAGGCTCAAAACAGCTTTAGTGTTCTTTGCAACACCCACTCGGAGTCTCATGCCCACCTTTTTTTTGAGTGTTTATTCAATAGAGCCATTTGGACTCAGCTTATGAATATTTGTGGGTCTCCTTGGAATGGCCTTTGTTGGAATGCTTTCATTGACTGGGCTTCCACTCACTGGAGAGGGAACTCTCCTGCTATTGTTGCTAACAAGCTTTGTCTTGGGGTTGCGGTTTATCATATTTGGAAAGAGCGAAACTGTCTCATTTTCGAAGGCACTCAAAAGACTAGTTTGGTTGTTGCTCGCTACATTGTTGACACCATTCGCTGCCGGCTATCCTCTTTGAATTTAAAGAACCACCCTATCATTGCCTTGAATTGGAATGTCAACTCTAGTTGATTTGTTGTCTTGCTCTTGTCTTGTCTTGCTCGTTTGTTAGAGCTGTTTTGAGCCTTTGTTTAGCTCTTGCTTTGCTTCCTGGGGTATGCCCCTTGTATTTTGTACATTCTTTCTCTCTTTCTATGATACTATTTACTTACCCAAAAAAAAAAACGAGCAAGACAAGACAAGAGCAAGACAGCAAATCAACTAGAGTTGACATTCCAATTCAAGGCAATGACAGGGTGGTTCTTTAAATTGAAAGAGGATAGCCGGCAGCGAATGGTGTCAATAATGGAGCGAGAAACAACCGAACTAGTCTTTTGAGTGCCTTCAAAAATACGACAGTTTCGCTCTCTCCAAATATGATTAAATGCAACCCCAAGACAAAGCTTGTTAGCAACAATAGCAACAGAGTTCCCTTTCCAATGAGTGGAAGCCCAGTCAATGAAAGCATTCCAACAAAGGCCATTCCAAGGAGACCCACAAATATTCATAAGCTGAGTCCAAATGGCTTTACTGAATAAACACTCAAAAAAAAGGTGGGTATGAGACTCCGGGTGGGTGTTGTAAAGAACACAAGTAGTAACCGCCATAAGGTCATATTTATGGATGCGATCCCGAGTAGAGAGCCTGCCTCTAATTGCCACCCATAGGATAAAACTCATTCTAGGAATATTTTGGGGGAACCAAACAAGCTTAAACCAAGGAACAATCGGATGAGGGGTTCTAAGAGAAGCCAAAGCAGAGGAGGCAGAATAAGTACCATTGGAGGAAGGAAGCCAGCGAGCTCTATCATTCACATTGGACAACCATTAAGAAAGAAGACAAAGCTAAATTGGATGAGACATCCTTATTTATAGCATGGAAGCAATGTCCTTATTGCAGTTTAGCCTTGTCAAGTTGCTTCCACACACATAACTCATGCATAATATTTAAGCATGTCAAAATCAAGTTCACATGTCATAGAGATAAATTATAGGTCATTCAAATGTACTTCCTAATCAATTCTCCTAGTCCAAAAATGCATGTTTGAACATAGAGGTGATATGGATTGCAAACAAAGCAAGGCACATTTATTGAATAAAAAGCTATATAAATATATAAGCACAACCAAAATACTCAAGCAATTAGTGAAGAAGCATAAAGTTGATCAATTTTTTGCTTATTTCAACTATGCTAGGTTGCTCTCTTTGCTTTAACTCCTCATATGGGGTCAATCACCAAAACACATCAGGGCATATGACGAATTCCAATAGACCTACTAAGTGACTTGAACCTAGTTGAGCCTAAGTGCTTCGTAAATATATCCGCTAGTTGATCATTAGTGCCAACATGCTCAAGTGCAATGCATTTGTTTTTAACTAGTTCTCTAATGAAATGATGACTAATGTCTATATGCTTTGTCTTAGAGTGCTGAACCAGATTCTTTGAAATGTTAATAGTACTCATGTTATCACAATAAAGGGTTAGAGTACCTTGATCAAAGCCATTGTCCACAAGCATTTGCTTCATCCAAAGAAGTTGTGTGCAAGCACTCCCGGCGGCTATGTATTCCGCTTCAGCTGTGGATAGAGAAATGGAATTTTGCTTCTTGCAAAACCATGAGATCAAGTTGTTGCCTAGGAAGAAGCAACTGCCCGATGTACTCTTCCTATCATCACAATTCCTTGCCCAATCTGCATCACTAAAGCCAACTAAGCTAGCATTAGTGTCAAAAGAGTACCATATCCCATAGTTGGATGTCCCATTCACAAATCGAATGATTCTCTTCACAAAGTAGAGATGGGACTCCTTGGGATCCGCTTGGTACCTAGCACACATACCTACACTAAAGGTTATATCGGGACTACTTACGGTCAAGTAAAGCAAACTACCTATCATGCCACGATAAAGACTTTGGTCCACACTCTTGCCACTAGCATCCTTGCTTAGTTTCAATGTGGTACTTATGGGTGTGTCACAATGTTTGGCATTCTCAAGGCAAAACTTCTTCACTAGGTTCTTTGCATAGTTAGCTTGGGATATGAAAATCCCATCATGAAATTGCTTGATTTGCAAACCTAGGAAGTAATTTAGCTATCTAACCAAACTCATCTCAAATTCATGAGACACGACATCAACAAATTGTTGGACTTTGGACTTGTTGGTGGAGCCAGACACAATATCATCAACATATATTTGAGCTATAAAAAGCTCATCTTTGTTGCCCTTGAAGAACAAAGTCTTGTCAACACTACCTCTTGAGTAGCCGTTGTCAACAAGATAGAGAGTGAGGTGCTCATACCAAGCCCTCGGTGCTTGTTTCAACCCATATAAAGCCTTCTTGAGGCGATAGACATGGTTGGGGTGGTGTGGATCCGCAAACCTATTGGGTTGCTCAACAAACACTTCATCATGCAATAAGTCATTGAGGAAGGCACTCTTAACATCCATTTCATGCAATTTGAACTTATGTACACATGATACGGACAAGAGAAGCCTTATGGACTCAAGACGGGTAACCGAAGCAAAAGTCTCCTCAAAGTCAATACCCTCAATTTGAGAGTATCCTTGTGCCACAAGTCTAGCCTTGTTGCGCACAATGTTGTCATCCTCATCCGACTTGTTCCTATACACCCATTTGGTGCCTATGACATTAGTGTCCTTGGGTCTAGGAACTAGAGTCCAAACCTCATTTCTTTAAAATTGGTTTAGCTCTTCTTGCATGGTAAGAACCCAAAACTCATCATTCAAGGTTTCATTAACCTTTTTGGGTTCAATTTGTGAGGTGTAACAAGTATAGCTAATTTGATTAGCTATTTGACGCCTAGTTCTAACACCCTTATTCACATCTCCAAGAATGTCATTCTTGTTGTGGAGATGTCTAACCCATGAAGCGGGTTCTTTATAGTTCATAGATATATCTCTAATAAGAGGTTGAATTACCTCTTCATCATAACTTGACTTCACTTCAATTGAAGTCTCATCATCCTTCTCCAAAAGAGAATCATGAACCACATCCACCTCCTCATCATTGTCACTTGTTCTAGGCCTACAATCATCTATGACAGTATTAGATGATTCCATGACACCATGAGTTTTCAAATTGAATACTCTATAGGCCTTACTATTAAGGGCATAGCCAATGAAAATTCTCTCATCACTCTTGGCATCAAACTTGCCAAGTTGATCTCGGTCATTAAGGATGTAGCATTTGCTTCCAAATGAGTGGAAGTAGCTAACATTTGGCTTCCTACCCTTCCACAATTCATAGGAGGTTTGCCTAGTACCGGGCCTTAGGAAGACTATATTTCCTATGTAGCAAGCCGTATTGACCGTCTTGGCCCAAAGGTTCCTAGGCACATTGTTGCTAAGCAACTTCACATAGGCCATCTCTTGAAGGACCCTATTCTTCCTCTCAACAACCCCATTTTGCTGAGGAGTTTTAGGAGCCGAAAACTCATGGGAGATGCCTAAGCTATTACAATAGCTTTCAAAACAAGAATTCCCAAATTCTCTCCCATGGTCACTTCTAAATCTTTTAATGCTTTTGATGTATGAACTCTTTTCATTTTGAATTTTAGTGCAAAGCATTTTAAATTTTTCAAAAGTCTTAAATTTTTCTCTAAGAAAATAAGTCCATGTGAATCTAGAGAAATCATCTACACAAACAAAAATTTATCTCTTGCCACCGAGACTCTCGGTTTGCATGGGACCCATAAGGTCCATATGTAGAAGCTGTAATGGCTCATTGGTGGTGAGATACTTCCCTTTCTTGTGTATACTTTTGGTTTGTTTCCCTTGTTGACAAGGTCCACAAACGTCATCGACTTTATTCCCAAGCTTAGGGAGGCCATGCACAACCTTGAACTTATCTAAGATCCTCAAATCTCGATATTTTATGTGGCCAAGTCTTTGATGCCACAACTCAACTTCCTCACACTTGGATATGTTACAAGAGATAGCACTAGCTTTAAAACAATAACAATTGTCACTAGATCTCTTTCTTTTCAGCAGGGTTTGTCCATTTGGCATTAAAATAGAGCAATCATTTTTATTAAACAAAACGGAGAGTCCATCATCATTAAGATGAGATATGCTTATAAGATTGGCTTGCAAGCCATCAACAAGTAAAGCATTGGGCAAGGAGGGTAAATCGGGAATGGAAATGGTTCCTTTTCCCTATAACTTTCTTTCTAGATCCATTACCAAAGGTGACCAATCCTCCATCCTCCATTACAAAAGATTCAAAGAAACTCTTATTCCCCGTCACGTGCGTAGAGCACCCACTATCCAAATACCAAGTGTTAGAAGCATTTGCCATCAAGTCAATTTGGGCCATATAGCAAGAGTATTCATCTCTTCTAATCCACCTAGGTGACATATTCTCTTTCCTAGTGGTCTTAGGCTCATTATCTCTATGTTTCCTAGGAGCATACATATCGGCTCTAGATATCCTAGGAACATGCATATTGGCTCTAGGTCTACTTCTCTCAATCATATTTTTAGTTCTGCACAAGTCAATATACTTGAAGCAATTTGGTCTACTATGGCCATCAACACCACAAAAGTGACAAGTAGGAATGAAATAATATATCATACCATTCCTTTGTGAGTACAAAGGATTTTTCCCACGTCTTTGTGCTTGCCTTTGGTGTTGGATTGGTTCTCTCCTCCTTTGTTGTTGAGTTGGAGATGATTGCTTCTTTGTTTGACCTTGCATGGATTGCTTGTTGGCTTGATGGTATTTGGGTTGTGGAAAGTTAGCTTGATGGACTCTCATTGGTTAAGCTTGAGTTTGAGCTTGTACCCTTGATGTGGTCTTCACTTGAACATTCTTTGAACACTCTCCTAGTTCAATTTTCTTCCTAGGATGTTGTGAAGGTGAAGACTCTTTGATTTCCATGCTCTTGAGAAACACGGTCTTGCTTGAGAATGAGGTATCCATGTTCTTCTCATAGCCAAGACCTTTCTTATCACTTGGCCTCTTGCCAACTCCTAGCATGTAGTTAATTTTCATCGTGCTTGAAGTCATCTTAGCAATGATCTCTTTTTTTTGGGTAAGTAAATAGTATCATAGAAAGAGAGAAAGAATGTACAAAATACAAGGGGCATACCCCAGGAAGCAAAGCAAGAGCTAAACAAAGGCTCAAAATAGCTCTAACAAACGAGCAAGACAAGACAAGAGCAAGACAGCAAATCAACTAGAGTTGACATTCCAATTCAAGGCAATGATATGGTGGTTCTTTAAATTGAAAGAGGATAGCCGGCAGCGAATGGTGTCAATAATGGAGCGAGCAACAACCAAACTAGTCTTTTGAGTGCCTTCGAAAATGCGACAGTTTCGCTCTCTCCAAATATGGAAAACCGCAACCCCAAGACAAAGCTTGTTAGCAACAATAGCAGGAGTGTTCCCTCTCCAATGAGTGGAAGCCCAGTCAATGAAAGCATTCCCACTAAGGCCATTCCAAGGAGACCCACAAATATTCATAAGCTGAGTCCAAATGGCTCTACTGAATAAACACTCAAAAAAAAGGTGGGCATGAGACTCCGGGTGGGTGTTGCAAA
This sequence comes from Dipteronia sinensis, assembly GCA_033220585.1. Taxonomy (NCBI): domain Eukaryota; kingdom Viridiplantae; phylum Streptophyta; class Magnoliopsida; order Sapindales; family Sapindaceae; genus Dipteronia; species Dipteronia sinensis. Next base: position 26,942,032 of record CM065639.1, on the reverse strand, counting down.
GAACACAAGTAGTAACCGCCATAGGGTCATATTTATGGATGCGATCCTGAGTAGAGAGCCTGCCTCTAATTGCCACCCATAGGATAAAACTCATTCTAGGAATATTTTGGGGGAACCAAACTAGCATAAACCAAGGAACAAACGGATGAGGGGTTCTAAGAGAAGCCAAAGCAGAGGAGGCAGAATAAGTACCATTGGAGAAAGGAAGCCAGCAAGCTCTATCATTCACATTGGAGTTAGGATTGTAGGAAGGCATACGACTTCTAATTTGAAAAAGATCAATGGACATAGCAGCCGGCCAACTCCAAGAATCGCCATGAACAATGGAACTAACCGTTGCTTGGATAGAGAGGCCTGAGTCATAGACAACACGGGGGCTCCATTTCGAAAGAAGAGGACCATCCGGGTGCCAATTGTCAAACCATAAGGAGGTGCTAGAATTGTTACCAATGTAGTGCTGAATAAGGGGGCGAACAAGAGGCCGAAGATGGAGGAGTTTTCTCTAATTCCAAGAGCAAGTACATGGAGTTTTAGCCTCCCAAAGATTAGAGCCCTTAAGGTGGTAGGCATTGATCCAAGAAGACCATAGGTTATTTGTGCCATAACTCAAAATCCAAATATGCCTAATCATGAGAGCTTTGTTCCAAGAGGATAGGTCCTTGATGCCAAGACCTCCCTCTTTCTTAGGGAGACAAATATCTTACCAGCATATCTTTGCACCCTTGCTATTGCCTTCAATTACTCTCCATAAAAAGCTTCTAAATTTCTGCTCAATAATATTCAAAACTTTTTTAGGGAGGCAAAGATAACAAGCCCAAAATACTTGTAAACTACTCAAAACCGAGACAATAAGTTGCAAGCGACCAACATAAGAGAGGCATCGGTTCAGCCAAGAAGCAAGTCTTCCCAAGACTCTGTAAATAAGGGGGGAGCAATCACAAAGGCGTAATCTAGAAGAGATGATAGGTATGCCAAGATAACGAATGGGGAGAGAACCAACCATATATCCAAAAAGGTTGATAAGTTGCTGGTTGATGGTATGAGAAACCCCAGAAGTGAAGATGTTGTTCTTAGCATGATTAGCATGGAGGCCCGATAACAAGGAGAACTCATCAAGCGCTGCCTTAACAACACGTGCTGATGAAAAAGAGCGATGGCATAACATAATAAGGTCATTAGCAAAACAAAGTTGGGAAAGCTTAATCTTGTCACACCTCCAATGAAACTTGAAACTAGGAGAGTCCTCAATGCGATTGGCCAGAATTTTTGAAAGAACTTCCATAGCAATAACAAACAGGTAGGGGGACATGGGATCCCTTTGGCGAAGGCCTCTCTTTCCAGAAAAGAAACCAGCAAGCTCCCCATTGAAAGAGATAGAGAACTTGGGGGTAGTTAGGCAAGCTTTGATCCACATAATGACTTTAGGAGGGAAGTGAAAGGCAGCAAGGGTTTCAAGTAAGAATCCTCAATCCACCATGTCAAAAGCCTTCATTAAATCCACTTTAAGAGCCAACCTAGGGCAGCTAGCATCTTTGTGGTAGTTCCTCATAAGCTCTTGCATAAGAAGAATGTTATCACCAATACACCTACCAGCTACAAAAGCCGATTGAGAAGGGCTGATTATATCCGGAAGGCAAGGCTTGATCCTATTTGCAATTATCTTGGCAATGATCTTATAGAGTGTGTTGCAACAAAGAGATAGGTCTGAAGTCCTTCATCTTAGAAGGGTTAGGGACTTTAGGGACCAAAGCACGGATAGTAGCATTGAGTTCCTTGAGCAATAGACCAGACCTAAAGAACTCTTGGACAGAACTAATGACATCTTCACCAACAATGTCCCATGTTATCTTGAAAAAGTGAGCATTGAAACCATCTGGGCCCGGAGCCTTGTTTGGGTGGAGGGAGAAGCAAACTTCCCAAATCTCATCATCAGGTGACATCTCTACCCATGAAATCAGCTTGCCCATTGAAAATGACCTTAACAATAATATTGCTCAAAGTAGTACCAATTCCATGACTAATGGGCCTCGAGTAACCAAGAATAGTCTGAAAATGATGAATAGCCTCTTTCTTGACCACAATATCACCTTTAATCAAGGAACCATCATCTCCGGTAATAGTGTGGATCTTGCTTCTATTACGCTTACCATTGATGGCTTTAAAGAAATAAGAGGAGTTTCGGTCACCAGCCTTAAGCCATTGGATTCTAGATTTTTGCCTTAGTAGGTCCTCTTCAGCTTTAAGTGTCGTAGTATAACAGCTTATAAGCTCTTTTTCCCGAATTCTAAGATTAGAATTAAGGGGCTGCTGGTCAAGGAGGCGTTGACAATCGTCAAGGGCAGCCTTGGCTTCAATCGATTTAATTGTCAAGTCTCTCACCTTGTCATTATTGAGGGTCTTAAGAACCTTCTTCAGATTTCGAAGCTTAGAGCAAAGCTTGTACTGCATGGTGCCATGAACTTGCTCCCGCCAACACCTATCAACCAAGGGGAGGAAATCTGCTCTATCCGTTAGGAAATTGAAAATTTTGAAAGGGCGATTTTTCTTAATACCTTGCAACCCAAGTTTAACCACGAAGGGACAATGATCCGAAATGCTAGGTGGAAGGAAAATCGCTTCAGAATTCTCAAACTTTAGAAGCCAATCATTATTGACAAGAACTCTACCCAATTTCTTAGAGATACAACCGTTGCTTTATTTATTGCACCAAGTATGAAGAAAACCTGAGAAACGAAGATCATCGAGCTCCAAAGATTGAAGACAGTCATTGAACTCCTCCATAGCACCCAAAATTCTGGAGCAGCCCCTAATTGACTCACCCACACTCCAAGAGACATTGAAATCACCAAGCACAATCCAAGGAGAACCATGCTGACTTGAACACATACTTTGGCAAAGAGCCTTCCTTAATCTATCATCATAGAGCCATAAACAAAGGAGATTCGAAACTGGTCATTGATGTCCAAAATACAAGCATTACAATGGATGATCTGATCGGTTTCACTAATTTTAGTGATATTGAGAATTCTAGGATCCCAACCAACCCAAATTCTTCCAGGGCTATGACTATTATAATTATCTATCATATCTCAATCTTTCAAAACTGAATTGGCAACAAGAGTTTTCTTGTTAATTCTCACTCCTGTCTCAATTAAACAAACTAGACTGATATTATAGTCGAGCAACAACTTCCTAACTTCTGATTGTTTAGGGGTGGAATTCAGACCCCTAGTGTTCCAACATGCTAGATTAATCATCGAGAGGTTGAAAAGGCGTTACCTTAGCTTACGAGCTATTAACCTTGCCTTTCTTAGCAGTTCGTTTCTTCTTCTTCTTCTTCTTGCTAGAGGATTCCGTGGGGCTGGAGAGCCCTTTAATAGTGACCACATCAATGTTTTTTATTTTTGAGTGCAATAGAGAGTGGTCCGGAGAGGCCGTAGTAGGAGAATCAACATCAGTACATTGGTCATTGCACTGGTCCGGAGAGGCCATAGAAGGAGGATCAACATCATTACATTGGTCATTGCTCTGGTCATTGCATTGGTTATTGCGGTTATCACCGTCCTTAACAAGAGCTGCAAACTTGTTGGAGGTATCAACAGCCCTTTCCATAGAGAGGTCTTAGCATTGGTCAAGGTTAGGTAGGTTGGTAGGACACCAAGAAGGCTCATTTTCAGTATTACAAGTGGAGATAACTTCATCATCTTTCAAGGAGCCAAACTGAGGAGGTTCCATGGATGCTTGGGGAGAGCAAACAGTGGGAGCATCTCGTTTATTGACTCTCCTCCATTCTTGTTTTAGCTTAGGAGCAGAAATATTTTCAGATGGGGAAAGTAGAGGCTCAAGCTTAGGGCAATTAGTAATATAGTGGCCAAAAGACTTGCATTCAGTACAAATTTTTGGTTTCCATTGGTATTCCACCAAGATTTCCACGTTTTCTCCAAGTTTTGGGTATGAATTATCACCCATAAATAGGTCAAAGGAATCAACAAGGTCACAAGAGGCATCAATTTCAATACAAACCCTAGCAAAGGAAATAATTCTCTTCATGGATTCAGTTAGGCTATCAGCATAGAGGGGCTTACCAACCGTACTAGCAATATGGCTCAGCCCTTCTTCATTCCAGTATTCATGGGGAATGTTGAAGAGCTTAACCCAAACCGGAATTTTAGAGTAGGAATCTTTAGATAGAATGAGCATAGGATGCCATTTTTTGAGGATCACCATCCTTCCAGCAAATAACCAAGGGCCAGCCTCTAACACATTAGAACAAGCTTCATCATCCGAGAACTTAAAGTAGTAGAACCCCTTTTCATTAGCTAGAACTTCCAACAGGCCACGATTGCCCCAAATAAGCATGGCTATGTTGTTAACTAGAGAAAATGGTAGCTTTCTCAATAAAATAACCCACCAAGCAGTTCTTCCATGCTTTAGAGCCATTCTCTGTAACTTCTAAGGAAGGGGAGACACACTTCCTATTTCCACTATGGAAGGGCTGATAGTATTTAAGATTCATAGGCCTACCAGGGGGGGATCCATAAGTGGATTATGATGAGTACCTTTCAGCACATTACTATAAGAAATAGGGCTTTTTTTGAAATTATAGGAGGCACTTGACCTATACCATTGCTAGCATCTTTATTCACCAAAGGAGGAGTGATAGAAATACCTTTATTATGGGGCAGCACATAATTGCTTAAAGAGGAGACCTCATGTAGCCGGACCTTTTGATCTTCAACAATTGCGGCTGGACAATCTTCTGCTTTAGAGGCAGACTTTTCAACCATACCAGCAGACTTTTCAACCATACCAGCAGACTTTTCAGACCTATTAGACTTTTCAGACCTATTACATTGATCCATGGGCCCTTTCATCTTCCCCAATTCGTTCTTGAGATGTGCAGCAAAGCCTGAATCTTCAAGACCTCCATTATTGCCTAAAATGGCAGCAATAGTTGAGCTTTATGGGCTGCTTGATAGGACCCCTTTAGCTTCAGGAACAGCAGCTCTATTGAGTGTACTATGACCAGTTGTTGCTTGGTTGAAGGCATTATTTAAAACGAGCTTGGGTATGCTAGAACCATGCCCTCTTTTGGTAGACCCATTGCTGCACTCAATAAAGTCATTAGAATTTAAAATGGAAGAAACACCAGCTGAAGAAACTATGTGGGGGGAGGGTAAAGGACGGTCTTGCAAGGTAGGGGTGGGAGGCAGTACACTAGAAGTGGAAAAAGAACGTGCTTCCGGGAATGGTGGATTTTCCATGGTAGAACCGGGTGGGAGGACCAAAGAGTAGGTGGTAGAAAGCCTCTTGGAACCAAGGCAAGGAAGAGATAGATGTTTAGGTGAGGGATCCATGGATGGAGAAGAGTCCACCATGAAAACAAGCTAGAAAAAGAAGGCAGCAACAAATTCTAGAGAGAAGGAGGAGAGTCTCTCTCTAAAACGAAAAAATAAGTTAAATGTGTTTTTTAGCAATGATCTCTCTTGCTTATTCAATCTCATTTTCCATCAATGCCTCATTCATCTCTGCTATCTTCACTTCTCCATTCAAGTGAGTTACTTCGGTAAATAGCTTGAGATTCTCTCCATAACATTTGATTCTCTTTCTTCACCTTCAACCTTGAACTTTGAAAATGCTCAATAAATCCTTTAAGGTCCATCCATGCCTTCAACATCTATGTTGGTTGAATGGGTGGTAGAGTCACCATCACTTGAGTCATCTTTACTTTGTTTCTCTTCCTTTTCATCATCCATTGTTTTCTTACTCTTGAGTGAAGATGCAAAGGCAATAAAATTTGCCACATGGTCTTCATCATCCGAGGATTCTCCTTCCTATTCTAGGTCATCACTATCACTCTACGTTGCGGCCATTGCCTTTCCTTTCTTCTTGTTCTTCAGATTGCCACAATCCGTGGAGATGTGTCTAAAACCTCCACATTCAAAACATTGGATCCCTTTCCTTGTGGGCTTATCTTGACTTGATTCAACCTTCTTGAAAGGAGTCTTCTTCTTCATTTCCTTTACTTTGGATCCAGAGCCCTTCTTTTCAAATTTGATGAATTTCTTGAACCTTTTGACCATGAGGGCCATCTCTTCATCCGTGTCTTCCTCCTCCTTCTCAACCTTAGAGGTCTTCAAAGCAATACTCTTTTTCTTCTTTGGAGGTGTAAGTGTGGGAGTCCACCTAGACTCATATGCTAGAAGTCTTCCAATAACTTCACTTGGCTTCATGTTTTTGTAGTTACTATTTTCTTCAAGTGCCGTCACCTTAGACTCGAACCTTTCAGGAAATGACCTCATGATCTTTTGCTTGATCCTCCTATCCGAATAAGGGTCGCCTAGTTGATGGCTTTGATTGACGATGTCCATCAACTTCAGTTGAAAATCGTTGAAGCACTCATGATCCTCCATTCTAATTTGCTTGAATTGTGTTTGGAGGACTTGAAGATTGGAGTCCTTGACTACCTCGGTTCCTTCATGAGCCGTCTTTAGAATCTCCCATGCCTCTTTTACAATCCTAGTTATTTGAATCAACTTGTATTGATTGTCATCCATTGAACAAAGAATGGCATGCATGGCCTTGTTGTTCCACTTGGAAGCTTCGAACTCTTAAGATGACCATTCCGACTTTGGCTTGGGAGCTACACTATCATCTTCAAGAGTTGTTTCCAGAGGAGTGTAACAGTCTTCTATTGCCATCCATGCTCGGTCATCTATTTGGAAAATGTATGACTCTATCTTGCCTTTCCATGAGACATAGTTCATCCTGGTAAGCAAATGGGGTCTTGTTCTAGAGGCTCCCTCATGTCCACCTCCGTTCCCACTCATAGTGTTTGGGTATGAATGAGATGAATGCTAATGTATGCAACAATCAACAAATAAAAAGCAAGATGCAAGACACACAAAGAGCAAAGATCACCTAAGTATATCTAGGAACCCGCTCTGATACCAATTGAAAATACTATTAAGCGTGTGTCTATTAACCTAGGGGGGAGTCAATAGGTTTTAGTTGATTTATTACCAACTTTTCGACTTAATCAATTTTAATAATGCTACCCCATATTAGCAATCAATCAATCCAAAATAAACATGTGGAAAACAATAAAAACACAAGGATTGTTTACGTGAGAACCCTCCAACTGGGCAAAAACTCACAGGTTATCCTTCTAGCCACACACGATCCTCAAATCCACTATTTGAATGAAAGTTTACAACCTAGGTTGACCTCAAGTCTCACCATACTTGGTCACTAACCCTTTCACTCTACCCAACGGGCCATTAATAGTGATCCTATACCAACAAGCTTGTGCACTAATCCACTTAGTCACAAAGCTTAACAATCAGTGAAGAGATTAAGCAATCTATGTGAATATGTGACAATATTCTATCATGCAATTAATGCTAGGCTTCACTAAATGCTTATCTAGGGATTTAAAGATGTCAATAAATGCAAATCCTAGATACTAATATCTAAATGCAAATACATGAAGATTTAGCTAAAGGGCAAAATGGTCATAAATGATAGCTATCAATTATCATTGTTCTCAACCAACAAACAACAACTCAATCATGTTATAAATGTCATTAAACATAGAGCTATGCTAGGTTGAGATCAGTGTAGTCCACACACATACGCCACTTCTCGTTGGCTTTAGTCACAATAACCATGTTGGCGATCCATTCAGGATAGCGAGACTCTCTGATGAATCTGGCTTTGAGAAGCTTGTCCACCTCTTCCTGTTTTGCGGCATTCCGCTCAGCGTTGAAATGCCTCCTCTTCTGTTTGACCGGCTTGAAGTTTGCGTCCACTGCTAGCCTGTGAGTAGCTAGGTTGAGGGGGATACCTGGCATTTCATCATGACTCTAGGCAAAAATGTCGTTATGTTTTTCAAGAAGTTCTATCAGGCTTCTCCTAACTTCCTGATCCAACGCGCCGCCTATCTTCACAACCTTGGTTAGATCACCTTTCCTGACTGGTACTTCTTCTAATTGCTCAGCGGCGTAGCCATCAGTCCATCCCTGCTCTTCAACTTCCATCTCTTCAATCATCACATATGGTACTTCTTCTTCTTCTAGGTCTTAATGATCCTGGTCATGCACAACCTGGCCTGGTTCACTGGTCATATGTGCACATTGCTTGGCGAGTGTGACTGGATTGGCTGACACCGCGTAACAGCTGCGGGCTGCCTACTGATCACCTCTGACCTCTCCTACTCATGTCCCAACTAGAAACTTCAAGTCGTTATGGTAAATTGATAGTACCCCTCTAATCCCTGACAGGAAAGGCCTTTCCAGAATCGCGTTGTAGGCAGACGGTGTATCTAGCACGATGAATTATGTCATTATATTCTGTTGAAGTAGAGCTTCTCCTACTAACACTGGTAGGATTTTGATTCCCATCAGTATGACTGAGTCCTCTATGAATCCGTACAAAGGTGAGGTACAACTGTTGTAGAATGAATTCTTCAGGTTGAGTTGCTCATGAGCTCCTTTGAACAGGATGTCGACACTGCTCCCAGTATCAATGAGGACGCAATGAACCCGACAATTGGCGATCTGTACCGAGATTACCATGGGATCATTATGTGGTTGCACCGTGTTGTAGAAATCTTGTTCAGTAATAATGATCCGGGTGGAGCGGGATAAGCCTCGAGGTCTCCCATTGACTTTGATTATCTCATTATCGGTTGAGAATCTAGGAATCTTCCTGGCATAGTTCTTTCTGGAATTATTGGAGGTTCTGGCCAGGGTGGGCCCCCCACTGATGGTATGGATCACCTTGATCTGTTGCATTAGGTCTTTCTCCCCATCTCTCTTTCTCTCTACAGCTTCCTTTATCTCGTCCTGCACTTGCCTCCCTTCCTTAATTCCATCCCCTACCTGTTGCAAAAATGCAATCAAAAGACCTCATCTTATCAATGCCTCAATCTGGTTATGGCGGCTATAACACTCTGATGTATTATGCCCCACATCCTCGTGGAAGTCGCAATACTTGTAGTGGTTTCTTCTGTCAGCTAGAGCTTTCATAGGACCGGGCTTTCTAAGGAGTCCCTTGTCACGGATGGCGAGGTATATGGTCTCTCGTGAGGCATTGAGAGGAGTGTAATGGTTGTACCTCTCCTCCTCTCTAGCTACTCGGGCTAATTCCCTCAAAGGCAGGGTCGCTCGAAGAGGAGTCCTTTTGGCCGGATACCGCTCTCGGTATGGCGGGATAAGAGGGGGCCGATAAGTTGACCAGTTCGGAGGTAGGTTATGAACCTTTTTAGCTGGTATTGGCTTCTAGGCCTCCTTCTTATGGCGTGGGTTTGATCGGGCTTCATCGAGCTCGACCTTAATCCGAAGTTGTTCATCTATATCCACCTGCTCCAAGGCACTATCATAGGCTTCCTAATAGGTCCCCAGGGGATGCTTGGCAAAAGATCGAAAAAGTCTTCCAGCCCACAGGTTCTTTCGAAAGTTAGCCAGGGTTTCCTTTTCATCAAAGACCCCTATTTGGATGACCTCCTTATGATATTTTTCCACATACGACTTCAACGATTAACCCCGCTCTTGGGTCACATACTGGAGCATGATGGGATCCTTGGGAGGAGGTTTGATCCCCTGAAACTAAGCAAAAAAAGCTATGGTAAGCTAAGTAAAGGAATCAACACCACCTGCCGGCAACTTTCTGAACCACGTCTTGGCACAATCTGTCAAGGTTGAAGGGAACATCTTGCACATTGCTGACCGGGTAGTGTTCTGAATCTCCAACTGGTGTATGAAGCTCTCCAGGTGACTTATAGGGTCTTCGGATCCTGTGTACTTCTCAGAGGGCATCTTGAATTTAGGGGGGCAACTCAGCTTCTCTGGCTCTTCTTGAGAATAGTGCATTCATCTCCCACAAGGGGTTCTTCCGGGTTCCCTGGTGCTTTCCTTTCTTCAGCTTTGATAGCTCTTTTGCCATTCTTGCCATCTGATCTTCGAGGCACTTGGGTCTTTTACTTCTAGATCGGGCTTCCAAACTTTCCTCACCGGAGGTCTCCGATTCAGCAGTTGTCTCCTTTCGCCATTCTCTATGGTGGAGTTTCCGTCTAGGACTCCTTCTGGATCCGGTACTCCCTTCAGCACCGGAGTGTGGATCTCTCACCTTTGCCTCTTATCTGGCTACCGACTGGTTCCTCTTGGGAGGTATCTCCACTGCTGACTTCAACAAGCAGGGCCTAGGATCTTCCAGATTAATTGGGGCTGGTAGCGGTGGCCTTAACCTGTCAAACACAGGTATCCGGGTATCCGGTCCTGCGGCCCTCTGCGTCTCGAAAGGTATCCCCTGGGCAATCATCTGGAGGTGGATGGCTTCCACATAGGCTGCTACTTGCTACTCCAGGATATCCCTATTGATTTCCTGAGTACTGGATCTTGGAGCACAGAACCCGCGTTGGGTGGAGGGATCAGTGCTGGATTGTCGTTTCTTGATCCTCTTCCCTGCCTTTGAACTCTCTAGGTGGAGGCGAGAGACAGGGGTCCCGATGGATTGGGATTAGCTTGCGAGGACCTGGGCCTCATCTCGAGAAACTTCTGGGTAAGACTATGCTGTTTGTAGGTGGTTGGGAATTTTTCCCACAGACTCCTCCAAAAGTGTTAACCGAAAATCGTCACCGGAGTGAAAACTCCAATTAACAACTTTAAAGGACCAAGATCTGGATGGATCCCGGCTGGAGAAGTATCAAGTTGTTCCATACCTAGCGGGGTTCTCGTTAAAGTAAATTTTTATTGATAATCACAGAGCCCAAAATACATCCGAGGTCTCTTAATGGCTATAAAAAAAAGTAAATGATTATTGGTGGTGATACTCTCATGCATGTCGATAAGTAGAAATCTCTGCAGCTCCTCTTTTTTTTCCTTCTTCCCGTACCCATCATGTATGATAATATGATCTATATATAGGTCACGTTTCTTGCCCTGCACTCTTATAGTTACGGTCTAGGGTTTCAGCAATTATGGGACCTTCCTTGGTGATTGGTGAGTATATCGTGGGATTGATCACTAGAATCAAGTGATTCTTTATTTGATGAGACTTTTCTGGAGTTAACTTCTCATTCAAATAGAACTCTTAAATGGCGGGAATGAGTCTGCTTATATATTGAGTAAACGATGGCGTTTCAATGTAGTTTTACACCTGTCTTCTAGGTGCCTTAGTGATTCACTTTTCCTGGAGCTTTATACGCTTGGTTGACGGATTCTGGAAAGAACTAAGGAGGTTAGACTTACGGGATCGTGGTAATAGCATGTCCAGGTACCAGGATACCGGTTGATGCTGTAGCGAGGTATCGAGATGATGTAGTATCGGGGTACTGGATCCGCCAGGTAGTGGGGTTCCCGGAACTCGACCTTTGTTTTGTCAACCAAGAATCTTGGCACTCTCGACCCTGATCCGGATGGGCCGGCATTGCTTCGGGATACTCTGGTCCAGATCCTTTATTGGTATAGCTGGATCCTGCCTCCTTGCCCAGAATCGGGATGGAAAATTCTTTCTTGATCCCTCTGCCATTTTTGGCGGTTAACAGAACATATTAGATAGATTTACTAAGAGAAATTCAGTTCATTACAAATACCACTATTTTCATATGAATCACATCAATCCCTTAATGGGATTTAGCTACTCATGACAAATGAAATAAAATGATAAGGAGGAGAGAAATAGAATGGACCCATGTAGAACATTTTGTCTTCAAGCTAAAATCCACCTCCAATGTTCTTCTTGAGTAGAAATTGATGTGGTTAATGTGTGAGTTTTGGATGATTTGGGAGAGAATGGTTTTAGATATAGAGAGAGAAAGCTATGAATGGGATGGGTGTGTCTTTTTTTATGACCAAACAAATGATTATATATATAGCTCTCCTGAATGAGTCTGATTTTGCTGATGTGGCAGTACCTGACGCCTGTATAGCACCGGTATAGCACGGGTAAGAGACCCATGAAATACCCTTATAGCCTTCCATTTTCTTTCTGTTTTGTACGGTCTGCACGGTAAGTGGCCCCTGTAGTAGCCATGCAATTGGCTCTTGTCCGAGGATCTGCTCCTTGGTTTAGTGAATTGCACTGGTAGTGCACGGGTGATACCCATACAATTACCCGTGCAGTGTGGCCTTCCCACAATCCCTCTTCCGGTGCACAGGTATGCTACCCGTGCTACCCATGCACTATGCCCTTCAATACACCATTTTGCACAACTTGTCTCCTTTTTATCCATTTTCTAGATTTTTCACCTAATGCTTGCAATATCAACAAAAGAGCGAGACAAAGGGAAAAGATATGAGGGTCAAAATGTATGACATTTTTGGCTCGATCAAGCATATCAGCAAAGGGTGGCTAGATACTACAACTAGTTCGTCCGGATAAGGAGATTTCAGCTCGGAAACGTAGTCCTAAGAAGGTTATCTCTAAACACCAAAGCAAAGGCAGCTAGCTCCTTAGCAGATAAGTGGGAAGGACCATATCAGGTGGTCGGGCTAGTCGGGCATGGAGCATATCGCCTTACCCGACCAGAAGGGGGAGAGTTACCTCAGCCATGCAATGCCCAGTATTTGAAGATTTTTTACCCGTGAAGGATATTGCCCATGAAAAAATTTGTTCTTTGTTGCTTTTTATAAGATAAGCATTAGATTAGCATGAGTTTGATTATACCTTTCTAATCAATTGTTATTGTTTAGCATTTTGATTGAAGTTATCAATAAAAGTCCCCTTGAGGGAAGAATTTAAAAAGACCAAGAAAAGTGTTCTAAATTTGTCTTCGTATACAAAGACAAACTTGTAGCACCTGAGATTGCTAATGCCAAATGGGTGCTCGGGGGGCAAAGATAATGCACACTCACAGAAACTAATCGGGTGCATATAAGCACTGTTAGAGCGTCTTCAGGTCGTAGATACCTGATGGGATGCACAAAAAGTTGGACGGAGTAACGATATACTCAAACTTGAAAACCAGTTAATGAGATACAGAGCTAAGACTGTTGGGGTTTTTGCCCTAAAGCTTGTAATATGTAAATGTAATTTGAACATAAATAAAAGAACTAGTATATTCATTCATTTTGTGTCATACTTTATATAACATGTGCACTTAACATCCAAAATTGCCGGATGTAATTTTGAACTGAGTATATGAGTGTCATATATAGATGGATTCAGTTTGAAACGAGCAATTTAAAGAGTCCGTAGATAGCAAATAAAGCTGGGTACTTTATTTGTGGTTAGTCTACAGCTGCGGTCCATTTCGTAGTGTACGGTGATCCTATCCTGGATCATTCATATGTAGATATGAGAATGGAGGCACCTTGTATGATGTGATCATATAGGACTGGGCCATGATCTATATGAATCTCTCACTAAGATCCGTTTAACGATGAGATTCACATATATCAACTTATGATGGCAATATGTGGGTGATCTTAATCCTGAGTGTCTTATCGACTCCTTCAGGTTAGATCGTGGTCTTTGATATACCATGGGTGAGGTCGGAGTTGCATTCCCGATCAATATACTCCGTATGTTGGGATCGCGGTTTGGCTTGTGGCTGGGAAGGTTTGTACACAATAGTGGAATCCACTCCTTCTTGTGAGAAGTAGATGGTAGTTCCCTTAAGGGTTGATTCGGGGCTTGAACAATATGAGCGCTCTCCTAATTCCGTAAGGAATATAGGATTTATTGTTCATTAGAGAATCAATGGTACTTAATGGAAAGATATGATTAGAGGGGTATAACGGACATTATGACCCAGCTCTAATTATGAACTACTTGTGGAGGATTATACCATATGTAATAGCTATATCGATGGACACCGAGAGTTATTGGTTTGTGTAAAAACGTCTACAGTTGAGAGAGTGCAGCTTCGGGTTTTTAGTGGAATAACACCGAAGTTAATAATCATGAAATATTAATTAAAGAGTTTAATTAATAATTTCTAAGGATTATTGGAGCTCAAAATACTGTGGGTCCATTAGGTCCCCTTGCTAGCCCGATCGATTTAGGTAACAAGGGTCACAGTTAATTAATTGGATTGTCCAATTTATTGTGTTACGAAAGTGACACGTATTTATTCGGGAATTAATTGAATAATGAGATTATTTAATTAATGAATAATGATGATTAAATAAATTAAATAATAAGATTATTTAATTATGTTGTTAATCACTAAATGGAGGGTGTTAGTTGATATTTGATTTTGAATAAAATAAGATAATATGATTATTTTATTTTATCAAATTAAATATTTGAATTTGAATTTAAAATGTTTGAATTCAAAAATAAATATTTAATTAATTTTAAAAGGATATGAGATATCTTTTTTTGAAAAGTTTTAAAAATCAAATAAGATTTTGGTTTGTTTTTTAATATATATGAGATATATATTTTTAATTAAAAAAATAATAACCGAATGTCGGTTTATATATATGAGATATATATATTTTTTAATTAACAAAAGGAGAGTGAACCAAATTATCAAAGAAAACTAACGAAGCAAAAACTAGATGAAAGTCATCGTGAATGAGAAACATACACAGCAAACAGCAAAAGCAAACAAAAGAGAATAAGTTAGGGTGTGGTGAGACCACAAAATACTGCACTTCTAGAGTTTGTTTTTTTTCTGTGTGTATTCTTCTCTTCTTCCTCCATACAGGTCCTGAATATCGTGACGCGCCCACACGCTGTTACCAGTTCCGGGAGATAGCGAGGAAGATCACGTGGTTCAAATCAGAAGCAGTTCGTATCAAAGTGAAGGAGCCTCCTACGTAGGTATGAAAAATCTTCACTTTAATATTGCATTTGATTATTACTGTACAAATGGGTTAATTTAATGATTGCATTAAAAATTTTAAAACCTTCCGCTGCGCAATCTGTAACCCTAGGTTCCAACAAAGACAAGTTAAGTTAATGAGATATAGAGCACCCCCGTTGCAACGAATCTTGAGTAACTAACTACTGAGAGACGTCCCAGTGACTTACTTGCCATATAAAAGACAAGAGTCTATAAATTAGATACCATGAAAATGGTCCATTAAAAGAACACTACTTGACAAAAATTTAGATTGATCAAGAGCAGTCCGAGCGAACAAGCCCAGGGATAGATCACTAATTAAATACGATTTGTTGATGAGATAACCAATCGAGCCCAAATCTGATCAGTGAATGAGATGGCTGGTCGGGCCAATGAAAGTCAGTCATTAAGATGACTAATCAAATCGAAGATGGTCAGTTGACGAGATAACCAAGCAGTTACAGTCGATCGGTCGCAAACACAGTTGGCCTGTTAGATAAGTAACAAAAGGACAATCTACTGAATCAAGATAAAGAGATATGTGAGGTCAAATTGACCACCCCGCTGTCCAGAATTGTTGTTTACACAGTTTAAACCAATGCGTATTTTGAGTCTTGTGATAATTAATTGGTTATCAGATCGGCATGGTCAGATAAGTTATTCATCTTTTTCAACATTGAAATCAAATACAACAGGTGAACAAAATTGTATTATACTTATAAAAGTTATTAACAAAGGACAGATACAAAATTAAGATAGCAATAAGATCGAGCAGAAAGGTTACAAGTCAGGCTTTTGACGTGCCAGAGGGACCTCTAGGCCCGGAGCAAGGATGGTAACTACCTAATGGGTCACCAGAAGGAGCGTCCTTATAGCCTTTGGTCAGGTCCCCAAAATCTGGCCAACTGATATCATCTTGGTCTTCAGTTATGAAAGAGGAGTAGTCTATGCTAGGCAAAGGCCCAATGTCAACCTCCTTCCCTGATGGGTCAGCTTTCTCGGCTACATGAAAGGCTACCAAGGAGGATTCAAAGGTAGCACAAGATGTATGATGTAGGGCTCATTTCTGATTGATATGCAATAGGCCCTCCATCTTATTCTTTGGTTTCTAATGGCCTTTAGGGAATCAGTTTTATGCCTTTGGATTGTTTTGTCCCATTTTCGGCTAGCCTCCTCGGTATATCGCTCATTGGCACCAAAGAACATTCGAGTAGTAATGAGCCCTCGCTCTAGCTCCCTTAACATGACAACTTCAAGGCAGAAAACCTCTTATATTGATCAACAATTTGGATTTCAAGGGCCAGTCTAACTTCTTGTGAGAGCACATCCATGCTAACTTGTTGTTGGTTCAAATCTTCAGCTAGCCTTTCATAATGTAGCGTAACCTCATCAACTTTCTATTAAGACTCAAGCATGAAATGTTTAGCAGTGGCCAGAGTATCCTTGGTGATTTTTGCCTCTTCTTTAAGCTTGGCAGCTTCTTGCTCAGCCAAAATAGCCCTTGATTTGAGCGTAGTGCACCGCAATTCAGCTTTGGCAATATTCACCTCTAAGTCAGCATCTTTAAAGAAAGCTCCCTACCATTCTCACTGGCCACAGAGGCCATGTTTTGAGTGCTGGCCAACGATCTCCTTAGAGAATCTTAGTCATATCACTGCTGTTTCAGTTCCTCTTCATATGAGTGCTTTATCTTCGATTCGTTGGCTGAAGCAGATTTGAGCACTTCACTCTTTTTAGTGAGCTCTTTCTCTAGTCGGGAGATCTCAGCATCTTGTCTATCTTGAGTAATCAGAGCTTGAGTCAACTCCTCTAGAACCTACAAAAGGAATAAGGGTAATTATGATGGTAGATCTGAGTTAAAGATAAAGGATGTGGGGTACTCACATATACACCATTGTTGAAGACTGCACAAATTCACTAGCAGTTGCTAGAAAATTTGGCTTCCTTCCAATATCCTTCCCCGATATATCCCTTACCGGCAGACATGAAGTACAACATGTCAATGGAATCGATCAATGATCCTCTTGAGCTTGAAGGAGCAGAGGGTTCAGATTAAACTCTACTCTGGAAGGATGCATATTGTTGGTACAAGTTAGTCCTTTATATAGAGCAAGTAGTTGGGGGAGTTATCACCTCTTGTCTCAGAGGTTGGGGATTGACCGGGGATATACCTGTAGTTGTTGGGCCTGTTACTGTGGTTGTGTAAGTTCCTCATGTTTTGATTGGCACATTTCTTTGACAAACCACAATGGGGCAAATTGTAACGGTAGTCTAGGCATACTCAAGACCTCAAGATCAAGAGCACTTCAAAGGTATATCACTTGTGCTTAATTCTTTTAAGAGATCTAGTTGCACACACACACACACACACACACACACACACACACACACACACACACACATCTCATGCATTCTCATATTCCTTATACTTTGTGTGTTTCTTTTAGGTGCATACTCATGATATATCTCTCTTCATGCATGCATTAATTCCTTGCATCTTATTTATTAATTGGCATGTCATTTTAGGCCTTACGGGTGCATTTTTGCATATGGTCGTTGTTCACCCGCTGGTGAGGCGATGTTCGTACAGCGCCTATAAGTGGCATTGGGCTATTTGTCTTACCACCGTTGTTCACTCGTTGTTCGTACAGCAGGGTACTTGATGGCATTTAATTGTCGCCCT
Organism: Dipteronia sinensis; assembly: GCA_033220585.1. Taxonomy (NCBI): domain Eukaryota; kingdom Viridiplantae; phylum Streptophyta; class Magnoliopsida; order Sapindales; family Sapindaceae; genus Dipteronia; species Dipteronia sinensis. The sequence continues at coordinate 26,924,555 of CM065639.1, read as the reverse complement.
TATATCGATGTTCACTCGCCTTACGAACATCATGCGAACAGCGGTCTTAGTTCAGTAGGTCACCGTTTGTATATCACCCTTGATTCGTTGTTCACTCATACAACGGTTTTGGTCCAGTAGGTTGTCACTGGTGAGTCGCCCTTGATCCGCTGTTCATATAATGGTCTTTTGGGTTTTGTTCTTATTTTCCCAAGTGATCTGCTGTACAGACGCTATTAGTACAGTAGGTGAACAGCGGTCAAGGCATATTTGTTGAAACTTTTCCAAAATGACGTAGCTTCATTTTGACCTATATATATAAATATGTCATCTTCTCCCCATTTCATGTTAAGGAGTCTAAAATATTGTTTTAGTGAGAGAAGGTGAATTTTTTGAGAGAAAGACACCCAAGAAACCATTTTTACTCAACCAAACTCATACCCATATGCATCTAGCTTCATTCTTGCATCTATTCTTCATGGGTCTTCATGCTCTTCTTGACTAGGTAACTAAACATGACTTAAAACTTCTTGTTTCATCTTTATGCTTTTGTTCACCTAGGGTTAGCAATTATTTGTTGATTAATTGCATGTTTATTTTGTCTAGCATGATTTGAGTATGTTTGTGATTGTGTTTGTTGATTGAGATTGCATGTTTAATGATAGCTATTATTTAGGACCATTTTGCCCTTTAGCTAAATCTTCATGCATTTGCATTTAGATATTGATATCTAGGATTTGCACTTATTGACTTCTTTAAATCACTAGATAAGCATTTAGTGTTGCCTAGCATTAATTGCATGATAGAATATTTTTTACATATTCACATAGGTTGCGTTATCTCTTCATGGATTGTTAAGCTTTGTGACTAAGTGGATTAGTTCACAAGCTTGTTGGTCTAGGATCACTATTAAAGGCCCGTTGGGTAGAGTTAAAGGGTTAGTGACCAAGTATGGTGTGACTTGAGGTCAACCTAGGTTGTAAACTTTCATTCAAATAGTGGATTTGAGGACCGTGTGTGGCTAAAAGGATAGCCCGTGAGTTTTGCCCAGTTGGAGGGTTTCTCACATAAATCAATCCTTGTGTTTTTATTGTTTTCTGCATGTTTATTTTGGATTGGTTGATTACTAATATGGGGTAGCATTATTAAAATTGATTAAGTCAAAAAATTGGTAATAAATCAACTAAAACCTATTCACCCCTCAACCCCACCCCTTCTAGGTTAGTAGACACACGCTTTATAGTACCTTTGCTCAAGGGTGACAATTACTCCTCATGGAAGGGGAAGATGGAGTCGTATCTTTCGGCAATTGATGACAAGGACTTGATGATAATTGAAGATGGGTATACTCCATCCACCAAGACTCTTAAAGATGGAAGCATTATTTCCAAGCCGAAGTAGGAATGGAGTGATCAAGATTTCGAAGCCTCTGAATGGAACAACAAGGTGATGAACGCCATCTTTTGTGCCATGGATGACAACCAATACAAGCTCATCCAAACTACCAAGAATGCTCACGAAGCATGGAAGATTCTTGAAACGGCAAATGAGGGGACGGACACGGTCAAGGACTCTAAGCTTCAAATGTTGCAAGCCAAGTTCGAGATCATCAAGATGGAAGACGATGAGTGCTTTAATGACTTCCAAATCAAGATAATGGACATTGTCAACCAAAGCCATCAACTTGGGGATCCCTACACCAACATGAGGATCAAGTAAAAGATCATGCGATCTCTTCCCACAAGGTTCGAATCAAAAGTTACCGCTATAGAGGAAAATAGCAAGTAGAAGAAGATGAAACCAACTAAAGTCATCGGGAAGTTGTTGGCCTATGAGGCGATGAAGCTTACTTTTCAACCCAAGAAGCAAAAGGGGATTGCTTTGAGGACATCCAAGCAAGAGAGGAGGTATAGTGATTCCGATGAGGAGATGGCTCTCACCGTGAAGAGATTCAAGAAGTTCTTGAAGCTTGAGAAGAACGGCTTCAACTCGTGAGGTAATGTCTTCAAGAAGAAGACCAGGTTTAAGAATGGTGAAGATAACCAAGACAAATCTTTAAGAAAGGGTGTTCAGTGCTACGAATGTGGTAGAATTGGGCACATCTCACCGGGTTGCGGTAACTTGAAGAATAAAAAGAAAGGAAAGGCAATAGTCGCCACTTAGAGTGACAGTGATGACACTGAAGAAAACGATGACTCTTCAAGTGATAAAGAAGTAAGTGTCAACTCTATAGTATTTGCCACTTCTCACAAGTGGGAAAACAAAGTGGAAGTTGTTGAAGAATGTCCCTCAAGCTTGAGTGATTGTGAGAAGAACTACTTTGCTTTTCCGGTCTCTTATCATGAAGAGGCTCAAGTGGTCACCAAGTGTTTGTCTCTTGAAGGAATCAAGAAGGATGACTTGAAAAGCAGAGACCAAAGAGGAGCAACATTAAAAGAAGCTATTCTTGAACATATGAGCCACGATAGCACAAGTGGTAGAAGCTTCGATCAAGATAGCTCATGCTCCGGGAACTCAAGTGATAATGTGGTAAATTATCGATGAGTCCACCCCTTCCTCGGACAAGACAACTTTTGTGAAGGAATTTGTTCCTAAGTTGTCTCATTCACCACAACATCCTAGGAAAAAGATTGATCTAAGAGAGTGTTCAAATAGTGCTCCAGTGAAGATGGCACCAAGAGGTTGAGCTCAAGCTCAACCAATGAAAGCTCCATAAGAAAACTTTCCATAACCCAAATCCCACCAAGCAAAAGACAAGTCATGCATACTCAACCTAAAAGGCAAGCTCAACTGGTTCAACAACATAGAAGAAGAGAACATATCCAACACCCAAGGCCAACTCAAAGACATGGGAAAGCTCCAATGTACACTCAAGGGAATGGTATGACCTCTTATTTCATTCCTACACGTCACTTTTATGGTGTTGATGGTCATATTAGACCAAATTGCTTCAAGTTTAATAATATGTGTAGAACTAAAAGCATGATTGAAAAGAATAGGGCTATAGCCAATATGCATGTGCCTAGGAAGTCTAGAGTCAATGATCCTAGAAGAAATGTGTTGACTATGTCCACTAGGAATGAAATTGTATCACCTAAGTGGATTAGAAAGGATGAACCCATATGCTATTGTGCTAAGGGTTCGCCTATAGGCTCAACTAAGTCCTACGGATTTGGTAAGTCTATAGGGGCTCATCCCCCCCCCCCCCCCCCCCCTTCTTTGACTTGGTTGGTGATTGACCCCATATGATGATAAAAAAAAAAAAGAGAAAACAAGTGAGCTTTTATGCAAGAGAGAGTGAGATAAAAAACGCTTTGTTTTCAAATCAGCCAATGATTGTACTTTTATACAAAGAGGCTTGTTTTATGACTAATAAAATTAACCCTTCCTTGCCTAGTGTTGTTGTTTCTCTTTTGCAGGACTTTAATGAAGTGTTTGCCGAAGAGATGCCTATTGGTTTACCACCAATAAGGGGGATTGAACACCAAATTGACTTTGTACCTGGAGCACCCATCCCGAATAGACCAGCATACAGAAGTAATCCCGAGGAGACAAAGGAACTTCAAAGGCAGGTTAGTGAGCTCATGGAAAATGGGTATGTGCGTGAGAGCATGAGTCCTTGTGCGGTTCCCGTTTTGCTTGTGCCTAAGAAGGATGGAACATGGAGGATATGTGTTGATTGTCGTGCCATCAACAATATCACTATAAAGTATCGCCATCCTATTCCTAGATTAGATGATATGCTTGATGAATTGCATGGTTCTATTGTTTTTACTAAAATTGATCTTAAAAGTGGATATCATCAAATTAGGATGAAAGAAGGTGATGAGTGGAAAACTGTTTTCAAAACAAAATATGGTTTATATGAGTGGTTAATATGCCTTTTGGATTAACTAATGCACCAAGTACTTTCATGAGATTAATGAACCATGTTTTGCGTGCTTTTATTGAAAAATTTGTGGTTGTATACTTTGATGAGATTCTGATTTATAGCAAAAACTTAGCTGGGCATGTTGAACATTTAGAAGGTAAGGAAAACGTGGTCGCTGACGCTCTGTCTAGAAGGTACGTTTTACTTTCTACTTTGGATGCTAGATTGTTTGGTTCTGACTACATTAAAGAATTGTATGAGGAAGATTCTGATTTTGGCAATGTATTCAATGCATGTGAAAAGGTTGCATTTGGCAAGTTTTATAGGCATGATGGGTTTTTGTTTAGAGAAACTAAATTATGTGTGCCTAAGAGTTCTTTGCGTGAATTGCTTGTTAGAGAAGCTCATGGGGGAGGTTTGATGGGGCATTTTGGTATAGCCAAGACACTAGATGTTTTGCATGAACACTTTTTTTGGCCTCATATGAAACGTGATGTAGAAAGAATCTATGAGAAATGCATTACATGTAGACAAGCTAAGTCTAGGATTAAACCTCATGGATTTTATATTCCTTTTCCTATACCTAGTGGACCTTGGATTGATATTTCTATGGATTTTGTGTTGGGTTTGCCTAGGTAAAAATGGGGTATGGATTCTATATATGTGGTTGTTGATAGGTTTTCTAAAATGGCACATTTCATTCCTTGTCATAAAACTGATGATGCATCACATATTGCTGATTTGTTTTCAAAGAAATTGTGAGGTTGCATGGCATGCCTAAGACCATTGTTTCTGATAGAGATGCTAAGTTCTTAAGCTACTTTTAGAAGACTTTGTGGGGTAAGTTAGGAACTAAACTTTTATTTTCTACTACTTGTCATCCACAAACTGATGGTCAAACTGAAGTAGTTAATAGGACTTTATCTGCGTTGTTGCGTGCTATAATACAAAAGAACTTGAAAACATGAGAGGATTGTTTGCTGTGCATTCTGCAACTCATTTTTCTCCTTTTGAAATTGTGCATGGTTTTAACCCATTGACTCCTTTGGATTTAATTCCTTTACCTGTGAATGAGCATGTTAACTTGGATGGGAAGAAAAAGGCAGATTTGTTAAGCAAATCCATGAAAAGACTAGGCAAAACATAGAGAGGAGAACTGAGCAATATGCCAACCATGCAAATAAAGGGCGTAAGAAAGTTGTGTTTGAGCCTAGTGATTGGGTGTGGTTGCATATGAGGAAGGAACGGTTTCCAGTTCAACGGCGTTCTAAACTACTTCCACGGGGAGATGGTCCATTTCAAGTGATTGAAAGGATCAATGACAACGCCTACAAGCTAGACCTTCTAGGTGAGTATAATGTTAGTGCAAGCTTTAATGTTTCTTATTTGTCTCTTTTTGATGTAGGTGACGATTTGAGGACAAATCCTTTTCAAGAGGGAGAGAATGATGAGAATAAGGGAGCTGCACTAAGGGATCCATTGCATGTTCCGGTTGGGCCAATAACAAGGGCAATGGCTAAGAGATTCAAAGAAGCACTCAATGACCTGATTCAAGATACTTGGGCTGATGTTGAATTGTTAAAGTCCAAGATAAGCCCATATGAAGACCAAGGCTTAATTAACATAATCAAGACAATTGATTGGGCCGAATAAGAGAAGAGTTTGGGCATGTGGCACAACATGGGCGGCTTATGGTTGGAGGAAATTCCTATTTCAGCATTTTTCCTATTTTATTTTCCAAAGAATAAGAGTTAATTTGTTTTCTAAATTAAGGGGCTGATTTGTTTCCAGATTTAGCCTTCCAAATAGGGAACAAATGGTTGGAGGAAATTCCTATTGGAGGAAATTCCTATTTCAGCATTTTTTCTATTTTATTTTTCAAAGAGTAAGAGTTAATTTGTTTCCCAAATTAAGGGGCTGATTTGTTTCCAGATTTAGCCTTCCAAATAGGGAACAAGTCAATAGTTGCTTGTTTTAGTCTTTTATTTTCTTTCCCGTTTGTAAGGCAATTATTGCCCAATTTAGTTTTCTTATTGTAAGGCCATTTTTTCTATTTTATTTTCCAAAGAATAAGAGTTAATTTTTTCCCAAATTAAGGGGCTGATTTGTTTCCAGATTTAGCCTTCCAAATAGGGAACAAGTCAATAGTTGTTTGTTTTAGTCTTTTATTTTCTTTCCCGTTTGTAAGGCAATTATTGCCCAATTTAGTTTTCTTATTGTAAGGCCAATTATTCTATTTTATTTTCCAAAGAATAAGAGTTAATTTTTTCCCAAATTAAGGGGCTGATTTGTTTCCAGATTTATCCTTCCAAATAGGGAACAAGTCAATAGTTGTTTGTTTTAGTCTTTTATTTTCTTTCCCGTTTGTAAGACAATTATTGCCCAATTTAGTTTTCTTATTGTAAGGCCATAATGGCCGAATATCTTGTTTTTTTTTTATCAACCCACGAAATCAAGAAAAGGAATAAAAAAAATATTTGATATAAGTTCAACTACACGACCTTGCAAAGAAAAAAATTTTGTACTCGTTTTTTTTTTTGGACCTTGATCTTTTATTTTTTGACCTTGATCAAATGGACTCAAGCAAGGCTTTGGTATTTTTTTTTACTGGACTTGATCAATCAGAATCAAGTTTGTGAATTTTTTTTTTTAACAAACGAAATCAAGGAAGAAGAAGAAGAAGGATAGATTAAACCTGAGTTTAGAAACCTACGCTCTGATACCAAATGATATGAACCTCCCCAAGAACAGTGAAACCCGAAACCAATATATGGTAGCAAGGATCGTTTTCTAGATTCAAGTTTATAAGCAAGAACAATATAGGACTGTGGCCCGTTATCTATAATGAGATAAGAACCAACGGTATCAAGAAAGTGAAAGATGCCACAATCAAGAACAAGAAAGAAAGGTGAGTGATAAGTCAATTGTCGGAACCAAAGAGAAAATTCTCTTTATTTTTCATTCAAAAATCAAGTCTACTGAATAATTACATCAGTTGGTTCCTTATAAACTAAAACCCTAATCGAAAAAAGGAAACAAGATATTCGGCCATTATGTCCTTACAATCAGAAAACTAAATTGGGCAATAATTGCCTTACAAACGGGAAAGAAAATAAAAGACTAAAACAAGCAACTACTGACTTGTTCCCTATTTGGAAGGCTAAATCTTGAAACAAATCAGCCCCTTAATTTGGGAAACAAATTAACTCTTATTCTTTAGAAAATAAAATAGGAAAAATGCTGAAATAGGAATTTCCTCCAACCATACGCCGCCCATGTTGTGCCACATGCCCAAACTCTTCTCTTGTTCGGCCCAATCAATTGTCTTGATTATGTTAATTAAGCCTTGGTCTTCATGTGGGCTTATCTTGGACTTTAACAATTCAACATCAGCCCAAGTATCTTGAATCAAGCCATTGAGTGCTTCTTTGAATCTCTTAGCCATTGCCCTTGTTATTGGCCCAACCGAAACATGCAATGGATCCCTTGGTACAGCTCCATTATTCTCATCACCATATGGGGAGCTCAAGCAAAGAGAGCAACTTGCATAGTTGAAATAAGCAAAAATATGATCAACTTTATGCTTCTTTATTAATTGCTTGAGCATTTTGGCTGTGCTTATATATATATATATATATATATATAATTATATGGTTTTTTTTTTCAATAAGTGTATCATTTGCTTTGTTTGTAATCCATGTCACATTTATGTTCAAACATGTATTTTTGGACTAAGGGAATTGATTGGGAAGTACAATTGAATGACCTATAATTTATCTCTATGACATGTGAACTTGATTTTGACATGCTTAAATATTATGCATGAGTTATGTGTGTGCAAATGTGTGCGGAAGCAACTTGACAAAACTATATTCAATAAGGACATTGTGTCCATGCTATTAATAAGGATGTCTCATCCAATTTAGCTTTGTCTCATTTTCTTAATGGTTGAACAAGACAACAACCAATAAAGATTCTATATCCATTCAATGAATAAGGATTTTACATCCATGTCTTGATTGGCCATTAAGGATTGACATGGTTGCTTGTATGTGCTATAAGTTTTTACAGCTATATATTGTTTAATTATGGCAAAAGGGTACAAATTGGTTTGAATTCCTTTAGAAACTCTTTTGATGTTCACTTTGCCAAATGTCATTTGCTTGAACCTTGATGTTGCATGTCTTGCATCCAAAGCAAAACTTTCACACATTTCTTTTAAATAAAACCTCATTGATTCTCTCTCAATTAATTGAGTTGCATAAGGTTATTGTATATGATTATGCACTTATCTTGCAAATAGCTCTATTTGCTAAAGAGATCCGACTGGGGAAAGCTCCCTTGCCTATCTCGTGACAAAAAAGGGGAGTAGTAGTGTATTGTTTATGGGAGTTGTATATTTGGGGAGATTGACTTGTTGAGGGAGAGTAACCTATTTAGGGGAAGCATTTGCATGTGTATTGCTTGTTGCTGCTTGTTGCATGTTGTTTATTTTCTCTATGCAAATTGCTTTTGTCTTTCATTTTTTCTTGATCACCTCACATACACTTGTCTTGGAATGTGTAGTTTCAATGTACTGTAGGAATGGCTATTCTACAAGAGATCGAAGTCTTGAAGATCTAATTTTTAGGTATCTCATTGTAATGTAGTATCCTTTTTGTTGACCGCTTGTTTTATTGGTTCTTTTTGTGAGGATGATTTGTGAGTGGTGGTTTTGTCACGAAATAGCCAAAAGAGGAGATTGTAAGTTCCTCATTTTTTATTGGCTCATTTCGTTGACAAACCACATTGGGGCAAATTGTAAGGGTAGTCTAGGCATACTCAAGACCTCAAGATCAAGAGTGCTTCAAAAGTATATCACTTGTGCTTAATTCTTTGAATAGATCTAGTTGCACACATACACATCTTATGCATTCTCATATTCCTTATACTTTGTGTGTTTCTTTTAGGTGCATACTCATGATATCTCTCTCTTCACGCATGCATTAATTCCTTGCATCTTATTTGTTAATTGGCATATCATTTTAGGCCTTAGGGGTGCATTTTTGCATATGGTCGTTGTTCACCCGCTGGTGAGGCGATGTTCGTACAGCGCCTATAAGTGGCATTGGGCTATTTGTCTTGCCACCGCTGTTCACGCGTTGTTCGTACAGCGGGGTACGTGATGGCATTCAATTGTCGCCCTTATATCGCTGTTCACTCGCCTTACGAACATCATGTGAACAGCGGTCTTAGTCCAGTAGGTGACTCGCCCTTGCTTTACTATTCACTCGTACAGCGGTTTTGGTCCAGTAGGTTGTCACTGGTGAGTCGCCCTTGATCCACCGTTCCTACAGCGGTCTTCTGGGTTTTGTTCTTATTTTCCCAGGTGATCCGCTGTACAGACGCTATTCGTACAACAGGGTGAACAGCGGTCAAGGCATATTTCTTGAAACTTTTCTAAAATGACGTAGCTTCATTTTGACCTCATATATATATATATATATATATATATGTCATCTTCTCTCCATTTCATGTTAAGAAGTCCGAAATATTTTTTTAGTGAGAGAAGGTAAATTTTTAGAGAGAGACTCCTAAGAAGCCATTTTTACTCAATCAAACTCATACCCATGTGCATCTAGCTTCATTCTTGCACCTATTCTTCATGGGTCTTCATGCTCTTCTTGACTAGGTAATTAAACATGACTTAAAACTTCTTGTTTCATCTTTATGCTATTGTTCACCAAGGGTTAGCAATTATTTGTTGATTAATTGCATGTTTATTTTGTCTATCATGATTTGAGTATGTTTGTGATTGTGTTTGTTGGTTGAGATTGCATGTTTAATGATAGCTATTGTTTAGGACCATTTTGCCCTTTAGCTAAATCTTCATGTATTTGCGTTTAGATATTGATATCTAGAATTTGCACTTATTGACATCTTTAAATCTATATATAAGCATTTAGTGTAGCCTAGCATTAATTGCATGATAGAATATTTTTTACATATTCACATAGGTTGCGTTATCTTTTCATGGATTGTTAAACTTTGTGACTAAGTGGATTAGTGCACAAGCTTGTTGGTTTAGGATCATTATTAAAGGCTCGTTGGGTAGAGTGAATGGGTTAGTGACAAAGTATGGTGTGACTTGAGATCAACCTAGGTTGTAAACTTTCATTCAAATAGTGGATTTGAGGACCGTGTGTGGCTAGAAGGATAGCCCGTGAGTTTGCCCAGTTGGAGGGTTTCTCAAATAATTCAATCCTTATGTTTTTATTGTTTTTCACATGTTTATTTTGGATTGGTTGATTGCTAATATGGGGTAGCATTATTAAAATTGATTAAGTCGAAAAGTTGGTAGTAAATAAACTAAAACCTATTCACACCCCCCCCCCCCCCCCCCCCCCCCCCCCCCCCCTCTAGGTTAGTAGACACACGCTTTATAGTATTTTCAGGTTGTAGAGAGGATTCCCCCAATTTCCTCAAGATGGGCTTCCAGTGGAGGATTTACCTCTCCTTGCACACCAACCACCTGGATTGTGTTACCTTCACCGATCGGGGAAATGTCAAGAATTGTCTCCATGGGTATAGAGCTAGATTGCTCTTGATTGGTGTTGCTAGCCAGATTAGCTCATGCATCTCCTACTAAGGAAGCCACATCAGTATTTGGTAGAACCACAGATATTCGGCATGATCGTACAGATATCTTGTTGACATGATCCAAGAAATGGTCAGATACATTGTCTGGTTGGCAAGTTTCGATGGATCAGGCTGATCCCCGTCAAAGTCGGAGACAGTGAAGACTATCTGGCGTATCACTACAAACTGCATCGGAGCTTTGCCAGCTCTCTAGGTAGAAAGGTCGGTTGGGGGTGTTCAGTCTGTTGGGGACAAACCCGATCGTCAGTCTTAGCAGGGACCTGGTCTTCCACTCTGACTTGGCTAGATGGAAGTGAAGTGCATGTCGTAGAAGGACGGTCAGTCCTACTCTTTGAACATTGCTCTCTTAAAATCAGGTCAGTCAACGTTTCCTGATCATCATCCTCCTCGACAAAATCTGCTAACCTGACCTCTATGCGGTGTCTCTGAACCAACTACAAGTTTTGCTATTTTTCTAGCACGAGAGGCCGCATGAACAGAAGTCTCAACCGTTGTTTTGGCAACCTTCATGGCAGCAGACTCCTTAGTGAACTTCATCTTCGAGCCCCTAGGAGGAGTCTTCTCTTTCTTCTCCCGGTCGCCAGAGCCTGAGGACGTGTTGGGGTCAAGCTCATAAGTGTGTTCTATCAAGTCCTGCTCAAGAGAAGCAATTCTTTGAGCCAATTGGGCAACAACTTCCATTCGGCTAGTTTTATCCAAATTCTTAGCCTTCTCGGCTTGTTCGCCAGCAATAATGTCATGAACATACACTGAAAGATAAACCCGAGTAGTGTCAGAAAGTATGTGCGATAGGTGCAGGATAAACTAAAGAAAAAGTAAACTTACAGCATCTGTGCAGACTGGAAATAACGGGGAAGAGGGCCAATATGATTAGATCTTTCTCCACAAAAAGCACACGACGATCCCTAGCTTCCCAAGATTTTTGAGCTGCCCTAACCATCTGACTGACTGACTTACCTTTTTGTCAACATAGTAGGAGTTTTATTCCAAATATCTGGGCTGCAGAAGGGTCTCGAGACACTGTTCCTGGTCAGGTCTTGGCAAGGGTCAGCCATTATCGTTTCACACCAAACACCTCTAACGAAGTACTAGATGTTCTTCCAGTATTTATTTGATGTAGGGAAGCCCCATATGAAACCCTTGTGTTCTTTGCTGGATGCAGAAAGAGGTCTCTCGTTGAATCCCTTGGGAATCCAGTGATTAGGGGAGTTGGATTGAAGGTGGAAGATGCCCCCAGTATCCGTTCGGCCAAGAGTGTAGAAGTTACGGATCTTTTAGGGGGTTCGGGGGAGACTTGGCACTGATCCGTTCCCATATATGCCATAAGCTGACCAGTATCCTATATGAATTGGGAGCTGATCAAGCCAAAAATGTCATACATTATGGCCCTCATATCCTTTCTCTTTGTTTTGTTCTTAAGCGTTTTTATGTGTATTTATGGCTCGTTTGGTTTTTATTGCAAGCATTAGGTAAAAAGGCATGAAGAGGGGCAAAATGGACCAATTAGTGCACATATGAAGTGAAGGAAACAACCGTGCACGGGTAGCAGACCCTTGCACTACCCGTGCGCCCACCCGTGCACCGGAAGGTGGATTTTGAGAAGAACAAACTGCATGGGTAATTGCACGGGTAATACCCGTGCACCCACCCGTACAGTTTACCAGACCAGGGAGCAAGGCCACGGGCGAAGGCAACTGCACAAGTGGTGCACGGGTCATCCACCTGTGCACATACCCGTGCACATTGTGCAAATCTGAAGGGAAATGAAGACTGCATGGGTAACTGCACGGATAACCTACCCGTGCTATACCTGTGCTATACGGGATACCCAGCTCTCCACATCCGCATTTTGGCTTAGTTTTTGAAAGATGTATAAACACTTTTCGATCTGATTTTTGAAAAGAGACCCACGACCATACACCATTCCATTCGTTCTTTCTCTCTCTAAATCCCAAAAACCTCTCTCACTAAAAACCCATCATCATATTCATCAATTGCTACTTATAAGGACATAGGAGTTAGATTGAAGCTTGAAGAAAGAAGGTTCTACATAGGTCTTTTCTACTTCCCTCCTTTTTATTCTTGTATTCCATTTGTTATGAGTAGCTAAATCCCATTAAGGGATTGATGTGATTCTTCTTTAAATATGGGTATTTGTAATGAACTCAATATCTTTTATTAAAATCTATCTCATTTGTTCTATTCAATGTTTTACTTGATTTCAAAAACAATTTGTGTTTGATTGTACATGACTCTCTTCATGAGTTATTTCAGAAATTATATGTGTAGAGAATCAAGTATACATGATGCTTGGCCCTCTAAGCTCAATTGTATAGAAGGATTGAACAAGGGTACATGACCCAAGTAATATCCGGACTTATTAATCTCACCTAATTCTAATCTTTCATGGGTAATCAAGACTATACATCCTAGGATTGTTTGCATGTGATAGATTAAGTATCAACCTATACATGATGGGTTGGTGATTTTTAACAAAGAGATTATCCCTTATGTGATAGATGTTTTTTTATTGTATAACCAATTGTCGGTGGTCAATGCTATACATGACGGTCTGAGCACTCACAAGTGGTAAATAATCACTCCTACACATCCTAGGGTGGTTACATTAGTTAATGACAATTAATGTGAGTTCATTCTTTACCCATTGTTTGCTAGTTGAATTCATCAATTCCTTAATCCACATATCACATATCCATACCTTTTATTTTATTGCATTTTAGCTTAGTTTACATTTTAGTTTTACTTGTTCTCGAAAACCATATCAATTTACTTTTCTTGCATTTTTAACTAAAGCATTAGTTTAATAATAACTATCACTCGATCTCTGAGGAACGATACCCATACTTGCCACATACTAGTTTTTATACTTGTTTGAGTGCATCTTGGGATCTTATAAATTTGTGTGAATAGTGCATATCACGACATATATAAAATATAGCACGTTCAAAATGGCTGCTGCTGCCGGGGATCGGCGTACATAGTTGTGATTAGATTTAGCTCTATTATTTAGTTGCTTTTGTTTCTTTTTATTTCGTTTGGTATTTTTGTTTCTGTTCGTTTCAAGATTCTATAGAGTTTTATATGCAAAATTCAGGGCCATGCTACCAGCCAATGAGCATATCATTCGAAGATGAATTGAGACAGCTCATGCAAGATTCTCTTCAGACAAAAGAGCTAATTATAGCTTCTCAGCAGGCAACTGAGCATAATTTCAACATTTATGAGTCAACTAGCTGGCCAGACAAAGCATTAGAATCCACTTACGAAGATGATCTCATCAACTTCATCAGAGCAGCAAATCAAAGCTTTAAGGAGCATTCATTTGAATTAAAGAAAGAAGAGCACGATAAATCCCAACACTCAACCAATGAGTATTGCCTCCATCTTGGAGTTCCAAAACCGATGCAAGCCCCAAATCTTGAAGAAGAACAAACCACAATGATGGAAGAAATGTGCAAAGAAATGATGGGGGAGGGGAAAGAGTTAATGGAGATAATAGAGTTGTTGAAAAGAAAGAATGGAGCACTTCAAGAGAAAATATAGGAGATTTCCCGTGAAAAAGAAGAAATGAGGGAGGAATTTGACAAGAAGTTACAGCTCACAAAGAAGGAATTGGAAGGCAAGGAGGCTGTTGAAACAACCAAGAAGATAGAGATGCTTCAAGAATTAAACAAGAAACTCCTACTTGAAGTAAAGATGCTCCGAGTGGAAAATAGTACACTCAAGAAGGAAAAGGACGAAGTCTCAGATAAGAACAAAGAATTTGAAGCACAAATTGAGAGACTTGAAGCTAAAAATAATATGGCATTGAAAGACTTGATGGACTTAGCGAAGATATCAAGGAATTTGAAGATGACATAGCTCTCAAGTCCAAGAAGATGCAAATGGAAGTTGTACAGAAAGACAATGCTCTCAAAGAAGTGAAAGAGGCACTTAGAAACAAAGAGGAAGCTCTCAAGATAGCGCAAGTGAAAGAGTGTAACTTCATCGCTCAGCTAGACATGGTCGAGAAGGAAGTCGAGTCGCTACAACTTAAGCAAATCCAAAGACCTCAAAGGCACTCAGAAAAAGGGAGTTCCTCTAACTCATTTCCTATTTGTAGTGTTTGTTCAAGGAGAGAGCATGCTAAGATAATAGACATAGGAAAACAAGAAGTCCTAGGAATAGGAAAAGCCCACCAAGAATAAAGAAAATATGGGTAAGGAAATATGTGATTAACCAAGTAAGGATAATAGGGTATGACACAAATGGAAACTTACCTAAATTTGTTTGGATTGCAAAAAAGAAAGAGTTTCCCAACTTGGTTAAGTCACCTTTAGCATCACATTGAAAATTTTTGATGCATGTTTTGAGTTACACAATTTATTTTCTTTTGTCTTTATGTGGCCCTCTATTTTGATTTAAAGTGTGCTTGATTATATGAGGATAGAGTTGAGTTAGGAGAAAATCTATTGTGTAATTTTTTTTAAGATTGTGTCATTTGTTTTTCATGATTGTTTTGTGAATAACTAAGATAAGGCAAGCTGAGTTAGTATTCTTGAGCATGTGCAGGTCAAGAGGTGAAAAACAAAAAGAGAGAGAAAATCAAGGTTGAAGAAACAGAGCATGAAGTATCAAATGCCTCAATGCGCGGGTATTATTACGCAGGTGTATACCCGCTCAGACCCGCACACATTAAGGAATCCTCAGCAGACAGATGTGCACGACCCACCACTATGCAGTTTGAACAGTGATTTTCCTAAACGATTAGAGAAGTTCAGAGATCGGAAACTTATAGAAGAAAGAGGGATTGCACGAGAAGAATTGGCCGACACGGACATCCCACATATGATAGATGCAATGGGCTGGCAAACATACATACGTCCCTCTCCAGCTTACTATAGGCGTGTGGTAGAGGAATTTTATACGGGTATGGTTCCTGATGATTTCAAGAGTCACAGTCCAGTAATGGTTCGCGGGAGGGAAGTCAGCATCACTCCGGTTGAGGTCAACAGATATTTCAGAAAGGAAAGGCCAGCAAATGTAGCGGAAAACAATTTAGATTAGGGTGTTGGTCAGCATAGACTTCACACCAGGCAGAACGTGGATCTGGCCAACACATTAGTTATTCAGCCTATGACCTTCTGGGTAGCCCTAAGCTACCATCTAAGGCACACTAACTTGAATATAGAATTGGGGCTATGGCACATCTTCGTCACGCACTCCCTGAGGCCAAGGGATAACAGAACATCAGTTGCATTTGAGGTGGTGATTATTTTGCACTGTATTTAGAGTGGGAGCTACATTGACGTCATGTACCTTGCTCACTCCGACATTCTGATGGTGGGCCGCATGGATAAGGAGAGCCAGTTGCTCTTATTCCCATGCTTGATCACGGAATTCTGTAGGAGGGCAGGAGTGGATTTTGGAGATGATCCCCTCGAGTCTCAACAGAGTGACATTGGGTTTCTCACCTGGGAGACCCTTCAGATCGAGAGGGACCCCACCAGTCTGCAGAGGAAGACCGGAAGAAGAAAGAACAAAAATGTAGCAGGTTCTAATAGGCAGGCACATGATAATGTTGGTGATGACATGGAGTTCGAGCAGGAGCATATGGATTATACTCAGGGGGCCCCAACCCCAACTCCTGCTGCTGCTAGTGGCGACTCTTAGGTGCCCTAGCAGACGTTGATTTGTGGGATGGCGAGCCTCCAGACGACTTTGGATGTGATGAATACCACCCTGACAGCATAAATCAAAGAGAATAGGGATAGTATTGAAGATTTGTGGACCAACATCACCGAAATGCGAAAGGATTAGGATTTGATGCCGTATCAGAGGTGGAAGAAGAAAGCTGCACCGACAATGTACCAGGGAGGTCCAGTGATAGATGCCTTACAGCAAAATATCAGGCAGCACTGGAGCATTCTAGGCATGAGTTCGAGGAGAGGGCTAAGGCTGAGCTTGATCCGAAAGGCAAAGGGCCTATGGTGGATGATGGAGCAGAGTCTTCGGACGAGGACTGGTCGTGCATGTTTTCATTTTAGTAATCTTTTTTACTTGCCAATTTTATTTTTGTTTACCGAACTTTGCTTAATTTATTTTCTGCCCTTTTAGTTTTGGTTGTTTAATAACTCTTGGTGGATGTTAGATGTTTTTGGGACTGGTGGAGAGTGATTTATGTTGAGGAGATGCATTTGAGATTTATATTTTTGTGGTTGCTAACTTTTTGGTTAGATTATATGCTTCAAGCTAGGTCCTTCATCTCTTGGATTTGACACATCGGCCACTTGCAAGTCTTGGAGGGATGAGCAAGCCAAGAGCGCTCATAAAATGGGCGGGAACCTAATCCTCAGCAATGATGGAAAAGTACAACCACCTCGGTTTAAAATACTTAATCTCAAATTCTTGAACTCTTTAATATTTCCTATCTTTCAGTTAGTTGTTTATATTTGTGGATATGGAACAATTTTGTGTGAGGATGAATACATATGATAATATGCGATAATACTTTGTGTAGGATGAAAGAAAATGTTGAACCTATTGATTTATTCATTTTTTATTACATATGTGAGTGTACAGGTTTTTAATTTTGAACATATAGTCCCACTTGGTTTGGGGGTGGTTATTGATTACTCACATTTTGTATAGACCTTGTGCATACTGTGATACTCGGTTTGGGGGTCATAATGCCCCCCACTCCGTCATTTTTGATTAAAGAAATGCTTGATGTTGAATTGTGCGTTAATGTCAGAATTGCATGAATGCCTTATTTTATTATGAGCCATTTTTTAGTCTTTTGTTTTGTTATGCATTGATTGTGCATGATTAGTGCCTAGGTGTTTATGTTTTGAGTCGAGTTAGGTGTGCGCCGCTAGGCCGGGCTCTTTTGTCTTCAACATTGAGGACAATGTTGGGTTTTGGTTTGGGGGTGTAGACGCCTTTGTAGAGTCGTCTTTCTGTTTTTGAGTCATTTTTCGTGTTGTTTTTGAGTCACTTTTCGTGTCAATTTTTTCAAATTTGCTGCCTAGCCAAAATTTTTGAGCTTTAATTAGCTTGGTGAGATAATCTTGAGCAAAGTGTTTGTGGCGAATTTGTGTATGCTTTGTGTGCTTGTTCATAGCTCTTAGTCACTTTAGGGGTCTCACTTGCACTACATGGGTTAGTCCCCTCTCTTGGTGTCTAAGTTGAGGGGACTCGGTGCTTAAGCGCCTTGTTCTAATAGTGGAGACAACCCTTGTAAGTTTCACAAAAACAAGCCAAAAGAGCGCAATTCGAGGGAAAATGTTTTTCAAATCTTTAAACACTTTTCAAACACCATACATAGTCTCATTGCACCAAAATCATCATGTGTCATAGAACATGCATCATTAAAGTGGACTGCTTGACTGAAACTTTTATTCCCTTGGTAGATGGATTCTTTGAGGTAATATTAGGCAATGTGTGTTTAGCCACTTTAAAATGCCAAATTCTTCCCATCCAATAATGTGTGTGCTCCCAAGCCAATTTCGAAGCCAAACACATTTAGACTTGTCCATTCTACACCTATATTACCCATAACCCAAGCAACCCAAACACTAAGCCATCCCTCACTTGATTGATCTTGTTAAGGGTTAGGAATAAATGTAAATGTGCTCTAATTGTCAAATGGGTGTACCGAGGCAAATAAGTGTTGAGTGTAAAAATATGTGCAAAAGTCAAAGGCAAGAAAATAGAGCATAGAAACAATCAAAAGAAAAGAAAAGAAAAAGAAAGAGAAGCAAATGAAAATAAAAATAAATAAAAATTTAGAAAAGGAATATGCTTCAATTGCCTTGTTTAAATTGTAAACACTACTCAAAAGGGTAACAAGAGTAGTTAGTGATTGCACTTGTAATTTATGTAAGCCTGGAAGCCTTAATGTATACTTGTATTTAGAAGTGGTGTTACATGAGAAATTAAATGTTTAAACGTAGAATGTATTGCCTTAACTTGGTTGATTAGTGCATCGTGCCTAAATTCCCATTCTTTCTAATCACCAATCACCGTAACCCCATTACAACCAAATGGAAAAGACCTAGTTAATCATAGGGGAAATCTAACTTGGGAATATTTGTCAATGCATGCTTCTTCCACGTTCATGGCACTTGGTTCTTTCATGAGACTGTTTTACTCAAAAGAGCGTTTATCTTGTATGAAATGTATGCAACAACTTTGATTCCATTACATAAACCCTTTTGCATACATATTGCATGAGTGTGAACCTAGGTTCTGAGCGGAAAAATAAGAGAGAACCCATGTGAGAATTTAGGTTGAAGCGAATTATGCTCTGGGTGTGAGAGTGTGGGATTCGTGTCGTGCGAGTTTCCCCTTGTGGTGCCTTGGAGTTATTTAGAATATTTTGCATTAGCATCTTCCTCACTCCCATTACCTCTGACTTATCTCTCAGTTAGTTGGCTTGCAGCTTTTATGTTTGAGTCTAGGTATTTTTAGATCGAGTCATGTTTGCGCGTTTAGATTTTATATCTTGTTTTATTTGGAGTTTACTCGAGGATGAGCAAAGGCTTGGTTTGGGGGTATTTGATCGAGCCAAAAATGTCATACATTTTGGCCCTCATATCCTTTCTCTTTGTTTTGTTCTTGAGCGTTTTTATGTGTATTTATGGCTCGTTTGGTTTTTATTGTAGGCATTAGGTAAAAGGGCATGAAGGGGGGGTAAAATGAACCAATTAGTGCACATATGAAGTGAAGGAAACAATAGTGCACGGGTAGCAGACCCGTGCACTTCCCGTGCGCCCACCCGTGCACCGCAAGGTGGATTTTGAGAAGAACAAACTGCTCGGGTAATTGCACAGGTAATACCGTGCACCCACCCGTACAGTTCACCAGACCAAGGAGCGAGGCCACGGGCGAAGGCAACTGCACGAGTGGTGCACGGGTCATCCACCCGTGCACATACCCGTGCACATTGTGCAAATCTGAAGGGAAATGAAGACTACTCGGGTAACTGCACGGGTAACCTACCCGTGCTATACGGGATACCCAGCTCGCCACATCAGCATTTTGGCCTAGTTTTTGAAGGAAGTATAAATACTTTTCAATCTGATTTTTGAAAAGAGGCCCACGACCATACACCATTCCATTCATTCTTTCTCTCTCTAAATCCCAAAAACCTCTCTCACCAAAAACCCATCATCATCTTCATCAATTGCTACTCATAAGGACATTGGAGGTGGATTGAATCTTAAAGAAAGAAGGTTCTACATGGGTCTTTTCTACCTCCCTCCTTTTTATTCTTGTATTCTATTTGTTATGAGTAGCTAAATCCCATTAAGGGATTGATGTGATTCACTTGTAAATATGGGTATTTGTAATGAACTTAATATCTTTTATTAAAATCTATCGCATTTGTTCTATTCAATGTTTTACTTGATTTCAAAAACAATTTGTGCTTGATTGTACATGACTCTCTTCATGAGTTGTTTGAGAAATTATATATGTAGAGAATCAAGTATACATGATGGTTGGCCCTCTAAGCTCAATTAAATAGGAGGATTGAACAAGGGTACATGACCCAAGTAATATCCGGACTTATTAATCTCACATAATTCTAATATTTCATGGGTAATCAAAACTATACATCCTAGGATTGTTTGCATGAGTTGGTGATTTTTAACAAAGAGATTGTCCCTTATGTGATAGATGTTCTTTCATTGTATAACCAATTGTGGGTGGTCAATGCTATACATGATGGTTTGAGCACTCACAAGTGGTAAATAATCACTCTTATACATCCTAGGGTGGTTACATTAGTTAATGACAATTAATGTGAGTTTATTCTTTACCCATTGTTTGCTAGTTGAATTCATCAATTCCTTAATCCACATATCACATATCCATACCTTTTATTTTAGTGCATTTTAGCTTAGATTACATTTTATTTTTACTTGTTCTCGAAAACCATATCAATTTACTTTTCTTGCATTTTTAACTAAAGCATTAGTTTAATCATAACTATCGCTCAATCTCTGACGAACGATACCCATACTTGCCACATACTAGTTTTATACTTGTTTGAGTGCATCTTGGGATCTTATAAATTTGTTTGAATAGTGCATATCACGACATATATAAAATATAGCACGTTCAGGAGCCAACTGAGTAGGAGCAATCTTAGCCTCCTCTAGAAATCTAGCAATAAAGGGTTGGATGGGCAGAGTCACCCCAGAAGTAAGCATGATCCCATATATGGAAACATCGCCTTTAGGTGGATTTCTGATGGCTCAGCGATCATTCAAAAAAGCTCCACCGATGGAGGAATGTCTAATCTGTCAACAAACTTCGCAATTTCTTGGACGGACACTGCATTTACTTTAGAATCAAAAGCGCACGGCTGGTCAGTACAGAATCTCAGCAGATGCGCTTGGCGCCTTTTAAAGACATCCTTCAACTTTAATAGCTGAGAGGGAATTTTTAGCTCGGTCGGTAGAGAATCCTTGGCAGCAGTTCTACCAGTTCGACCAGTGCCAATTGGTCTAGACATCTCTGGACATGTATTAACAAAAGAGATGTTTGGTTTAGGAAAGAGAATGTTGAAATTCATAACGAGCAATTGAATAATCGACGTTGAGAGCTACAGGTTAAGTTAGAGGAGCAGAAGTTTATGAACTTCTTCTCAAGATAAACTCAATCCTATCAGCGTTCTCTTTGTCACATGTCTGAACGGCACACATAAATAGCTCAACAAAACGGTGACAAGTAATAGGGTCCATACCTGAATGTTTCGAGTAGATGAGGATAACGTGAGTGCTGGTATTGTTAAAACAAAAAATACGGTGAAAGCAAGTGGTTCTTTGAAGATTTGAGCAACATAAAGGCGAAGTAGTTAGGGTTTTTGTTCTCTCACAAGATAGGTTGCGAAAGAAGTTTGTGATAAAAGGGAAATGAAAAGTTTTTGAAAATTTAAAGCAAATGGTGATGTCATCCCACGTTTAAAGCAACGCACGTGAAAGTGGGGGTGGGTGCATGAACCCCGAAGATCACGCACCGACCAGCAACGTGATAGGCGACATTTAAGGGACAAGCAATCCACCGCTGATTCCGTCATCACGTCATATCATTTGGGCAAAATTGAGTAATTGTGGCTGAGACAAATGCTTAGATGTTAAGTATTAATGAGCTACAAGACAAAAATAAAAGCAAAGTTAAACATATCTCACTGAGCGAGTTCTCCTTGCTGAACGAGGAGATACTCTGTTCAAATGTTTAAGGGGGTATTATTATTGGTAAAATCTGGAAGGATGACGGCTCAGCATGATCACCAGGATTCACGGTAGTCAGAGATGCCGTGTCACCAAAAGTCAACCAGACTAAACCAACCTAAGTTGACCAAAGATGACTCCACAAGACCCGGTCGGGGTTGCCCAAATAATCAGGTAAAAATAACTTAATTAAGTAGATAGATCAATCGGGTGAAGGTGATCCGGTCGGGATTACTAAGATGGTCAAGTTGTTATACCCAGTCGGGGCCAAGTAATCAGTTAGGGAGAGTGAGTTTTGGTTGGGTCTGGTAGACAGCCGGTTGAGTGACACTTGGATAATGTTGAATTCAATGCAACCATGATTCAAATACGTAGAGAAAGAGTCTTACTCAAACAAGGTGTCTCGAAGCACACTCTGGTAAGAGAATAAACTTCCCTAAAGACACCAGAGTCCAGATTATGCAAGAAATCTAATGCGTTTAAAGTGCAAAAGACACAGAACAAGAAAGAAGATAATCATGACTCCAACAAGTTAGAGTCTCGTTAAATGTCATTAACTTTCCTTACTTGTATACCAAGAATTAGGGTTCTACACATGTATAAATAGACCCTAAAATATCATTTTAACGGTTGGAAGATATTAGTTCGCAAGAGAGAGAGAATTAGAGCTTGTAATTATCTCATACAAAGTAGATTATTTTCTTACTGTCATCGGCAATCGTGGACATTTCCCTAATTTGGGGTTTTACCAAGTAAATGTGTATTTGCATGTTCTCTCTTTTTCATTCTTCCATAACATTGTTACCAATTTGAAATTATTTGTTGAACGCATGATCAGCTTTACGTAGATCTAAAAATCACTGTCAACACCTTTCCTTTTTCTTTTTAATTTTTTTTTAAGAAAAACAATTCTATTAAACTTTGTTTATAAATAAATTGTTTTTTTTTTAATTTAGATTTAATTCACAATGGCCACTAGGATAGCATATAAACAATTGGGTGGCAAGTGGCCACTAGGGCATATTTCTCTGTAGATGGCCATTTATGTAATACTATTCATTTATAATGGTCATTTTAGGACGAATTTTTTATCTAATAACTATTTTGATAGTATGTAACCTAATGAGTTAAGATTAGGTAATTACCCTTTTTATTATTATTAAAAGATATTTATACTCAGCTATCTCTTCATCAAATTGTTGTCCACCCAACTCACATGAGTAGATCCACTCATTCCCTCGTGATCTCTTCTTCAAATTGAAGTCCACCCATCTCACATGAGTAATACACTCATTAAATCCTTGTGTAGAACCTCATCCGAAAATAATTTCATATTTGTATAAGCTAATCGGAAGAGTTTGTAAGATTTTTTGATACGTGAGAATGAAACTAGAGAAGGAGCAGGAGGAGGAAATAAAAAATAATAATAATAACATAAATCTGTAAAACAAACGGAAAAATGTAATAATAACAGAACCGGAAATTTTTCGAAGCGTCTTGGGTCGATGCTTATTTCAAAGAAAAAATATTTGTTATGTTCCCCCAACGCAAATTAATAATAATGCAAAGAGTTAGAGCAACTCCAACCTGCTTTATCTTCTGCGCCATCTTCATTTTGCAGTAAAAAAACGCCTCCAACCCAGTTCTATCTTCTATGCCAATTTTGTGCAAGTGAATAGTGTCGTGTAATATCTGACGCGACACTATTCATTTAGCACAACTACTTTTTTTTAATTGTAAATTGGGTTTTGATTGGTTTGAGATTAGTATTTGTTGACAAATAATTAAAAAAAGGAAAAAAAAAAAGAATATTAAAGGGAATATTATTTTTAGTGTAAAATTCGGTACAATGGGTTGGAGATGAAATATATAGTATGAAAGTTGAACTATTTTAATGTAAAAGTTGAACCAAAAACACTATTTGGGTTGGAGATGGTCTTAGATTCCAAATCAAACCAAAATCCATAAGTTACACCAGAAATCTCAACAAAATTAAAGGAGTTATAGAGCTCTGAAAAAGACCCAGCTCACACATTCTTGGAAAGCAAACAACTTTTCTTTTATTATGAGGTGAAGTTCTTGACGTTATATTCGGACTCAGAAGATGGTGCAGGGATAGCAGTCGGCAATGTGCAGAGGGACATTACATAAGACCCATCTGTCCAACTCCCGTGAGTTCCCAACTATTTCCATTCAATTATTTTTTGGTTGGATCAACTAATGCAAAACTCCCCAATCAAAGCAATTTCCACCCCACTTTTAATTATAGAAAATTTTAACATGCTCCTCTAGAGCATACTTTTAATTATAAGAAATGTTAAACTTTTTTGAGTTATTACAATTAACTCAGGGGTTGAGGTTTTGATGGAAGTGATTATGATTTGAACTCACAATTTTAATAACCATAATTATATTCATGTAAGTAAAATATATGTTAAAAGATTAAAAAAATATTAAAAAATAATATTTATTCTTTAAATATAGAAAGTGGTATATTGATTTAGGGATAATAAACATTAACATGACTCAATATATGTGGCGCTGGGATTGCTTTCCAATTAGAGTTTCTTGAGATGATATTTTACTAGTAGAGCTTCTATTGAGTAGAGTTTTTAATAAAAAAAATTAAATTATTTGGTATTTACTTTTAAAAAAAACTTAAGTTAATAGATTGTTTATCAAAATATCTCTAAAGAGCTTTTGTTGTTTAAAATTACAAAAATAGACATTAATAAAGTATTTGTAATATAAAGATATAGAGTGAAATATTTAAAGTTCATGGAAGGATAGTTGAAATTATTTACCGTTCTTAACAAAAAAAGCTCAAAAAAAGCTTCATCGAAAGAGCCCAAAAGACATAAGATAGTGTTTTTTAATATTAAAAAAACTTTTTTTAAAAAAAATTTAGTCAAACAACTAAAAAAAAACCATCAAAAAAAGAGTTTCTAGTATTAAAAAAAAGATTTTAACTTTTATAAAAACCATATCAAGCACACATAGTCAAAACAAAATAAACAAAAAAAGTAGATTGGTCAATAAAGAAAATTAAAATAGACTTCAAACAACCCAATTCCGCGTTGATATCATCAATTACGCTAACTGGTCTTTGAAATATCGGATGTATATTTGCTTTTTTTTCAATAAAATTATTACTCCTTACGCGGGTCTTTTGCTTCCTTCCTTCAAAAATATTCGTACAAAGGATAAAGTATACGGTTTTTGATAATCCTATAAAAAATAATTATAATACTAAAATAAATCTTCAGATTATATTAAGATTCTAAGAAATCAATAACCAAAATTAATTTTCTAATATAAACCGATATATCTAACATTATTGAAAATAGAATAAATACAGAAAATGAAAATTAACAATCACTAAATTTCACTTAAACTTTTTTGGATCGTCATTACCTTACTACTGATTAGTAGATCAATTAAAAGTTAATCGAAACCATTGAAATCCATCCAAATCTAGTTAACGATTAATCAAAAACTACCTTCTAAAAAAGAGATTAGGTTATACACATAAAAAAGTTTATAAAAAAAATACCTAATAGAACTGATTAAATCGAATCTAACCATTGATTTTTAATCTGATCAATAAAATCAAATCAGTACCTACGCGTCATCATCTTCTTGAACTCCTCGAAATTGACGTTGCCGTCGCCGTCGGAGTCGACTTGGCTGATCATCTTCGCGCAATCCTTCATCGAGCACTTCTCTCCAAGTTTCTTCAGCACAGAGTGCAGCTCCGACACGGAGATCACGCCGTTCTTGTCCACGTCGAACAGGTCGAACGCGTCTTTCAGCTCCTTCGCGCTGCCGTCGACGGCAGATCCTCCACCGGTGACGGAGTGGAACTCTGTGAACTCGTCGAGATCAATGTAGCCGTCGCCGTCCTTGTCTATCTCCTGCATTATACGTTTCACCTCCTCCGCCGATGGCTTCGTGCCGAGCGCGCGGAGGATGTCCTTCAGTTCGTCGATGGAGATCTTACCGTCGCCGTTCTTGTCGAACTTATTGAACACTTTTCGCACCTCCTCCATCGAACCAAGCGTACTCATGATGATTTCTGTTTCTCTGGAACAGAAACCGATCGAATTCTGTTTTCTGTTTTTTTTTTTTTTTGTGTGGTTATTTTCTCATATTTATAGAGACGAGTGTCGTTGAGTCACGCGGTTTTAATCACGCGTTAATAAATTAACACGAGAGTTTACTTTCTGGTTCTGGGAGGCGGTATTGATCCGGTGCAGTGAGGTGTGCTGCGACTGAGGAGTGTTTCCAACATTAGTGTGCCACGTGGTCATGCAATTAGTTGGAGTGCATGTGAGTGGTTTTTTTTTTTTTTTTTTCCTGTTTGAATTGGTTGCTCCATGATTGAGACACTTACCTGTTTAACGCGTGATTGAGATTCCAATAAATCATAAAAAACTAAAGCTTGGTTGAGAATTCAATTCAAATAATAAATAATAATAATAATAGTTGTAGTACTGTAGTAGTAATAATAATGACCACTAATGAGAAGATTTTTTTCTGAGTTCAAAAAGGGAAAACAAATATATGCATTCTGGGGAAATTTCTTTTCTGAATTTTGTTTTTCTTATTTTACATGGGATGGGATTTCCCATACTTTATATTTAATGTGGTTTTGGAGAAAATATCGAATCCAAACATTTTGAAATTTCGGATGGAAATATTGTTAATATATTCCAAATATTCGAAATATTCAAAAATATTTTTGATATAATAACCCATAAAATATGGAAAATATATATCAAAATATTTTAGTTCCTAATATACTACATTCATGTTTAAGTCACAAAACCCTATATGACAAGTCTATTGACATTCTTAAGGAGGAAAGTATCATTTTGACCTCTATATTATCTCATATTGGTAAATCTCCCCCTATATTTTGCTTAATGGCCATTTGTCCCCTCAAAACAAAAGTATTCACCAAATACCCCCCTACCGTTACCTTTTCTGTTTAAACCTCTAACTCTGACAACATCAGTTAATGGAAAGACTCTTTTGCCCTTAATAGAACAAACAGTTGATTGCTTAAGATGAAATTACTTTTCTACCCCTTAATGAAATCTTTGGGTGGCTATATTGCACATATGCACTCTATAAAAACTAATATGATATTGTCAACAAAATATAATAAGATTATTTATTTTTTTAAAAATAGAATAGAAAAATAAATATCACCATTGTCCATCTTAGATGGACAGTTGAGATGTTAAATAACAAAAAAGAAAAAAAAAACAATTCAGTATTAGCTCATCACTATCATCTCTTGATTCAATCTCCACCGTCTATCTAATATATGGGCAATGGAGATAATAAGAACCAAAAAAAGGCAAAAAAAATAATTCAAAACTCAGCACCTTCGTCAAAATGAACCCAACCTAGAAATTCAAACCTAGGAATTCATCACCATTATCAACAAAAATAAACCCAGAACATAATTATCAATAACACCACCACCATCACCACTCAAGACTCAACATTATTGATCTAGATTCAACACCACCAATCTGATCCAAAGAAAAACTAGTGGAGATCAAAAGAAAAAAAATCAATTAATGTTCCTCCCCAAATAAAACAAACCAACCACCAAAAACCCAGCAACAAACTCGAACCTCACCTAGCCAACCTTGAATCCTCGCCAAGGCCACCATTAGTTTATCACCATAAATCTTCAGAAACCCTAACCCCCAAATCTAACAAAATCCCTAACCCCCAATTCCAACCACGACCAAATCCCTAACCCCCAAATCCAACCAACACCAGCAACCACCCCCACTGATAACGACCACTATGCGCGTCAATCTTTTCTCAGCAGAGGAGATCGACGCTCAAATTGTCGCTGGTAGCCAACAAGATTGGCTCGAATCGGGAGAGAGAGAGAAGAGAGAGAGAGAGAGAGAGAGAGAAGAAGAAGAGAGTTGATCTCCTTTCAGTGGAAGAGAGCGGCTTCCCGTCGGTAACAGAATGAAGAAGATAGAGAGGGTTGGAGAGATCGGAGAAAGAGAATGAGATATAGAGAGAATTTTTATTTTTTATTTTTATAACTATATTATTTTATTATTTTTGACATTAATGTTTATTTAAATTGATTTTTTATCTTAATATTTTGTTTATTTATTTTTAATCTAAATGTTTATTAATGATTTTACTTTTTTGCCCCCCATATTAATTCTCATTCATTTTATTTGTTAAAGTTACCATGTTACCCTTTGAGTCAACTTCCAGATAACGGTCAATTGGACATTTTAACAGAAAAGGTAACGGTAAAGAGGGGGGGGGGGGGGGGGGGGCTTAAGGAGAACGATCGAACCCCTCCACACTCGTGGAGAATATTGTCTTGGTTAAAGGCATTCCTTTGCTGTTTTATAAAAATATATAAATTACTATGATGAGTGAGTCTCTCATGATGGATCTCTTACTTTAATTTCGGTAAGGACCTTTATGAAAATACATCAATTTTAATAAATTTTGATCTGAATTTTTTTGTGGTTGATAAGTTCATTGAAATCTACATATGAACAAAATTTGAGAATTTTTTGAGCACTAGAACTATTTATCCGTATTTTACTAAATATGAAGACATCGGAAAAATAAACGAAATATAGGAAAATTCAAGAAAAATAGTTCTAATATTCGAAAAAATCTAAAAAATTATTCATAAGTAGATTTCAACAAACTTATCATCCACAAAATATTCAGATCAAAATTCATTAAAATCGATGTGTTTTCATCATGGTCTTTACTGAAATTAAAATAAGAGATCTCTCATGAGAGACTCTCTCTTACTATGACATTTTTAATTATGAGTTTTTTTTTTATGAAATTGGACTGACCTAAGAGGAAAAAGCATCACAAGCGATCATATGCTGAAAAACCCCTAGGCAGTATCCAGAAATATATTAATAAAGAAAAATAGTAACAAAAGTAATAGCAATACATCACAAACCAGAGGATGCAACCCCAAAATAACCACAGGCATGCAAGCCACACAAGAAAAATAAAGCTAGGAAAACCTAAACGATTCTCTACCCATACAGTCATTACCAACAAGCAAAGAACAAAACGAAGGAGTGGAAGACCACCAGAAATCAGAAGAAAGACCCAAAGCGTGTTTAAAGAGAGTATCTGCCACCTGATTACCGTCCCTGAATATATGAGAAACCTGGAACTCCATATGCGAGATCTAATGAATGCAGCGCTGCCAAGCTTGACGAACACGCCAGGTAACCTGATCAGACCTAATCGAAATAAGCTGCACAACATAAGAAGAATCACCTCGAGCCAGATCCTATGCCAACCTAAATTCCAAGCATAATTGATGGCTAAAGAAGCCGTAAGGAGCTCAGCCGCAAAAGCAAAAACCTGACCAAGGGAGACCGTGAAACGGGCCTTAACAAAAGATCTACAAGTCCGAAAAACACCCCCACAACCTCCCACACCTGGGGAACCTAAAACTGTACCATCCGTGATAACATTTATCCACCCTGGAGCCAAGGGCGACCAAACCACACTCCTAATAACCGGAGCTTTACCAGGTCGACCACTGAGACCAAACCAGCAAAGAATCAGCAGATCATCAACATAGTTACCCATATAGCCAATCCCCAAACGATTCGCGACATAAACAAAGAGCCACACTAGAGATAAAGCAGCCCTAAAAATCAACAGATTTTCCTTCAAAAATCCACTGGTTACGGGAATACCACACACTCCAAACCACCGCATGAATAATAGCTCTCCACAAAACCCTGATCTGATCACTGAAAGAAACAGACATGGCCTGCCTGAAAAAAAACCCCAAGTGTCAGCGAAGACACGCCTCTGAAATGCTGAGAAAACCACTTCCCAAAGAGCTGTAGCAAGAGGGCACTTTAGAAAAAGATGATCCACTGATTCCAATCGAGCACCACAAACACTACACCTGGAAGCTAATTGAAACTCGGACCTGCACAAACGATCTTCAGTTGGGAGCCTATCAAGCAAAAGTCGCAAAGACAGAACTGAACGAGAGGGGGGGATATAGCGAGACCAGAAGCCTCTCCACTAGGGGACCTACTGGATGTCATGAAACATCCTAGGAGTAAGCCGCCTTATAAGAAACACTACCTTCCCTAGAGCGAGGCCACACCAAATAATCTGTCATCGGAGAAATCGCAATCCTACCAATCCGAAAGCAGAGATCTGGAAACCGAGCACGAAAGTGACCATCCAAAATCCATCTACCATCCCGAATGAAGTCAGAAACCCTAGCATGAAGATGCGTGGCCATGAAATCAGGAATCCCATAGAGATCCAAACTAGGCACCCCAAGCCAGTTATCAAGCCAAAAATCCCTCTGGGAGTTTTCCCCGATAAGCCAGATACCATCCTTAATGAGTCCAACATATTTAGTCCTAAAAGAATTTCAGATGGAAAAGGTGATGTAACCACCATGCGGTTTCTGCAGCTGCCTGATATACCTATAGCGTAAAAAAGTGAAAGCAAAATTGTTTGAAGTTATAAAACTTCCAAGTGAGCTTTCGAAGTAAAGAATAGTTCAACAAGGCCAGATCTTTCAAACTAAGACCACTAAGAGCATAAGGTCTACAACAACGGTTCCAGGCAACACTGACTAACTTAGTCTCCTCACAAGAACCAGTCCATAAGAAATTTTTGATCTTCTTAGTAACCATCAGAATTAAGGAAATCGGCCACTTATAAACCATAAAAGAGTGAACAAAGGAGCCAGTAATCACTGAGCTAATCAAAGTAGCCCAACCAGCCAAAGAAAGGGACTTACCTTTCCACTTGGCAAATTTAGACAAGATCTTATCTGCAATGGGCATCAAAACAGATTTCTTGGGCTTACCTCGGAAAAGAGGAACCCCCAGGTAAGAAAATGGAAGCCTACCAATCTCCATCCTAACTAAGGACTGAAGAGAACTAATCCGAGCTGGAGAAACTGAAGACCCAAAAAAGATGGAGGACTTACTCTAGTTAACAAGTTGACCCGAAATGTTACCATAAACTCTGAAAGCATGCATAACCCTTCTCAGGTTTCTGACCGTGCCCCTACAAAAGAACATAGCATCATCGGCATACAACAAATGAGTGGGAGCAGAAAAACCCCTCGGAGAAGAGATAGGCAAAAGTTGGTCCGACGCCACCATCCTTGAAAGTAACCTACTGAAAAAATCCTTAGTGATACCAAAAAGAAGAGGAGAAAGAGAATCCCCCTACCGAACCCCTCTCGAGCAACCAAAATAACCAGCCGGAGATCCATTAATCAAAACAGACAGTTTCGAAGAGCCCAGAATACTAATAATCCAATCCATGAAGGTTTGAGAAAAACCAAAAGCCCTAAGAACTCGACAAAGGAACTTCCAATCAAGAGTATCAAAAGCCTTACGGATGTTTATTTTCATAGCCACATTACCTCCATAGCATTTCTTATGAAGCACATTAACACAATCAGATGCGAGAGCAATACAATCCTCGACATGCCGATCCCTGATGAAACCAAATTGTTGGAGATACAATCCTAGCAGCAATCTAAGCTCACCTGTCAGTCAAAATTTTGGAAGAAACCTTGAAAAGAAAATTACCAAGCACGATAGGACGAAATTGATCAATTGTGATTGAATCCCTCATCTTCGGAAGAAGAACGATAAAATTAGAATTCAAACCCTAGGTAACCACTCCAGAATGGAAGAAATCCTAAACCGCAAGAATAACATCTCTACCCACAATCTCCTAACAATGCTGAAAGAAATGACCCGAGAAACCATTAGGCCCAGGAGCCGAAAGAGCATCTATGGAAAACACCGCATCATGGATAACATCAGCAGAAGGAATAGCCACTAGAAGGGAGTTCTCCTCTTGGGAAACTAAAGAGGGAACAATGTCATCTAAAATATAAATATCCTGATCAATCAGATCTGAATCAGAAGAGAACATATCCACATAAAACCTGACAATGTGGTCTCTGATAACAGTCTGATCAACTGAAATAACCCCATCAATCGAAAATGAGGATAAAACACTCTGACATTGCCTACGCTTGATTGAAGAATGAAAAAATGATGAATTACGATCCCCATCCTACAACCATTTCACTCTGGATCTATCACGAAAAAAGCACTCATGTCTACGTAAAAGCACGTCAAGATCATGATGAATGCGTGACTCAGTCAAAAAAAAACTCCTCAGAAAAACCCAAATCAGACATTTGGCTTTGAAGGGACCGAAGCTCAGTAGATTTCCTAGAGATGTTAGCATTGAGATCACCGAACACCTCCTAATTCCAAGACTTGAGAGCCTTTTTTTAGATTTTTTAGCTTACCAATAACTATATGAGGAGGTCGACCATCACAAGGAATGCTCCACACCCTGCGAACCAAGTCCATGAAATCAAGATGATCCACCCACATACTTTGAAAATGAAATGGTCTAGATGTAGAGACCTGTGACTCAGCTAACCTGATCCAAAGTGGACAGTGATCAGAAAACCGACGGGGAAGAGCCACACACGAGATATCTCGCCAACAGGTAGTGCAACCCTCAGAAACCAAAGTCCTGTACAATCTCTGCTCAACTCTAGTGCGACTAGAACGACCCCTTTTAGGGAAAAACACGCGGTGGAAGCGAAAAGTTGGGTTTGTATATTTTAAAAATTTTCTTTTTAAAAGAAAGAACCCTAACCCTTGATTAATTAACATATAGTAAAAGTATCGTACCTTTTTCAATTGACAGTTGATTTCGCATCGATTTGAATCCGCTTGCTTCGAATTGAATCCGTAAGATCTTCCAATCCAATTACGAACGTGAATCACCTAGGAGTGTGAGCTCCCTTTTCTTTGAATTGTAAACCTGAGGATGGAAAAACAAACCTTTTTCTTTTGTTAGTCACAATAATCCTCCTACAGAAAATAAAGAACGTTTGGTCACTCGTGAATTCTTAATCTTTTTAATCAAGAACTCGTGTGAATCCTAATTCGATCTTGTGCATAAAGCCTTTTGATGTAAAAGCTTCTAGTGCACTATCGAAAATAAAACTCTTCTTATTCTTCTTCTTTTTGGCTGAATTCTACACCCATTTTTTAAGTTAGAAGTTTTTGTTTATTTAAAAGCAAGAGAAAAAAAAATTTCTAAAAAAAACTTCTATTTTTTGAATTAATTCCGGATTTAATAATATATATATATATATATATATATATATATATATGTGATGGCCTAATTCCCCACTTAAGTAGGATTTCTACCCTGTAGTTAAATCCTCACACAAGTAGGATTTCTACCTTGTAGTCAAATCCTCATACAAGTAGGATTACTTTTTCACCAAGTCTTCTATTAACTTTGAGTTTTAACCATATTCCAACTCATGAGTGTATTATCCAATAATAAATTATTGAATATAATATTGTGACTATATCAAAAACTTCCTAATTTGACTAGATAAATAAAATACTTTTATTTATCTACTTATCAAATATAGTCTTTGATACTTATCATACTCAAATAATAGTATGACACTAGGAATCCTTCTCCTAGTTAGAAAAAGATTTTGACTTTTAATCAAACAATTAATTAATTAATTTCCATTTGATTAATAAAATAAAATAAAACAATATATTAGACTAATTAATTTAGCCTTGCCGCCCAAGTAAATACTTGTGCAATATATTATTTTTCCATTTTATTAAATCCATTGGACTTTAATAAAAAGTACACATGTGAACTAGATCTATTCTTACTATAAAAGAAACAAGTCTACATGCCTTAAATTTAATAAATTAATATAATCTAGCAGCCCATTTAATTAAAATGTGCAAATTATATTCTTAATGTATTAATGGAATGCTAAACGCACCCCATTAGGGCCACCCTAGGATTCCTACATCTTTGGCTGCCCATTCTAGGAATTTTTGAAGAGTTACCGCGTGTCTTGATCACACATGACCACACCTCTCCAAAACTTTTGGATTCCGAAATCCAAAAACAATTCTAGATGGACCCATAAATTGGTCCGGTAGAATATATCAAGTGATCCTTGCAAGTTCGTGCGGATTGAGGATCTTGACGGGCTATCTAATTTAAGCTTCAATAGACATAACCTAATCATAATCAAAAAATGATTCACTTAGGTCCGATCTATTAATTTTGGCTCATTCCACTAAAGAGCTAAAATTGAACTCTTAAATAAAGATAGAATAAGATAATATTTCTCATTCGTACCCTAGAAAATCTTATTGGAGATAGTGTATCCTCGTGAACAATATCAGTAATTGCTAAGAGCTCATAAACCGCCTATAGCTTTCCTAGTTACCATATTTACTCATATGACCACATTTTGAACTTGGATATTTTGACTTGTCCAGAAGCCATGTTTCAATAAACACTATTGAAAAACTAACGTTAAGATTTAATATCAAATACCTCAAAATATCCATATGATGATATTCTATTCACATTTAATAAATAGAGCCACGATGTCCATATCTATAAATGAAGTCCTCTATCGATTAACAAATGAATACCACTAAACTATCGAGGATAGACTATGCTATATAATCGTACTCATTGATAGCTCAAATGATAACACTTGTAACCATAAGTCCATCATTTATCTCAGGATTGAGATAGACTCTCCGATTGTCCTCAAGTGAAAACTTTTATCCATTGACGGTTCTGGATGAAATATTTCACTATGATCCTATTCAATGCACCTAGTGCACTAGACCCCTAACCCAAGTAAAACTAGCACCCTGAGACCGAACACCAATCAGATTGCAATCCTCAATCATCGACTTAAAGTCCTCACAAGAACCCTTAGTAGGAGAACGAGAACCCGAACACTAATGAGCACCCAAAACTACATTGAGATCACCAACTACCAACCAAAAGGAAGAAAAAGAACCAGCCATCTCCCGAAGAGAATGCCAAAGCACATGACGAACCGAGGCAGATGTACTAGCATAAACAAAAGTGTACCAATGCATCAGAGACCCGATAGAAATGGAGATGGTCAAATGCTGCTTGTCACACAAAACTATTTGAGGGTCTGAAATAGAGTCACAAGCAAAAACCCAAATAGATGGAATCAATCCACCACTATCATTCATACCGACCAAATGAAGACCAAGAGAAGACCAAATCCTAGCAGAAATCGAATCAAAAGCCACCATGGGCTCCGAATTGCAAACCAAGGAAGGCCAATAGGAACAATATAAATCACTGAGAACTTGTTTCGATGAGTTGTTCATAATACCACGACAGTTCCAATAAAGGATACTAATCATGGGATCTGCTAGAAGGAGTCTTAAACTCGGACTTATATGCCTCCAATCTACGTTTGGCCATCATGTTCCTCTAAGCATAACCATCAGAATCCAAATTATCAGCTTCCACCTATTTAGCCCAAGAAGAGTCAGCAAGAAAATGAAGCTCAGCCTGAGAATTCGACAAAGAGGACTCTGATCTCATATCCCGAGAAGGATTGATCACATCCCTTACAATACGTCGATCATCTTGAATAGTCGGACCAAAAGAAGTAACTGAAACTCCAACACCTAAAGACTGACTAGGAATACCCAAAGAGATAGCTTCCATAACATAAGAGCCTGAAGAAACAACAGCTGATGAAGGGGGAGGAACCTTCCGAGGCAAAACGTTACAAACCTACTGAACATAATGAGCGCCTGATAAAGGAATTGGGATCGAACCCACAACAGTGGATGAAGGTCCTAAATGAGAATCATCTGAAGAATTAATCAAACAAGATTCGGAGGTCAGAATAAAAGAAAGACCCGAAGTAGACGACTGATGAACCACCACTGAATCTATAGGTCCCAAATCTTGATAAATAGCAGTAAAGGCATTGGAAACCAGGATCTCTTGAACTGTCTTATCTATCAGACGATAAACCATTTTAGAAGACCGAGGGGGAATTGTCTAGAAAATTGTCCTTTCAACTAAAACCTCAGCCATTGGCTGAGAGGACTTCCCTGCATTAGCAGTAGGAACCTTAGATTTGTTCTAATGACAAGAACCGGGCAAATGTCCGACGGAGGAGCAGATAGAGCAAAATGATGGCAAATTTTCATACTCAACCGAAATGAAAGATCTATGAAACTCGTCCCTCTCTAAAAGAACTGAGGATGGAAGCAAAGCAGACATGTCAATATCCACTAAAACCCTGGCATATTGCCCAAAATCAACATCAATAGTAGCCTTATCCAATCTCAACGGGACCCCAATACCTCTAGCCAAATCAAAAATGATCTTCGGATGCCAGTATTCCTAAGACAAATTATAGAACCTAACCCAAACCTGTGCTTTAGTGGACTTCTGCAAAGAGCGATTAAAATCCAGAACCCAAGGTTGAAGACGGAGAACTCCAGGCTTCAGATTAACCGAACCTAAACCCCAAACCTTGTTCTTGTCCCTAGAAGACTTCAAAATGATCTGGAAATAGCCTTTCCCTAAAGATATAAGTCTCCAATCTGCTGAAATCAACCAATGTTTATTAAGCTTAGCCTTAAGGTTAACAAGCTTCCAATGACACTCACCACTAGCAAGAACCACACGCCAGATAAGAGCATCTTTGCATAACTCAAGTCTGGATTGATAAGCAATCGGATCAACCCGAATAGACACAAATCCTCCCTTCTTTGAAGGCGGAGAAGTCATAGGGAAGGATTGAACAGAAGCTTGGGGAGCCCTCAAAAGATCCGCATACGACTTGCTACCCAGAGTCAAGGGATTAGAATTCATAACAAGACCCTGAATCGAATCTCTAACAGTAACTGGATTATCCCCCAAAGAAGATGTAGTAGGCAACACAATACCTAAACTGCACCCCCTACTATTAGAAGAAACCGTACCCTCACCAAAAATAGAAGCAGTAGTCGAACTTGTCTGCGGAGAGGAAGACAAAGACGCCTCGAAAGACATGGGTTCCTCCGTGAGGCCATGCAAGAGAGGAGAAACCATTTTCGGAGACACTGTAACAGCAGCAGAAGAGTGTAACATAACCACTGTAATGGGGGGACTGTAGCGCACTGTAGCGGATACTGTAGAATCAACAGAAATATTGTAGCGGGACACTGTAGCAGCACGGATACTGTAGCAGCATTGTAGCCGAGACAAAAATACTGTATGGGCACTGTAGGAGTGATGAAAAAACTATTGCAACACTGTAACAACGATAGAAATACTATAACGACATTGTAGCATCACCGAAATACTGTAGCGGCACTGTATTATGAACAAAAATACTGTAGCGGCACTGTAGAATTAACGGAATTACTGTAGCGGCAATAACTATTCACTTTTTTTTCTTTTTTTAGGGTTTTCTCACATCTCTCTTCAATAATTTCTCTTTTAATTATGAGTTATGCATTAGTTTAATTGTTATAAAGTTATTAATGTTATAAAATCGTACATCTACTCTTAACCGAGTAATATATATCTCTCATCGTGATGATGATTTAAATCTCGTGATGTGTATTTATTGAAAAGTGTGGATAGATTATGACAGGGGCATGTTGTATGGAAGTATCGTCTATTGAAATAGATATTATGACAATGCATATAATTTAAGATTTCAATGTAGGCACACTACTTTTCGATATTTTAGGAGTAGATATACAGATCACGTTAGTCATATTAAGGTCGAATCTTAATTCATTTGAAATTAAGTATAGTCATCAACAAAACCTTTTTTTTTGTGTGTTTCTTCTTAGAGTGTATTTGGTATGGCTTTTCAAGTAAAGCTTTTAGAGTAGATCTTTTACTAATAGAGCTTTGAACACAAAAAAGCTTTTTGTTGTATAAATTATCAAAAATAAGAGTGTTAACAATGTATTTTTAAAAATAGGTTTTGGTTGTGTAAATTACAAAAAAAAACGTTGACAATGTATTTATAATGAAAGAGTTGTATGGTGGAATATATAAAATTTATAAAGGGTAGTTGAGGCAATTCATATGTTTTTTTTAAAAAAAAAAAGCTCAAAAAAAGCTTTTTGAAAAAGCCTAAATTTTGGGCTTCTTATAGTAGACATAAAATAGCTTTTATAAAGGGTAGTTGAGACAATTATATATTAAAAAAATTGTTTTGATTTTTGCTAAACAACATAAAAAAAAACTTCAAAACAGCTTCTAGCATTAAAAAAACGCTTTTGGCCTGTACAAAAGCCATACCAAACATACACTCAAGCCTTTCACCATGTCAACCAAGATTACTATTATTAATAATTAATATCTGATTTTGCTAAGTTTATACCTTTCTAGTACATCAAAATCGTTTTTAAATAATCAAATAGCCTAGCCTAAAAAAATTTGTTTGGGGACTGAAACAATATTTAGGGGAAAAAGTAAAAATTTAAAAATATTAAATAATATATATATATTTTTTATGATTCCAATAAATCATAAATAACAAAATCTAGCTTGGTTGAGAATTCAATTCAAATAATAAATAATATTAATAACAGTAAGGGTGTGTTTGTTGCATTGAATTGGACATGATTGGAAATTAGCATTGAATTGGACATGATTGGAAAATTTCCAATCATGTTCCCAAATTTAGTGAGCACAGCGAATTTTTTGTCTAATTCGATGGGACCCACCTCATTTCCTGTTGCTACAGGATAATTTAGTCCCACCATAAACGCTGGGACTATTTTAGTCCCATCACTTTATTTTATTTTAAAAAAAAACTTTGGCTAGGACCCAGCCTTTACCTATTTTTATAATTTCTAACTTCTCTCACCATCATCTGATCTTAGCTTCAATTTTCTTCATTCTTCAATTCATCAGGTGTTGGGGTTTTTGCCCTAAAACTTGTAATTTATAAATGTGAATTGAACATAAATAAAAGAAATAGTTTATTCATTCAAATTGTTTCATACTTTTATATAACATGTGTATTTAACCTCCAAGATTGCCGGATGTAATTTCGAACTGAGTATATGAATGTCATATTCAAATGGATTCAGTTTGAAACGAGCAATCGAAAGAGTCCGTAGATAGCAAATAAAGCTAGGTACTTTACTTGTGGTTAATCTACAGATGCGATCCATTGCGTAATGTACATCGATCTTATCCTGGATCATTCATATGGTGATATGAGAATGAAGGCACCTTGTATGATGTGATCATATAGGACAGGGCCACGATTTATATGAATCTCTCACTAAGATCCGTTTACGCTGAGATTCAAATATATCGACAAATGATGGCTATAAATGGGTGATCTTAATCATGAGTGTCTTATCAACTCCTTCAGGTTAGATCGTGATTTTTGATGTACCATGGGTGAGGTCGGAGTTGCATTCCCGATCAATATGCTCCGTATGTTAGGATCGTGGTTTGGCTTGTGGCTGAGAAGATTTATACACAATAGTGGAATCCACTCCTTCTTGCGAGAAGTAGATAGTAGTTCCCTTAAGGGTTGATTTGGGGCTTGAACAATATGAGCGCTCTCTTAATTCCGTGAGGAATGTAGGATTTATTGTTCATTAGAGAATCAATGACACTTAATGGAAAAGATGTAATTAGAGGGGTATAACGGACATTATGACCCAGCTCTAATTATGAACTACTTGTGGAGGATTATACCATATGTAATAGCTATATCGATGGACACTGAAAGTTATTGGTTTGTGTAAAAAACATCTACAGTTGAGAGAATGCAGCTTCGAGTTTTTAGTGGAATAATACCGAAGTTAATAATCATTTAATATTAATTAAAGAGTTTAATTAATTATTTCTAAGGATTATTGGAGCTCGAAATACTGTGGGTCCATTAGGTCCCCTTGCTAGCCCGATTGATTAAAGGTAACAAAGGTCACAGTTGATTAATTGGATTGTCCAATTAATTGTGTTACGAAAGTGACACGCATCTATTTGAGAATTAATTGAATAATGAGATTATTTAATTAAAGAATATTAGTGATTAAATTGATTAAATAATAAGATTATTTGATTATGCGATTAATCATTAGCTTGAGGGTGTTGATTGATATTTGTGTTTGAATGAAGATAAGAGAATTTGATTGTTTTATTTTTATTAAATTAAATATAAAATTTGAATTTAAAAAGTTTAAATTTAAATTTATTAATTATCCTTATAGATATTGGATATTTTAAAGGATTAATTAATTAAAGTTATCAGTAAAAAAATTAGATATAAGATATATATTGTTTTTGAAAACTGATACACACAGATAAGAGAAGTTATTATATCAGTTCTCTCAATTGCATTGAATGCAATTGTTGCGTGAAACTAAAAGAGGAAAAACGTGAGGTGTGTGGAATTCCACACATTGAAAACAAGAGTTGTTTTTGTAAGTTTCTTCTACCTCCATTCAGGCTTCTGAAACCTGTGACGCGTCCACACGCTGCTGCCAATCGCGGGACATAGCCGGGAAGATCTTATGGTTCAAATCAGGAAGCATATCGAAAAAGAAAGAATGAGCCTTCAAACGCTGGTATAAAATCGTTTCACCTTCTTTTTTGTTTTCGATTATTACTGTACAATTAGGTTTACTCCATGATTGCATAAAAAATTTTAAAACCCCATTCCGCTGCGCAATCCAAAACCTAGAACCTACAAAATGGTATTAGAGCTATTTTTGTACAGTATAATCGAATTTGATTGCTCCTAATTGTATGTATGAATGTGTAGGCACTGTCTTTATGATTGTATGAATGTTTATAATTAAATCGTTTAATTCAAACATGGTTGATCGTAAATTTTTATGGTACATAGGTTTTAGGGTTTTGGATTTTAAATGTAATATTAATTCCGGGTTGTATAATTTTTTATTGATTTGCTGTATTTTATTTTTTATTAATGTAAATCTATGAAACGCGACAATCCGGAAGACAAACATGCAACAGCGCGCGCGATGCGAAGCACAATTGATGTGCATGTGCGCAACAGTCACGCACTCCCTATTCGCAAGCGCTACGGAGTTTGGGCCAAAATTTTTGTTGGGAAACCCCAGGCCTACGAAAAATGTTAAGAGTAACATTTGGGCTTTAGGGATTTAATCCATGAGATGGATCCATTAAAATAAATCAAGTTGGACTTGATTTTGGGCCCGGAAGACTAAAGATATTACAATGGACTTGAAGATTTTTGGAATTACAAGAAGACCAAGGAATGCCTTGGATATTTTTTGTAATTAGAATTTTTTTTTGAGTTAGATAAACTAATTGTACTCGGTCAATTCATGTATGCTTTTATTATGTTATAATTAAAGCATTGTTATGCAAATACATGTCATTTAGATTAGGTGTGCCTACACATATATGTTGATATTTCATACATACATTATAGCCATATACATTATGTGTTTTTTTTTAATTTGATTAAAATGGGTAATTCACATAATTGGCTATAAGTTAATGAGATTAGTTT
The DNA here is from genome assembly GCA_033220585.1 of Dipteronia sinensis. Lineage (NCBI taxonomy): Eukaryota > Viridiplantae > Streptophyta > Magnoliopsida > Sapindales > Sapindaceae > Dipteronia > Dipteronia sinensis. The sequence goes on along the minus strand of CM065639.1, from coordinate 26,883,385 downwards.
TTAGGAGTAAAAACTTGGTAATTCTCATTAATAACTAATCTATTTCTAAAGAGTTTAATTACTTAGATTATTAGGGTCCATTATAAATATTATGATTAATTCGATTAAGCCCCTAATAATAATTGGACTTAATAATGTGTTTACTTTTCATAGTTAAAACTTGGTAAATACACATTTAATAATTCTAGTCTTAGTAAGTAGTTTACATAGATTCGAATTATCACTAATGAACCAGATTTTTAAGTGTTAAAATCGAATTAGTTTATTAGTTATTGGAATAGGATTCTAATAATTTGTGATTAATGCACCTAGTGCATTAATTATAATAGAAAACCCTAATAATAAAATAATGAGTGGGAGAGGGATATATGACATTATATCTCGCGGTCTCCATCATTAGTTCAACACCGTAAAATTCGAGTGGGGCCACGTGACGGCTTTTCTTTCGTCCTCCCTAAGGAGGGTTTCCATAAAAATCAATACCAATGTTGACTTTCTAATGGATAGGATTTCTGAGGGTATTTAGTGATTAACCGACCCTAAGGCGGCAATTCTTGAGTTAAGCTCATGAGATCTGAAAGATGGGTTACACTCATAAGGTTTTAATTAAAATAGTTAATTAAAAACCTAACTAAATAAACGATGGTTGAATGATATTGGAATAAGAGTTATTCTGATATATCATTTGATTGAGAAGGTCTCACTCCAACATGCAAGAATTTGACCGACCCTAAGGCGGCACTTGCTTGTGGTATGTTGGATTGTCGTGGCATAGAAACATTGTTTTCTTAGGGTCGTTCTTGTTCATTAAACATTTTCATGCATCATGTTTAATTTTATGTCGAACATTCGCACATGTTTTGAATGTATGATTGATTGAATTCTTAATTTATGTTTTTTTAGCCATGTCATCTGCACTGTTACAAATCCTTGCCAATGACAAATTAACTGGTGATAAATACACTAAATGGAAACATAACATAAATGCAATATTGGTCACCAAGGACCTAAAGTTTATGCTTAAGGAGGAATGTCCTCCAACGCCTACTACCCATGCCGCACGAACTGTTCATGAGGCATATGAAAAATGGGTCTCATCAGATGAGAAAGCCCGAACATATCTGTTAGCCAGTATGACATACGTGCTTGTTACTAAGCACAAAGCTTAGGTACTGCATTTGAAATAATGGAGTCATTGCAGGCCATGTTCAGGTAGCCCTCTGAGCAAAAGCGACACGAAGCTATTAGTTCGGCAATGCTTGCTCGGATAAAATATGGCGCATATGTTCGGGAACATGTCATGAACATGATGTCCTATTTCAACATGACAGAGGTCAATGGCGGGGCCATTGATGAACCCATTCAGGTGAGCATCATACTGATGACTCTTCCGAAGAGTTTCGATCAGTTCTAGAGTAATTATGAGATAAAAAAGCTAAGGTTCAGTCTCACTCAGTTGCTCAATAAGCTCACTACTTTTGAGTCCTTGACTAAGGACAGTAAAAGTAAGACCGGTGAGGCAAATGTTGCCGAACCATTTTCCACTGAAAATAAAAAGTGGAAGAGGTCTGCTGGGAAGGCAAAGGGTAAGCCCAAGCCCAAGAAAGCCCAAGGTAAGACGAAGGGCACTTCCACCGGCCAAGGCAAAGGAAAATGTTTCCATGGCGACAAGGTTGGACACTGGAAAAGGAACTATCTTCAATATCTAGAGGAGGTTGCCAAGAAGAAGAAAATGATAGGTAAATATGATTTACTTGTTCTTGAGTCGTGTTTAGTGGAAGATGATTCTTCACCCTGGATAGTTGATTCGGGGGCCACTAACTATGTTTGTTCTTCTATGCAGTGGACTGATTCTTGGACACAGCTTGAGAAGGGAGCCTTCTCTATATGTGTCAGGTCGAGGGATGTCATGTCAGGAAGAGCAATGGGTGTAGTTAGACTACATTTTGGAGATTGTTTTATTGTTTTGAACAATATATTTTTTGTTCCTGGATTCACAAGAAATTTGATTTCTATTTCAAAGTTGTTGGAACAATTATATTTTGTTTCTTTTAATAATAAGTTTGTTATTATTGCAAAGAATGATTTGAATATATGTTCTGGATTAAACGAAAACAATTTGTATGTTTTAAGGCCGTTAATACATACAACACTGCTCAACGCTGAAATGTTTAAAGTTGAAAAACCAAAAACAAAATGGCAAAATATTTCTCCAGAAAACAAAACGTATCTGTGGCATCTAAGACTTGGCCACATTAACCTTGACATGATATATAGACTAGTTAAAAACGGACATTTAAGTGAGTTAAAGGTTGACAATTTACGTGTCTGCGAATCCTGTCTGGAAGGTAAAATGACCAAGAGACTTTTTACTGGAAAATGGATTAAAGTTAAAGAACCGCTAGAGCTTATACATTCAGACGTTTGTGGACTGATGAATGTTAAAGCAAGGGGTGGCTATGAGTATTATGTCACCTTTATAGATGATTACTCTAGATACAGATATGTCTACCTAATGCAACGAAAGTCGATAACTTTGAAAAGTTCAAAGAGTTCTGAGCTGAAGTTAAGAATCAGTTAGGAAAGACTATCAAGTCTCTACGATTGGATCGTGGAAGTGAGTACCTTGACCAAGAGTTTGAAGACTTTATGGTCGAGCATGGGATAGTGTCCCAACTCACAGCTCCTGGAACACCACAACAGAATGGTGTCACGGAGAGGAGAAATAAAACCCTTATGGAAATGGTGAGATTTATGATTAGTTTTTCATCATTACCAAATTCTTTTTAGGGATATGCGTTACAAACCGTGGCCTACATTTGAATGTAGTCCCATCCAAATCTGTTCCTAAGACTCCCTTAGAGTTATGTAATGGTCGTAAAGCTAGTTTACGACATTTTCGCATATGGGGGTGGCCAGCACATGTGCTAAAGAACAGAAGTGGAAAGCTAGACCCCAATTCCGCGGTCTGCCTGTTTGTAGGATATTCCAAGGAGATCAGAGGTGGATACTTCTATAGTCATGAAGATAACAAAGTGTTTGTATCGACAAATACAACGTTTCTTGATGATAACTATATTAGTGATCATAAACCTTATAGCAAGATTGTATTGAATGAAATGGAGCATGGTACTACTAGTGCTCAATCAACAAGAGTTGTTGATCCATTGACATCTGATAGTCGGATGATTCCTAGTCAGGATACACTACCACCTAGATGTAGTGGGAGGATTGGGAGACAACCTAAACGCTATTTAGTTATAGGTGAGGGATGGGATGTCGTCTCTACTGGTAGTGTGGATGATCCATTAACATTTAAGAATGCAATGGAAGATCCTAACAAAGAGGAATGGCTTAAAGCCATAAATCTCGAGATGGAGTCCATGTACTCTATCAGTCTGGGAACTTGTAGACTTATTGGATGGGGTAAAACCCATAGGGTGTAAGTGGATCTACAAGAGAAAAAGATGAGTAGACGGGAAGGTAGAGACCTTCAAAGCAAGGCTAGTGACCAAGGGTTATACCCAGAAAGAGGGGGTCGATTATGAAGAGACCTTCTCGCCAGTAGCCATGTTTAAGTCTATTAAGATTCTCGTATCCATTATTGCCTACTTCGATTCTGATATTTGGCAAATGGACGTCAAGACTGCATTCTTGAATGGTGATCTTGATGAAAGCATCTACATGATGCAACCAGAGGGATTCGTGTCTCTAGATCAAGAGCAAAAGGTTTGCAAGTTGCAAAGGTCCATTTATGGACCGAAGCAAACATCTAGATCTTGAAACATAAGGTTTGATGATGTGATCAAAACCTATGATTCGAGCAAAATGTTGATGAGCCTTGTGTCTACAAGTGCATCGTTGACAAGAAAGTAGTTTTCTTAGTCCTATACGTAGATGATATCCTACTCATTGGAAATGATGTAGGGGTATTATCGGAAGTAAAGGGCTAGCTGGCTAGCCAATTACAAATGAAAGATTTGAGAAATGCGAGTTATGTTCTAGGGATCAAACTCTTTAGGGATTGTAAGGACAAACTCGTAGTATTGTCTCAGGCATCATATATCGATAAGATTCTTGTGCGATTTTCGATGCAGAACTCTAAGAAAGGTAATTTACCTTCCAGGCATGGAGTTCACTTGTCTAAGGAACAGTGTCCTAAAACACCTCAAGAAGTTAAGGATATGAGACATGTTCCCGATGCGTCTACGGTAGGCAGTCTCATGTATGCTATGTTATGCTCGAGACCTGACATCTGCTTCACAGTGGGAGTAACCAATGGGTACCAGTCCAACACATGATTGGATCAATGGGTTGCTGTCAAAACTATTCTCAAATATCTTCGGAGAATGAGAAACTATATGCTAGTGTATTCTGGATAGGATTTCATCCCATTATGATACATGTATTCTGATTTTCAGTCAGACAGAGATTTTAGGAAATCCACATCTGGATCAGTATTCACCCTTGGTGGATGAACCATTGTATGAAGAAGTGTTAAGCAATCTTGTATTGTTGACTCCACCATATAAGCCAAATATGTAGCCGTTTGTGAAGCTGCTAAAGAGGCTGTTTGGCTTCGAAAATTCTTAAGTGATCTGGAAGTTGATCGAGCCAAATATGTAGCCGTTTGTGAAGCTGCTAAAGAGGCTGTTTGGCTTCGAAAATTCTTGAGTGATCTGGAAGTTGATCGAGCCAAAAATGTCATATATTTTGGCCCTCATATCCTTTCCCTTGGCCTCATTCTTGGGTGTTTTTTATGTGTATTTATGGCCCTTTTATTGATATTGCAGGCATTAGGTGAAAAATATAGAAGCGGGATAAAAATGAGACAAGTGTGCAAAAAGTGGTAGATTGAAGGCCATAGTGCACAGGTAGCATACCCGTGCACCACCCATGCTACAACTCGTGCACCGGAAGAGGAATTTTGAGAAGCCATAGTGCACGGGTATCACCTGTGCATTACCCGTGCACATTGACTAGACCAGAAGACACAAAAAGTGAGATTTGGTGACAAAAGGGCTGAAATTGTAAAAAAAAAAGTGTGTACGGATTATCCAACTTCAAAGGATCATATTTTCCCCCTCGGGTTGAACCACATTTCGAATTATATATATTCAGAAAGCCTCGGGAGTATAGTTTCCAGCAATTTTTACGGATTGCGATTCCGAGTTTTCTAGAGGAAGTTGTGGCCATTTTAGTGTCTATCACATGATTGTGCTCGGGAACTGCACATGTATTGCATGGGTAACCTACCCGTGCAATACCAGTTTTATTACCCATGCACCGCACCTTCCAACCCTAAAAATGACGGGTTTAAAGCAATTTTAAGAGGGGCGATGATGTCCATTAATGCCCAGATCATGCTCTAACCTCCCAAGCCTATAAATACACCATTTTCTTATTGAAAACTCTCTCTTCCACACTTCAAAACTTCCACCCTCTTCCAAACACGAATTTTATCCCATATTTATCTCTAATTACTAACCCTAGATCTAGGAATCCTTTGCCCACCAAATCTTAACCTTCTAACATCATCCTCACCATCTCTACTTAAGGAGGCTACTAGGAGGTTGGATTCAAGCTTCAAGAAGGAGGAGTTTCTCTACCTGGGTCTTCTCTATCACTCATCTCTTAGATTTTTATTGTGTATTTAGCATAAGTAGTTGAATCCTATATGGGAGTTTATGTAATTGAATATGAATATGTGGGTTTTCCACAATACTTTGATTTGATTAATATAGTTCCATTCATTGTACTTAATTGTGTTTAATTAGGCATTCCAAATCTTGATTTTTGTGGATTAATTGAACTCATTAGAGAAACTAATCTTTTAAAAGAAATCTTTGTGAAAATGGGTAGGCACTCCAACTCCCATTTAACTTAGTGGTTGAATTTGCTCCTAAATGCATTTAATACTCACTTTGGGTTGGGTAGGCATTCCAACTCCTAACCCTTTATTGATATTGAATTGTGATGTCTTTGTGAGCCAAGTAAGCATTCCAACTCTTGGTTTACATTAGATATCAATCTATATTTTTAACCATCCACACCTAAGGTGTTTAACCAAGCTCATTTGAATTGGAAGGGATATGTTGTGAGCATTCCAATCCAATATATCCCGGCTAGGAAAAAATGGTGGATTGTGAGCATTCCAATCCAAGCCATCCCGGAAACTCAAGTTAGGAAGATGATCCCTAATTGATCGAATTGGTTCTAAAGAATGGATGGACCACTATTCGTTTTTGATTGCATTGATTCCCACATCAGCATCTCATTATCTTATCTCTCCGTTTTCTTGCTAATTGTTAGTTTAACTCTAGATTAACTACCCTAATTGTAGTTGCATTGTAGTAATTAACTTTCCAATCCCAAACACTTACATTTACATGCTTTATCTTACTTTAATAGTAGTTAACTAGGTTTAGCCATTTAATTTCCCTTTCCCTATGGACGATACCCTTGCTTGTCGATGTACTTATTTTGAAAACATTAGAGCACATTGCTAGGACTTATTATAAATTTCTTTTGAATTTGCAATTTACCGATTACACAAAAAGCGAGTTATCAAAATGGCCCGCTGTCGGGGAAAGGTGTAAATTGAGTGGCTAATCCTAGTTTTCTACCTAATTTCTTAGTTATCTTTAGTTTTTCTTGTTCTTTTTTATGCTTTGGTAGTTTTTGTTTTCTTTGTTTTAGGTACTATGGACTTCTTTAGACAATAATCGAAACCTATGAGCGGACCATGTGGATATTTTGACAATCCAGGGCAAAGCTACCCACCTTATGAGAATATATGCAACATGGATTGGAGTCCTAACTGATCGTGCCTAAATTGTTGTATATTTTGGCCCTCATTCCTATTCCTTTGTCTCGTTCTTGTGTGTATTTTCTATACATTCTATGTATAATAGGCTCATTTGTGCTAATTGCAGGCAATAGATGTAATTCTGATGTTAGAAGCTAATTGCAGTGGTTCCGGTAGAAAAGGGGCAAAAGGGAAGACAAGGAACATAAGCAGCTCAAAAGTGCGGGTAAAGTGCGGGTCGCAACCGCACTCCAACCGCACTCCTTCCCACAGCCGGGACCTGAAGCATAAAGGAAATATAAAGTGCGGGTAAAGTGCGGGTCATCCAACCGCACTCCACCCGCACTATTGCTCAAGACAGAGGAGCTGATTCGTACCTGACAGATAAAGTGAGGGTCAAGTGCGGGTCAAGTGCGGGTCAAGACAGAGTTTAATTCATTAAAGTGCGAGTCATCCACCCGCACTCCACCCGCACTCAACCCACACTATTGCTCAAAACAGCTCCAACTGACACTAAAGTGCGGGTAAAGTGCGGGTAATCCAACCGCACTCCACCCGTACTGTTCCTCAAGACAGAGGAGTGGATTTACACCTGACACCAGGAGTGCGAGTACAGTGCGAGTAAAGTGCGGGTAAAGTGCGGGTAATCCAACCGCACTCCATCCACACTGTTGCCCACATCAGAGAACTGAAGATGAAGAAAACCTTTGCAGTACAGGTACAGTACGGGTAATTCACCCGCACTCCACCCGCACTCTGCGCGCGACAGCTTCTGGTTTCAAGCTTAAGTGACCTATTTTTCCATCTTCTATAAATAGAAAAGGATGGGAATGAACCAAAACATCACCATACCTCCCAACACTTGTATTCTAAGCTAGTAACACATCTCCCTCTCATCCAAACCATCTCTACTCAATCAAAGGCAACTAAAAGACTTGGATTCAAGCTTCAAGGAAGGAGATCAATCTTCAAGGGTTATCTCTACTCTCTCTCTTAGTTATTAGTTTGTAATAGAACATGAGTAGCTAAAATACCCCACTATGGGGTTGATGTTATTTGTTTGATGGATATTTTGGGCTTTGTAAATAAACTCTATGTGTTATATTTATTCTATCTCTATATTTCATTCCATTACTTGTATTGATTGCCATTATTGACTTGCTTGGATACACCCTCTTTGCATGTTGATTTGGATTACTTGAGTAGGCAATTAGGTTGTCTAATGCTCCATTGAATGGAAGGATTTCCGAAAATCCGGCTCTATAACCACGCTCTTAATCTAATCTCGAATTAGTGGCTTTCACTATACATCCTAGGTTAGCCACTTGTGAAAGAATTAGAAGCCTCCACTATACACCCTAGGTTGGCTACTTTAGTGATTTTACGAGAACTAACCTTCGAGTAGAATTCGGTTGATAACCTCGAGCCTCATCCAATCCCAACCGGGTGGCCTTCACTATACATCCTAGGTCGGCCACTTGTGAGGGAATTGGAAGCCATCACTATACATCCTAGGATGGCTACATTAGTAATAGGTTGAGCCATAGCTAGATAGATGAGCATTCATGGAACATGTCCCAATTGAGTAACTAGCCACTGTTGGTTGCTTAAGAAGGATTAATCGCTAGTAGGAGGTCTTCGCTATACATCCTAGGTTGACCTCTTGCTAGAGATATATACCAACACTATACACCATAGGTTGGTTACATTTGTCAAAACGTGCTTAATTGAGAGTCTATTGCAATTGCCCCAATATTCACTTACGAGTACATCAACTTCGTAGTTCCATCATCATTCATTCATCACTCTATTATCATCCTATTTCATTTGCTTTCATAGTTTAGTTTATATTGTATTTTCATTTACCATCACTTTACTTTTATGCATACTAGTTATATTAATCCTAATCTTATCACCGCTACCCCGATCTCAGTGGACGACACCTGTGCTTACCGCTTTACTTGTATTTCTACTTGTGAACGCATCGCATAGGTTTTATAAATTGTTTTGACGGACGGTTTTCTGATGGCAAAAAACCTTCTCATCACTAACCAAGGCTCTATCTCATTGGAAGATGAGCTAAGCGAGTTGATGAAGAAAAGGCATCGAGAAAATGAGGAAATTCAAGCTTCTCAACAGAGAACCTTGCAAATACTCCAATCCGCACAACAAACATGTGAGCAGAAGATCAATAACCATGTGTTGCCAAGTTGGTCGGTCCAATCAATGGAGTCCGCCAACTTACCTCAACAACTCACCTAGTGAGCATGACGACCAGTTCAAAGTGAAGAAATTAGGTGGAATCCTCAAATAGCCTAGAGGAAAGACATGGTCATGAGAGTTGTTTCGCAGTAAACATGCCCACACAAGGGAAGACAAGCAACCGTGTACATGCTCTTGTACAAGCATTTGAGAAGGATGCAGGAACCTTTGAAGAAAAACAGAAGAATCAAGAGCGAAGCAAGAAATTAGAAGAGAGGTTGTTTGTACTTCAAGAGAAATTGGTTAAAACCTCCCAAGAGAAAAAAGAAATACGGGAAGATTTCGAAAGAAATATACAGCTCATGAAAAAGGAGTTGGAAGACAAGGAGGCCTTGGGAAAAGTAAAAGTGGAAAAGCTTGAAATGCAAAATAAGAAGCTCATTCTTGAAGTAAACTTACTCAAGTAGGAGAATGGTACACTCTAAAAGACAATAGGGGAGATCAATGACAAGAACAAGAAGTTTGAAGCACATATCGAAACCCTTGAAGCTGAAGATAATATACCCCTGAAGGAATTTATTGAGATCAAGGAGGACTTTGCCAAGAGGATGCGGCTAATGCAAGAAGAAATTGAAACAAGGGAATATGCCTTGGAGATAATGAAGAAGAAGGAACTTGACCACCTCGCGAAGCTTTCAAAAGCTAAGCAAGAAACTGAGGCAATGAAGGAAGCGATTCGACTTCCAAAAGAAGAGAAGATTTCCATGAGTCAAGAAAATCCAAGTGCCAATGTTAGAAAGCCAAATCCTAGCAAAGCAAAGAGGAGGAAAGCCAACAAGAAGAGCAAGCATCCTCCACCTCCGCCTCCAACAAAGACCCACCAACAAGGTAGCATTCCTAACCCTATCTTCATATGTCAGCATTGCCATAAGATATGTCACATTCGACCACTTGGCCAATATTATGAAAGATAAGGCACTCGTGGGAATTTTAAACATAGAAAGAGTTATAGGAATGTTAGGAAGATATGGGTAGAGAATCCTAGGAATCGGAAGAGTCCACCTAGGATCAATAAGATTTGGGTAAGAAAAGACTTGGTCAACCAAGTCTACTCAATGCCAAGGAAAAGAGGAAATCAACTCAGCTTGTTTGGGTTGTGAAAAAGAATCAATTTCCAAACTTAGTAAAACCTCATTTAGTTGATGACACCCCTAGCACAAGTACATAATGTACAAAATTCTTTTGTGCATCCTATTTTAATGTTTTATTTTGTTTTAAAATTGCATAATTTATTTTTCCTTCTTTAATCTATTATTTCTCTCTCCCTCTATGTTTGAATTTGTGCTTGTTAATTGAGAAGAGAGGAAGAACTAGGTTTGGGGGTAAAATTTATTGTGGGATGTATTTAGCTTGTTTAGATTGTTTCTTTTTAATAGTGAGTGGTGTTGCATGTTGTGGTTGGGCAAGGGCATCTATTCAGGAAAAATTTAGCTTGCCTGAACTTTCTGATATGTGTTTTAGTGTGGCAGATAATCTACACCTTCTGGAGGAAGCGAATTTTTTGCAGCTTGTGTATCAATGCAGGGCTCTTTATCTCTTGGTAGGAAACATTGATAACCTGTGCGTCTTAGAGGGACAAGCAGGCCAAGAGTGCTCATAAAAAAGAGTGAGAGCCATCTCTTCATAGGAGAAGCTTGCAAGGATGCAACCACCATCGGTTTTGGATTCTTAAATTCATTTTAGAATTCTAAACCTTTATTGCTTTTGGTTGACTTGCTTTCGTTGAATAATTTTTGTGATGTTGGGATAGTTGTGTGGAGTGATATTTGGATGATATATTTTTGTGAACATATTGATCATATACTTGAATTTTTGCATTTATTGATTTATGCATTTTTTATGAGATGAGTCGAAGGCTCTTGTGAATATAGGTGTGAGTGTACAGGTGCTTGAATTGCAATATATTGCCCCATTTGGTTTTGGGGTAATACATTTATATATACTTATATAGGTTTTGAGCTTATAGTAAAAAATGGTTTGGGGGTCGTTATGTCCCCATTCCAACAATTCTGAGTGTGAATGCTTGATGTGGTTAGGAATTTGTACTTAATTGCCATATTCATCTATAATGCCTTATTTTACTGATGAGCCTAGTTTTGAATCTTTTAATTGTTGGGGCATTGATTGCGTGTGTTAGTGCCTAGGTTGTTGTGTTGAGTCGAGTTAGGTGCGCGCCGCTAGGCCGGGCTCTCTTGTCTTCAACATTGATGACAATGTTGGGTTTTGGTTTTGGGGTGTAGACGCCTTGTTAAGTCATCTTTTTTGTTTTTTAGTCATTTTTGTTATCTTTTTGGTCTTTTGGTCTAAATTTTTCAAAATTGTTGCATTGGCCAAAATTTTGAGCTTTAAATAGCTTGGATGTGATGCTTTGAGCTTGTGCTCTTGGCGAGTGTGTGTATGCATGTTGAGTTTGTGTAGTAGCTAGTTGTCATTCTATGGTCTCACTTGCACGTCATGGGCTAGTCCCATCCTTTTTATGCTTAAGTTAACGGGACTCGGTGTTCTTGCACCTTGTTCTTATAGTGGAGACTACCCGAGAGTTCACAAACACAAGCCTATAAAAAACGCATTAAGTGAATAATTGTTCTATTCTTTAAACACTCTCCTCGTCATATGTGTCACATGCCATAGAACATACATTACATATCATATACATAGTGGACTGCATGATGGATGCTTTCATTCCCTTGATAGACTAGTTGTGGAAATGATCTTAGGCAATGTGTGTACAACTAGCTATTTAAAAGGCGTAAACACATTCCTATGTCCCTTATGTGTGCTCCAAAGCCAATTTTGTAGCCAAAAATTTACCCTTTCTTTTGGAACTACAACAAACCATATAGCCATAAGCTAAATACAAACCAACCCTTTATTGCCAATCATGTGGGATTTTTGTGTGTGTGTGTGTGTGTGTGTGTGTGTGTGTGTGTGTGTGTGTGTGTGTGTGTGTGTGTATGTGTGTGTGTGTGTGGTATATGAAAGTGTAAGCTCTTATGTGAAATAGCATGTATTTAGGCAATTATGTAAGTTGTGCAAGATATGGCTCAAAATTGATCAATACTAAAATTGCACATAGAGCCTAATTGTCAAATGTATATGTGCAAAGGCAAAAGTAAAAAAAGAAAGAAAAGAAAATAAAAAGAAAAAAGAAAAAGAAAAGAAAAAATCAATGCAAAAGAAAAGAGAAAAGAGAAAGAGCCTTGTGATGTGAATGTTAAGTACTCACAATGTGGAGTACAAAATTGTGAAGCACAAATGAGTATGAATGTAATGCCTAGTGCTTATATGTAAATGTTAAGTAGAGCTTTGTTTGGGGTGTGTGTGAGTAAGTGTAAACATGATTGATGATTTTTGAACCTAAAATTTTCCCATTTCTTTGTTTCACCACATTAAACCCCATGACCGCATTACAACCAAAGGGAAAGTCCTTTTTGATCCATGATGAGTCTAGATTGGGAATGTTTGCGGAAGCTTGATCTTTCATGTTCATGGCATAAATGAATCCTTCTTAGGCTAGTTCACAAACATTATCGGTTTTTTCAATTTACATGTATGCAATGCATTAGACTTTTATGCATAAATTCCATCGTTGTATACCTTGTTTGAGTGTGAACTTAGGACTCTGAACTGAAAGAAAAGAGAGACTCCTCGTGAGGCTAGAGTCGAAGGGGATTACTCTCAAGGTGTGAGAGTGAGTAATTCTCGATACGAGAGCGCTCTTAGGTATGGGATTTGTGATTGTACGAGTGTCCCTTTAGTGCATTTGAGTTGTTTTAGAACATATTGCATATGTCTACTTTTCTTTATCACACATCCTTGCATCCTATCACCAGTTGGACATGCGGCAGTTTGAATTATGTGCTTTGGCATCTAGGAAAGTCTTTAGATAGAGTCATGTTTGTGTGTTAGTTTCTATGTCTTTGTTTTGTTTAGAGTTTGCTCGATCGAGGACTAGCAAAGGTTTGGTTTGGGGGTATTTGATAGAGCCAAAAATGTCATACATTTGGCCCTCATATCCTTTCCATTGGCCTCATTATTAGGTGTTTTTATGTGTATTTATGGTTCTTTTGTTGATATTGCAGGCATTGGGTGAAAAATATAGAAGCGGGATAAAAAGGAGACAAGTGTGCAAAAAGTGGTGGATTGAAGGTCATAGTGCACAGGTAATACTCGTGCAGTTACCCGTGCACATTGCCCAGACCAGAAGACACAAAAAGTGAGATTTGGTGACAAAAAGGGCTGAAATTGTAAAAAAAGTGTGTGTAGATCATCCAACTTCAAAGGATCATATCTCCCTCCTCAGACTAAACCATGTTTCGGATTATATATATATATATATATATATATTCGGAAAGCCCTGGGAGTCTAGTTTCTAGTGGTTTTTATGGATTGCAATTCCGAGTTTTCTAGAGGAAGTTATGGCCATTTAAGTGTCTGTCGCGCGGCTGTGCTCAGGTATTGCATGGGTACTGCACGAGTAACCTACCCGTGCACTACCCATGCAATACCAGTTTTTACACCCGTGCACCGCACCTTCCAGCACCAAAAATAACGTGTTTTAAGCAATTTTTAGAGGGGCAATGATGTCCTTTCATGCCCAGATCATGCCCTAACCTCTCAAGCTTATAAATACACCATTTTCTTATTGAAAACTCTCTCTTCCACACTTCAAAACTTCCACCCTCTTCCAAACATGAATTTTCTCCCATTTGTATCTCTATTTACTAACCCTAGATCTAGGAATCCTTTCCCCACCAAATCTTAACCTTCTAACATCATCCTCACCATCTCTACTCAAGGAGGCTACTAGGAGGTTGGATTCAAGCTTCAAGAATGAGGAGTTCTTCATGGGTCTTCTCTATCTCTTATCTCCTGGCATTCATTTTGTATCTAGCATGAGTAGGTAATCCCCTTTGTGGGAGTTGATGTAGTTAAACTTGAATTTTTGGCTTTCCAACATATTATGAATATTTAATCTATTTTAGTTTCATTCATTTGTTCTTAATGTATTTAACATCTCTTTGAATTAAGTAGGCATTTCAACTCTTGGTTTATTGATTGATGTTGAATATCTTGAATGTTTATTAATTTGAATTTGGTATCTTCTTGACTGGGTAGCCATTCGAACTCCCAATTAAAGTTGGTATCATATTAAGAATCTCATTGGGTTGAGTAGGCCTTCCAACTCTCAATCTAAGTTGAGATACACACATTTAGGTGACTAAACAAGCTAATTTGAATGGGAGGGATATGTTGTGAGCACACCAATCCGACACATCCCTGCTAAAAGTGTGGAAGGGGATAGATTGTGAGCATTCTAATCCAAGCCACCCCAACTACCTTAATCTATCTAGGCTTCATGAGAAACCCTCTCTACACTCAATAGAGTACACCAATCATTGTTGTGTGGAGAGTGTTGAGTGATCTTAGAATCACGCCTTAAAGGTGGGTTTAGCCCAAATAGATTGAATCGGTTCTTAATTGATCGATAGGATTGCCCACTATTCGTGTATGATTGCATTTTCTCCCACTCATCTCACCATCATTAATTTGCATTCATTCTAACCTAGTTGCATTTAGTATAATCTAGTTTAATTGCAATTTAATTGTTAACCTTTTCAAACAAATCATGGCATTTTACTTTTATGCACTTTAGTATTATTAATCCTAATCTAATCATATACTTCCCCCAATCCCTGAGGAACGATACCCTTACTTGCCATTGCACTTGTTTAGTAACATTTTGAGGCATTTGAGGTTTTTATAAATTATTTTTTACGGGCATTTTCTAACGACAAAAACGCTCTCGTCAGAAGTTGTTCCAGATCTGGATAAGCCCATCACACATTATTATGATAATGGTGGTGTTGTGGCTAACTCTAAAAAAACCAAGAAGCCACAAGAGAGGGAAGCATATAGAGAGGAAATATCATCTCATCAGAGAGATAGTGCAAAGACGAGATATGACCGTGACCAAGGTAGCGTCACAGGACAATCATGCTGATCCATTTACGAAGACCTTACCGGCTAAAGTGTTTATGGGTCACCTAGAGGGTCTAGGTTTACGAGACATGTCTCACATGCTTTAGTGCAAGTGGGAGATTGTTGGGGTTTTTACCCTAAAACTTGTAATTTATAAATGTGAATTCAACATAAATAAAAGAAGTAGTTTATTTATTAAAATTATTTCATACTTTTATATAATATGTGCATTTAACATCCAAGATTGCCGGATGAAATTTCGAACTGAGTATATGAATGTCATATACAGATGGATTCAGTTTGAAATGAGCAATCTAAAAAGTCCGTAGATAGCAAATAAAGCTGGGTACTTTATTTGTGGTTAATCTACAGCTGCGATTCATTATGTAATGTACAATGATCTTATCCTAGATCATTCATATGGTGATATGAGAATGGAGGCACCTTGTATAATGTGATCATATAGGACTAGGCCACGATTTATACGAATCTCTCACCAAGATCCATTTACACTGAGATTCATATATATCGACAAATGATGGCTATAAATGGGTGATCTTAATCATGAGTGTCTTATCGACTCCTTCAGATTAGATCGTGATTTTTGATGTACCATGGGTGAGGTCGGAGTTGCATTCCCAATCAATAGTCTCCGTATGTTTGGATCCCGGTTTTGCTTGTGGTTGGGAAGGTTTGTACACAATAGTTGAATCCACTCCTTCTTGCGAGAAGTAGTTAGTAGTTCCCTTAAGGGTTGATTCGGAGCTTGAAGAATATGAGCACTTTCCTAATTCCGTGAGGAATGTAGGATTTATTGTTCATTAGAGAATCAATGGTACTTCATGGAAAAGATGTAATTAGAGGGGTATAATGGAGATTATGACCCAACTCTAATTATGAACTACTTGTGGAGGATTATACCATATGTAATAGTTATATCAATGGACACCGAAAGTTATTGGTTTGTGTAAAAACATCTACAGTTGAGAGAATGCAGCTTCGGAGTTTTAGTGGAATAACACCGAAGTTAATAATCATGAAATATTAATTAAAGAGTTTAATTAATTATTTTTGAGGATTATTGGAGCTCGAAATACTGTGGGTCCATTAGGCCCCCTTGCTAACCCGATTGATTAAAGGTAACAATGGTCACGGTTGATTAATTGGATTGTCCAATTAATTGTGTTACGAAAGTGACACATATCTATTTGAGAATTAATTGAATAATGAGATTATTTAATTAAAGAATATTAGTGATTAAATTGATTAAATAATAAGATTATTTAATTATGCAATTACTCATTAGTTGGAGGGTGTTGATTGATATTTTTGTTTGAATGAGTATAAGATAATTTAATTATTTTATTTTATTAAATTAAATATCAAATTTGAATTTAAAAGGTTTAAATTCAAAGTTATTAATTATCCTTATAGATATTAGATATTTTAAAGGATTAATTAATGAAAGTTGTCGGTTAAAAAAATAGATATAAGATATATATTGTTTTTCAAAACTGATACATGCAGATAAGAGAAGTTATTATATCAATTCTCTCAATTGCATTGAATGCAATTGTTGTGTGAAACTAAAAGAAGAAAAACGAGAGGTGTGTGGCCAGGTAAATATATATATATATATATATATATATATATATATATGTCTTTGATTCATGGTGGTCGAATTCCACACATAGAAAACAAGGGTTGTTTTCTATAGTTTCTTCTACCTTCATTCAAGCTCCTGAAACCCGTGATACCCCCACACGCTGTTGCAATCGTGGGACATAGGCGGGAAGATCTTATGGTTCAAATCAGGAAGTAGATCGAAAAAGAAAGAAAGAGTCTTTAAACGCTGGTGTGAAATCATTTCATCTTCTTTGTTCGTTTTCGATTATTACTGTACAATTAGGTTTACTTGATGATTGCATAAAAAATTTTAAAACCTCATTTTGCTGCACAATCCAAAACCCTGAAACCTACACCGGGTTCTTTAATCAGCAAATTTCCAAAATCAGTAATTAACATCTTGAAACAACATAAAAAGAAACCAGTTATTGTTGCCAAAACACAATTTATCTTTCATTAAAAATTCAACTCATTGTTACTCAAATCTCCAGAATTCATCAACCGAACAATATTTTTTTACAGATATCAAATATTACAACAAATTTCCTAATCTGAATTTTATCTAATTCTCTCTCTCTCTCTCTCGATCTGTCTTTATCAATTTCTTCTTATCTTCAATATCTCTCCCTTCCTCAATTCTTCTTCTTCAACCATGTTCTTCAATCTTCAAATTCCAGTCTTCAATTAAATCTGCAAAACATAGCCAAAAAGAATTTTGTTCCACCAACCACAAGATCTTCGTACACCTCCAACTTCTGGCTGCACGCCTCTCACTACCGTTGTGAGGAGATCTGGACTGAGATTGGTAAAGGTGGTCTCTATCCTCCAATTGTTTTCAAAAAATTGAGGAGAAAGAGATGGGAGGAGAGAGAATGGAAAAATAAAAAAAATGAGAGAAAGAGATGGGAGGAGAGAGAACGGAAATATCCAATTTTCATTTTCGAGAATGTGATAACAGGGAAAAGAAGAGAAAGAGATAAAGGAGAAAGAATGGGAAAATGGGAAAGAGATGATTGAGTTTTTTTTTTCAAAACAACTTTTTTTTTCAATTTTTTATTACATTATTTTTCTTCAATCCCATTTATAGGTGGCCACGGTTCGGTTTCGGTTCCGTGGCCACCCAAACCGTAACCGAACCGAGAAAACCGGTTTGGTTTTCGGTTTCGGTTCGGTTTCGGTTTCGGTTTATATATTTTTTTAATTTTTATGGCCACGTGTCACTTTTCTATTGGTTAGAATTTTTTTTTTTTTTTAATATATGAACCGCCCAAAACCGTCCCAAACCGCCGGTTTTGGGCGGTTTGTGTTTCGGTTTTGGGCGGTTTCGGTTTCGGTTTTGGACGGTTTCGGTTTCGGTTTTTGTTGTTTTTTTTGTCTTTTTGTCCACGTGGCACGTTTCTATTGGTTGATTTTTTTTTTTTTTTTATAAAAACCGCCCAAAACCGCCCCAAACCGCCGGTTTTGGGCGGTTTTGGGATATCCCTAACCGTAACCGAACCGGCTCGAAACCGGTTTCCAACCGGTTTCGTAACCGACGGTTTTAGGTTACGGTTTCGGTTTCGGTTTTGGATGGTCGGTTTCGGTTTTATACACACGGTTTAACCAAACCGTGGGCACCTCTAATCCCATTACATACTAAACACAAGATAACACTATTTTTAGGCCAATCCTAAGTTGCACCAAACACAGGAAACACTATAATTAATCCAATTCAATCATATTCAATCTCATCTCTTAAAAATAATCCAATCATATCCCGTGCACCAAACGCACCATAGTAGTAGTAATAATAATAATGTCCACTAATGGGAAGACTTTTTCTTAGCTCGAAAAGGGAAAACAAATATATGCATTCCGGGGAAATCTCTTTGCTGATTTTTTTTGTTGTTGTCAATATATTTCAAATAATTGAAATATTTTTTGATATAATTAATGATTACCTACAAAATATGGAAATATGGAAATTATATCGAAAATATTTTAGTTCTTTGTTAGAGTATCTCCAATGCAAAAGTGACTTGCATATCAAAATCGTTGACATGACAACAATGTCAAGAGACTTGGTTCCTATGTGGTATAAAAATAGGCTACTTTTTTTTCAATTTTTTATTACATTATTTTTCTCCAATCCCATTACATACTAAACACAAGATAACACTATTTTTAGGCCAATCCTAAGTTGCACCAAACACAGGAAACACTATAATTAATCCAATTCAATCATATTCAATCTCATCTCTTAAAAATAATCCAATCATATCCCATGCACCAAACGCACCATAGTAGTAGTAATAATAATAATGTCCACTAATGGGAAGACTTTTTCTTAGCTCGAAAAGGGAAAACAAATATATGCATTCCGGGGAAATCTCTTTGCTGATTTTTTTTGTTATTGTCAATATATTTCAAATAATTGAAATATTTTTTGATATAATTAATGATTACCTACAAAATATGGAAATATGGAAATTATATCGAAAATATTTTAGTTCTTTGTTAGAGTATCTCCAATGCAAAAGTGACTTGCATATCAAAATCGTTGACATGGCAACAATGTCAAGAGACTTGGTTCCTATGTGGTATAAAAATAGGTTTAATAGACAATCAACTCAAAATTCAGTCTCCAATGCTTTTGTTTAAAACACATTTATTTTTAATAACGTGTCCCATTTTTTTCCTTTTTTATTTTTTATTTTATTTCCTTAACAAAAATAGATGAAAAATTAATATTAATTTTAAATACTTGTTAAGTCAATCGAAAAAATAGTTGTGTAACAGGCAGTCTGAAAGTAGACAGTCATGTTGACAATGTCTAATATATATATATATTGCCTCATTAGTGTGAGGTTGAAAATGCACAGCTGCATTATAGATAAATATTTTACTAGATTGTCTATTATGTTGCATCTATTTTTTTTCACAAGTCATTCTTGCATTAGATATAGACATGACGCCGGTTCCGGTTCCGGTTCCACGATTCCGGTTCCGTTCCACGGTTTCGGTCCGGTTCCACGGTTCCGGTCCGGGTCTACCGGTTCCGACGGCTAGGAACCGATTTTTATTTTTAATTTTTTTTATTTAAAAAAAAACCCAACCACCAGTTTTCATCAGGTTTCATCAGAATATATCACAGTACACAACCAATCAAAACTCATCCTGCCATCAATTATCAGTCAAAACCCATATCACAAACACACAAAAAAACTCATTCATCACCATCAGTCATCAGTCACCCAACGAAGTGAACAAACCTAGATCACAAACAGAAATCAACCAGACTACTTCTCACTCACAAATCAACCCTAAAATCAAATCACCCAACTCCAAATCGGCCATCATCAGACATCAGCTCATCACAGAATCACCGACGTCAGTTCTCTCTCACCCTTCATCTGAACCAGACTCCCTCTCTCTCGATCCCATCTCTCTCGATCTCCTTTCTCGATCGATCGTCTCGATCTCCTCTCTCGATCTTGTCTCGATCTCATCTCGATCTCGTCTCTCACTCTCTCTCTCTCGAATAGAAACATAGATGGTGTAGAGAGAAGTCAAAGCTGGGTTGTTGAGAGAGAAGGTGTTTGGTGAAGAGAATGTTGGGCTGCGCTGAAAGGAAGGTGAACGAAGAAGAAGTAGTTTTTATAGTGGTAAGTTAGGGTTTAAAAAAAATTAAAAATATATCTATATGTTGGAACCTGCCGGTTCCTCAAAATTTGGAACCGGAACCGGAACCGGCCCGGTTCTAGAACCGGAACCAAAAAACTCGGTTCCGGTTCTGATTTTTCGATGGCGGTTCCTGTTCAGTTAACCTGTTCGAACCGAACCGGCATCATGTCTAATTAGAGATGCTCTTACAACATGCATGTTTCAGTACTCACAAAACCCAAGGGTCGTTGGGTATGAGGTAATCAACGTTAAACACAGTAATGTGATTCCTGGAAAACCTGTATACCTATGTTTGGTTGTGTATGGGAATATTGTGTCTGATTCCTGGCAATGTCAGATAACTATGTTAGGTTACACATGGGAATCTTTTTTCTTCTTCTTTTGAATGAATTTTTAATTTACATATGGTAGACCCAAAAAAAATCTACAATTGAATTTGTAGGACGGTGGGCACTGATATTCTTAGAAATAAGTGGAGTGAAACTGTAGAAGGAACGACGAGGTCAAGCGCTCTTGTAACTTGAAAAAGCAAAATTAACACTGATTGGGGGATGGTCCCTTTAGGGGAACTCTCTAACGCTCAAGTCAGTGGAATATTCGTGATAGATAAATGTTGTAGGACAAAATAGTAAGAGAATTAGTAATAAATATAAATCGGATACTAAATAAATGATCAAACTGTATGTGTGGACATTGAACTGTAGAGCCCTCGTTTTGATGCTAATAGAGATTTAAGGAAGAACGATTTGATCGTGGAGTTTAGCAAATTAAATTGCTGGTAAAATATAAAGTGTTGAATCTAAGAAAAAAGATAATAATAATATCATATATTGAATAATAATGCAGTGTATTGACTCGGATTAATTAAGAGATGTTAAAAATGAATTGTGAGCGTCCCATCACTACTTTTGTGTGAGTGGGAGTGCCCAGTCGTCACCCCCTCTAAATGAATGGAAGGATGTTATTTATAACAGGGGAGAAGTCACCCTAAACGATGCGATTGTGTCATCCCTTTATCACTGCCCGAGATTATGGGATTAGATATGCAATTTTATCCTCCAGGATCTTAGGGTTAGGGGTCTCAATATTTTAAATTCGTTTCAGCCATCTTGTGTTGAGATTCAAGTGTGTGTATATATACATTAATATATATATATATATATATATATATATATATATAAGCACTAAAATTGAATTAACAAACTAAAATCAACATATACAAACATATTAAAATGAACAATATACAAGAACAAGTAAAAATACAATATATGATCTATACAAAGATTGTCATCTTTTCTTATTACTCAAAAACTCATTTATAAGTTGTGTTCAAGATGTTACAATATTCTTTCAAGCTCAATTGTACAACTTGCTTAGAAATCACAATGTATTTTCAATTAAGTACAACAATATACAAACATAAAGACTTTGAGTAAGAGAAGCTTGGACACAAGGATTTACGTGGTAAAACGTCCTTCTGGAGGAAACATCCATGGGTCGAATCTACGACCACTACAACAATCTCCATTAGTTGAATAATGTGTACACCCTCAAGTGATCAAATCCATGACCTACTCCTATTGGCATGTCTCACACTACTCTACCCTCGGGTTTTTTACTAATGGAAGTTTGTAGACACTCAACCTAGACTAATCCAAGCTTTATTGAGATTTTTAATCCTTTTACAAAGCTTGATATATGTGTCCAAAATGACAATATGCAATATAAAATATGTGATCATTATATCTTGTGGAAACTAGATTTCCAATTAAGCACAAAACAAAATAAATCTAGTTTAAACTAAGCTAGATGCATTTAAAGCACATTCAAAATACCTAGCTCTAAAATAAAGCTAGAAAACATTTTAAGCTCATAATCAAAAGTTACTCTAGCTTAATAATGAAAGTAACACCACCAATCTATGTATTTTCAAGCCAAAACACTAAAATCAAAGTAACAAACAAGGATCCATACAAGATAAATCAAAACAAGTTTGAGTTCATAGAATACCTTGACAATGTGAAGAAGCCTCCACCAAAACTAGAGTGAATCACTCTATGACTTAAGCAATTGACTCTAAAATTGATAGAGTTTGGTAGAGCTCTCAAAAACGAATCTCCCAGTCTTTGAATCACTTAAATAGGAGTTCATATGAGTGACGAATCAAAGATTGAAGATATGAGAGAAAACATGAGAATGCTGGAAATTTTCAGCATATAAGGCACGAGATATGCTCATGGTGTGAGGTGCCTCACGCCAAGGAACCTACCTCACACACATAGGGTAGCACATGAGGGACCTCACACTACCCTTGTTTGCTCACGTGGGCAGCCAATGGGTTTTGGCGTGGCCTCGCTCACGTCGAGGTCAATCGCTCACGCAGAGATCCAATTTTGATCTCGACTTTCGGAAACCAATTCCAGACAATCTAATGACTCTAAAATCGATCCCAATTTTTGATCAACACATGGAAGGTCCCAACGGTCTCGGAAAATGTCCTAACATTTTCAAATTTCTCAAAATACCCTCGAATCATAAAGTAACCTGGAAAGGCTCGGAAAAACTAGAAACATCTTGTGTGAGATACCAAATCGTTCAGACTCAACTGGAGACAAAACCTAACATAGTTGAACCCGTATAAATGGAAAAAGCTTAGGAAAATAATTTCCATGATGAGATATTCAACCGACAAATAAAACAAACAAATATAAAAATCAACAAACATGAAAACCAAACATAAAAAATGCACAAACACATTCAAGTATATCATTCCTTAATTCTAATTCCTAGAACATATTTACGAACGAATGTATGAACATACGAAACATGAATGTGTGTGCTACATAGAATTTGCACAACGACATAGAAACACAAATGGCATGATATGTGTGTGTGTGTGCACCTATAGCCTTGCAAGAGGTTAAGGTCTCAATTTTACCTTAACTTGACGATGAAGTACCTCTTGAAGACTTGCTTGCTCGAAAAGTCACCATTCTCCTTAAAGCTCTTAAGCGCACGAACCATCTAGACAACTAAACCATTATAAGCAAAGAGCGTTTTGATACCGAATTTTGCCAACACAAAACATAGACCTAAAAGAACATATAGCATAATGTCGACAGAGAATGTTCACCACCGCAATTCCTAGAAATCTCAAGGAGCCCTGTATGTGCAAGGGTTATGGATCAAATCAGATTGGGCCAACACTGTAATGGTATACCAATCTCCCAAATAACTCGATCAATTCATATACACAGTTGAACGACAATAACAAGAATGGGCAGTCGAGTCGACACCTAAAACAGTATCATTTCAAACTGTTTTTTAATTTTTCATTTTCCAGTTTTAGGATTTCTTTTCAAACGAACATTACTGACTCAATTCAGTAGAGGGTCTTTGTCTACCAATGGCCAAATCCTGATTTAATCTTTTCACAAGTCGAGTTCTAAACACATCCGGCTGTCAAGGATAAGGAAATTTCGATCCGACTAGTGATTCGACACGACAACAATGGAAGATGAGCTAGTAAAATAACTCAACTTCAATTGGGGGAATAATACCTGGTACATCTCCATAATTTGAATCAACACTTTGCAATGTGTATTGTACTTGATCCATGTCTATCAATTCTAATAGGTTTTTCCATTCAACACGAATTTATCTATGGAATCGTATTCGATCCAACGGTTATTATAATTTCTATTCAACATAAATTTGTCAATAAGAAATCGACCTATTTTTTCTTTATTAAAAGCTCTACATCAATAAGACTTTATCCTTGTTGGTCAAATTCACATCTCCATTTGACATTCCCTAAAGAATAAATGGCTCGACATGACGTGCTAGACATTCCTTCAAGAAGTAAGTTCTCCATTCGACATTCCCTAAAGAATAAAAGGCTCGACACGACGCGCTAGACTTTCCTTTAGAAAGTAAGTTCTCTATTCAACATTCCTTAAAGAATAAAGGGCTCGACGAGATGTGCTAGATTTTCCTTTGGAAGTAAGTTCTTCATTCGACATTCTCATAGGAAAAATGGGCTCAAATCTCATAGCTATTTACTCATGTGAGAACTAAGAAGAGCTCTGTAATTCGCTCTACTATTAATCTGTCATCTTAGTCTCCACCTCCAACTTACACTTTGACATCACGAGGCCTCGTATTCCTTTACTCGACGTCCTCATCGACTCATAATTTGGCTCGACCTACAAGACAATCAAGCTGAAAGACAAATTTTATTGTCGATCCACCTCTCACGCCTGCATTGTGCTTGACATAAAATATCAACAAATAGGCGTCTGATCCACACTGAGTGACTTTTCAATTATAACTCATGAAATTCTCTATTCAACATGAATTTGTCTGTAGAGTCAGTATCGAATCTCGTCGACCCACATTATAACTGAAATTATCTATTCAACATGAATTTTGTCTTTAGAGTCAGTATCAAATCGCGACGACCCACATTATGACTGAAATTCTCTATTCGACATGAATTTGTCTTTAGAGTCAGTATCCAATCGCGTCGACCCACATTATAACTGAAATTCTTTATTAGACATGAATTTGTCTTTAGAGTCAGTATCGAATCACATCGACACACATCTACTGTAAACTTCCACTGAACGAGATCAGAAATACGGTTACAATACCAACATGTCGAGTCGAAAGCTATCCTCTCACTCGACATGAAAAAAAAAACCAAAATTAAAGGAATATAGATAAAAATTTCAAACCGGTCATGCATCGCCCTCCTACGTGACTCCATCCCCAGGCTCACTAGCCTCTATATATGTATCATCATTGGGGCTAAGAAAATCCTCCTCGACTGAATTTTTCAGTCCCGTAGGCCAGGGTTACTGACGACACAGAGATCCTGCTCTTGGTTCTTCTTTTCACTATTTTTCAAGAGGGTATTGTTAGTCTTCAAAGCTACATTACTCTCTCTCAAACCCTTGGCCACTTTACGAGCCTTATCTAGCTCAAGTTTGACAAATATTTGGCCCTGGAGAGCCTACGACACAACAAAGCATAATTAATAAAAATTTATATATATATATATATATATATATACCAACTCATTTCATCTCGCTGTGACAGAAGAAATTGCTTACATGAAAAATGTTGGTTAAACTTCAATCCAGCAGCTTCTCTCTACGCTTCTTCATTGCATTCGACATGTTGGGAATATCGTACTTCCCTTTTGACATTTTCACCACTACAGAATGGCATTCATCATCAATTATCAGAAATGATCTCTAAACCATTATCTGTCAAGGAGTCGCCAAGGTTCAATGACATATCATTAGATGTATCTATGTTCTCCTCATCTCGACTCGATATATCTCCAAAACTCTTGACTTGGAAATATTTTTCTGTTAGTCTACATTTTAAGTTTAGGCTCGCCAAGAATAATGTTAACATGGATTTTTGGCAAGGGACCAAAGGAGAATTTTCCAACTAGTATCAACCTGATGGGCGCCAGTCCTAGCTTCCGGGTGACCAGCGAGGTCGATGCCACTATCTAGATGGAGCCGACACTTGGTAAGGCCAGGACCTCGATTACCTATCTATCTATATAGAACACTAGTACCGCGAGCTAACGAAGGTACATACCTCGCCTACTAAAGCTCCTGATATCAACTCAAGACCAGTACAATGGTAGATCGCACACCCAGCACCCCTCAAGTGCCTCGACATCAGTCAAGGAACCCAGTATCCCAATACCCGCCTTGGTACTGCCTCGACTTCCACCTGGTACCTAGTACCTCGATGTATATATCCAGAGCCCTTCCAAGGCAGGTACCTTACCTGCCAAGCAATATGAAGATGATCGTGAAGACACAAGCACCACTCCATTAAGAGATAGAACAAGCTCCATGCCGGTAGGATCCGACTGGTATACCAGTACTCGCCCTACCCACAAAATTCAGAATCAGAGTTTCCCTCCAAGCTCTATGAAGAAGGAAAGTTGATTCCATCGCCAAAATAAAGCGCCATTAATGAAATCTAATTAGAATTCGAATTCGATAGTGATTTCATGGGATCAAATCCCACACCTTCAGCCCTACACA
This sequence comes from Dipteronia sinensis, assembly GCA_033220585.1. Classification (NCBI taxonomy): domain Eukaryota; kingdom Viridiplantae; phylum Streptophyta; class Magnoliopsida; order Sapindales; family Sapindaceae; genus Dipteronia; species Dipteronia sinensis. The sequence goes on along the minus strand of CM065639.1, from coordinate 26,856,970 downwards.
ATACTTTTCAACACCTAAAAAAGGACACTCAATAATCCTTATTAACACAACCGGATTTCGTGGGGAATCTTTGGAGAATTATATATACGGCGTTGAAGGGTAAATAGAGAAGAGGTTTTTTGAATATTAGGATCGCCAAAGACAGAGAGAGATTTTTTCCGGTTGAATTCCCCTGTGAAATTCTCCGAAGCCAGTGAGAGTCCACTGACGATCATTGGGAGAAAATATCCACTTATCGACATAAACGGAGGCTCAGTCCTCATCCTGTGTAGAAGAAAAGAGAGAATTTGGTAAGATGATAGTCTGAATTGTGACGATAATATCAATACCCTTTTTGTTAAATAAAACAGTGTTATTTTCATATATCATTGATCCTTCTCATCTTGCTCCTTTTTTACATCCATCTACTTTACGAGGAAGGATCCTGGTACCGAAGGTAGCTATCTTGCTACTGGTTACCGGTAGCTATCTTGCTACTTTATATCATTGATCCTTCTCATCTTGCTCTCTGAGTGATTTTTCAGTTAACACTTTTTGGCGCCATCAGTGGGAAACACCACACCCTCAAAAGAAAGCCACTGTGCCTCGTTTTCTTGTCTTACCATCAAAATGAAGCTCCGATGCTCTCAATATCATCCTGACCCGTCAGGAAATCAATCAAACGCTTCAACCCGAAAGGGTTAGAAGCCAAAGAGGGGGGGAAAGGGTAGCAAACCCGCTTCGAAGCAGTCAGCTACCGCGCTGATTACCCCCTAGGTACCTGCTACCCCAGCAGTTGGACCTGCCAATCTAGACCAACAGGTCTCGGCCTTTATAGAGAGCATTCACCTCCGAATGATCACCGAAGGCAATACCAGTCAGCCCGCGGTACCAGATCCCGGGGGAGATGCCAATCGGTAAGGTACTAGGGTACCTCCCTTCGATAGGTTGGGACCACCACCTCCTGTACCAGTCCATGATAGACTCGGGCCCATTCCCCTAGCACCATCGATCCACGACAGACTCGGGCCCATGCCCCCGGTCCTAGGACATCCTATAGGTTATAAAACCAGGCATACAAGATCCGCCATCGACCTCCAGCCTAGAGAGCACCACCACCTGGCCCAACCAGTGGCCTATTCTAGACAGCCTCACCAGGAAACGACCAGGGAACGCCCTCATTCAATGGTGGGAGGTAGCAACAAGAGCGCCGGAGAAGACCCTCCGTAGGGAGAGAATCAGGATGAAGCTTCTGCGACATCGGAAGGGCCTGTCGATAGAGATTCTGAGGTGGAATCTGGGAATGATGGCAGTAAACGTCTCTGGGACCAGGTCGCCAGAATGGCGAAAGAAATCCAGGAGTTGAAGAAGGGTAAGCACCGGGAAAATCCGAAAGACCCCTTGGGAGAGATGAATGCTCCCTTCTCTAGGAGGATCAAAGAGGCAAAATTACCTCCCAAATTCAAGATGCCAACCGACAAATATTCTAGAACTGAGGACCCCCTGAGCCACCTAGAAAGCTTTGTTCACCAGATGAAGGTCCAGAATGCTACTATGGCCGCTATGTGTAGAATGTTCCCAACCACGCTGACGGACTATGCCAAGACATGGTTCAGGAAGCTACCAGCGGGAAGCGTTGATTCATTCACAAAATTGACAACTGACTTCTGTGCCTAGTTTCAGGGCATCAAACCTCGCCCCAAAGATCCTATTCACCTTCAATACATGATCTAGGAGTGGGGTGAATCGCTCAGAGCCTACGTGGAGAGATTCCATAAAGAAGTGATCCAGATGGGAGTCTTTACAGGAAAATGAAACCTTGACTAATTTCAGAAGGAATCTTTAGGCAGGCAGACTGTTCAGATCTTTCTCCAAGCATCGCCCAGAGACCTACCAGGAGGACCTACGATAGAGCTCTAGAGCAGGTTGAGATAGATGAACAGCTCCGAGTTAAGATAGAGCACGATGATATGAGAATTGCCAAGCGCCAAAAGAAGGAGGCGCCAAGCCTGCACCCGTTCAGAAAAATCAGAACAAGCCTCCCAACAAATCTACATATCTGTCGCCACCCTATCAACCTCCATAGATCCGGTACCTGGCTAGACGGACTCCACCCAGAGCTACACGCTCACACAATGAGGTAGCGCGGGTAGATAGAGAGGAAAGGGGCTACTCTCATTACACCCCTTTGAACGCATCTCACGAGACTATTTACCTCGCCATCCGCGACAAAGGACTACTCAGGAAGCCGGGTCCAATAAAGGCACAAGTCGATCAATAGAACCGCTACAAGTATTGTGACTTCCACGAGGATGTAGGTCATAATACCTCCGAATTTTATAGTCTGCGGAACCAGATTTAAGCCTTGGTTATGGGAGGTTGCTTGGAGGAATTCCTCCAATAAGTACGCGACAACATACACACTGGAAATGAGGTGCATTCCGATATTAAAGCATATGAAGAAGGAAGGAAAGCAAAAGGGAAGGATCTGATGGAGCAGATCCACATTGTCAATACCATCAGTGGAGGTCCTACCTTGGTAGGAACCTCCAACAACGCTCGAAAGAACCACGCCAGGAAAGTTCCCAGAGTAGAAGCGGGCCAGAATGTTTTCAAGGTTACTAGAGGATCACCTCGGTCTCTTGCTGCTGCACAGATCATCTTCACAGAAGAGGACGTATTCAACACCGTCCAGCCTCATGATGATCCCATGGTCATCACTGTTCAAATAGTCAACAACTTGGTCCACCGTGTTTTGATTGACACAAGGTAGCAGCGTTGATATTCTCTTCAAGAGTGCTTTGGAGCAATTCAACCTAAAGAGACCTTGTTACAGCAGCTGTACCACCCCATTGTACGGGTTCACGGGGGACTTGTTGATTCCCACTGGGTGTATGATCCTACCAGTAATAGTGGGAACAACGCCACTCCAGCAGAACCTAATGACAGACTTCGTTGTGGTAGACACCCCGTCTGCCTACAACGCTATAATGGGAAGGCCCTACTTGTGTGTCCCTCAAAGGGGTCCTGTCAATATACCATAATGTTCTGAAATTCCCAGTGGGAGACAAAGTTGACGAAATACGGGGGGATCAGTAGGCTGCTCGCAAGTGCTATGCAGTATCAACCAACCCAGCAGCGTTGGCCAAGCAATGTATGCAAATAACTATTAATCAAGATCACCAGTCTTCAGAGGAAGACTTTAAAGATGAAACTAACTCGATCAAGGGGAGATCCACGTCAGAGCTCCCGATATAGAGATCAGGGAGGAGGAAGAGAAGGGATGGGCCAATGGCCATCCCGCAGAGGAGTTAGAAGAGATACCTATCAGGAAGGACGATCCTTCCAAGGTAGTCAGGATAGGTTAAACATTGAAGGCGAAGGTAAAGGAAGATCTGATAAAGCTCCTACGAGAATATAATGACATATTCGCATGGAGCCATGAGGAGATGCTAGGGATACCTGTTGCTTTAGCAGCTCAGAGGTTAGCGATAGATCCCACCTTCAAGCCAGTCAAACAAAAGAGAAGGCATTTCAACCAGGCAAGAAATGCTGCAGTGCAAGAAGAGGTAAACAAACTACTAAAGGCAGAATTCATCAGGGAGTCTCGGTACCCCGAATGGATCGCCAACATAGTTATGGTGACCAAGGTGAACGGGAAGTGGCGCATGTGTGTTGATTATACGGATCTTAACCGCGCCTGCCCAAAAGACAGCTTCCCGACACCAAAAATCGACCAACTGGTATATTCAACCGCGGGTAACAAGCTTTTGAGTTTTATGGACGCCTTCTCGTGATACAACCAGATAATGATGCACCCAGCTGACTAGGATAAAACAAGTTTCATAACCGGTCAGGGCCTGTACTGCTACAGGGTCATGCCCTTAGGGCTCAAAAACGTTGGGGCTACCTACCAGCGCCTGGTCAACCGATGTTCAAGAGACTGATAGGAAAGTCGATAGAGGTATACATCGATGATATGATCACGAAGTCTCAGGTAGCTGATCATCATCAGAACCATCTCCGTCAGACATTCCAGATAATCAGAGAGAATCAGCCGGAGTTGCAGCCGGGAAATTTCTCGAATTCATGGTCCATGAGAGGAGGATCGAAGCTAATACCGAGAAGATTAAAGCCATCCTAGATCTTGAGTCCCCCACTTCACTTAGACAAGTGCAAGGTCTGACAGGGCTAATTGCAGCCCTGAACTGCTTCATATCACGATCTACTGACAAGTGTATTCCCTTCTTCAAGGTAATCAGACAAGGGAAGAACATGAAGTGGGACCAGGATAGCGAGCTCGCTTTCCAATCACTAAAGAAGTACCTCGCTAGCCCGCCCCTACTAGCTAGCCAGGTACCAGGAGAAGAACTGCAATTACACCTGGCAATATCTGAAACAGCAGTCAGCGGAGCATTGGTAAAGGAATGCGGAGATGGGGTCCAACGCCCTGTCTACTACGTGAGCCGCGCCCTAACTAAATCAGAAAAGAACTACATCCTCCTGGAGAAACTCGCTTTCACCTTGGTGGTTGCTTCCAAGAAGCTCCGCCCTTATTTCCTTGCCCATACAGTCGTGGTAGTAACTGATCAACATCTGCATCAATTTCTCCAAAGGTCGGACGTATCGGGGAGACTTGTGTTGTGGGCCCTTGAGCTCACCCAGTTCGACATCAAGTACAAAGCTAGGAAAACCATCAAAGCCCAAGCTTTGGTAGATTTCGTGGTAGAATTCAGTGCAATTCCCGATCAAGATGCTATCCCGGCCCTGAGTCAAGCTCTTCAGAAAGAGCAAAAGCCTGTAGATTGGCATATCAATCAAGTTTGGATCTTATATACCGACGGGGCATCTAATCAAGAAGAAAGCGGAGGTGGGATCATTCTAACCGACCCCGAAAAGGTCAAGTGTTGTCACTGTTTCATATTCGAGTTCAATACCACCAACAACAAAGCTGAATATGAAGCCTTGTTAGCAGGAATGAGAACATCGTCATTCTGCGAGAGTCTGGGGATTGAACTTCTCTTCGCATCTGTAGCACACCGTCAGACTAATGGCCTGGTAGAGGCCACAAATAAAATTATCAAGAAGCTCCTGAAGAAGAAACTTCAACAGAAGAAAGGAAGATGGGCTGATGAACTCGCTAACATGCTATGGGCTTATGAACTCCCTAACATGCTATGGGCTTATCGCACCACCAAGAGGCTTGCTACGGGAGAAACCCCCTACTAGCTATCTTTCGGGGTAGAAGCTGTCCTTCCTATAGAACATAAGCTCACTTCTTTCCGGGTTTAACATTTTGACCCCGATGAAAATGAAGACAAGCTGAAAGCCAACCTGGACCTCCTAGAGGAAAAACAAGACAGGGTTGCAGAAAGGGTAGCAGTTTACCAGAGCCGGATTGCTCGTTATTTCAACATGAGAGTAAAAGCCTGGAGCTTCAAAGAAGGGGACTTGGTTCTCAGGAAGGTTACTCAGAATACCCGGAAGAGGTCAGACGGGGTACTGTCACCTAATTGGGAAGGTCTCTACCTAATCAGAATGGTGATCCAAGGTGGGGCATACAAGCTGGACAACAAGAATGGGCATCTTGTAGACCACACTTGGAATGCTGATCATCTCAAGAGGTTCTACCCATAAGACATGCGAAAAAAGTAAGCCAAGACTGTCCCTTAACAAACACTAGAAGATGTTAGTAATCATGAGTACTTGTATTCTCTTTTTTGATCATCAATAAAGAAGGTTTTTCTTTCTCCATCTACTTTCTCTATGATTATCTACACCTATCTACTGTGTGTCACCAATTGTATCCGTCATGGTCGCCTTAAAGACCAGGAAAGCCAGATGGCCCTCCTGATGCCCTGGACAAGATAAATCCCTCCAGAAGTATCTCCTCGAGACCAGGATAAGCAGCATGCCATTCCTGATGCACTGGCCGGGCACCACCCCCCTCTGAGAAGGGTCTGGATAGTAAGTGCATAGTTGCCCACCAAATCAAGACCTTACCCGGGTACCACCCCCCCGCTAAGAAAGACTTGGTGCTAAAGTGGCCTTAGTTGTCTACCCGGATCTTGTTGCTAGTATGATCACCTTATTTTCGCCAATAATCGTCTCAAGACCAGAAAGGACCGTATGGCCTTCCTACTGCCTTGGCTGGGTGCCACCCCCCGCCAGGAAGAATCTGGTTAGCGAGGACGTAGCCGCCTGCCAGATAAAGGCCTTGGCCAGGTACTACCCCTCGCTAAGAAAGACATTGTTCTAACATGGCCTTAGCCGCCTACCAAGATCTTGCTGCCAACATATTCTCCATCACATTCGCCACGGTACCAAGATTTCCAGAGCAAGAATGTGGGGTACCCCGATTCGCCAAATTCATTTCCAAGGCACCAAACGAGAATATGAGGTGCCCTGTTTTGCCAGAATATCTGCCTAGAGACCTAGGTTCTTTGAAAAGGAAGGCTAGGTATTAGGTTATTGGTCGAAGTACCAAGATCCCTGCAAATAGGAATGCGAGGTACCCAGATTCGCCAGAATATTCGCCATAGTACTAAGATTCCTAAAATAGGAAGGCTAGGTACCTAGATTACAAGATTATTCGCCGGAACGTTCATTATCATTAAGGAACAAAGATTCTCAGAACTAGAGTGCGAGGTACCATGGTACCTGGTCAACTGATGTTCCTCTACTTTACTCTCTTCAGGGTTCTCTCGTTACCAAGTATTGATTAAGTCAAGTTTATGTTGGGCACTTTTGCCCTAATTTATGCTACAATCAGAAGCGTGCGACTGAATTCAATCGACAGACACAGATGTAAATGAGTTTTCTTTTCATTGATCAAATCGGGGAACCCAGCCCTTATTTTAAGCTACATACAAGATACAAGAGAGAAAATGACAAGTCTGAAAAAGCCATATTCCTCTTTAACTTCTCACATACTTTCTAGATCTGCCTACCTAGCAACATTGATCTTAATCAGAATCTATGTTGACAATGCTGCCATGAACCCCGGAGGTAAGAACAGAGGTCGTGTTGGGGTTAGCAAAAATAAGGGGGGAATAAGGATTCCCCCCACGTCCAAGATGCAACGGAGCATGAAGCTGCAACTCGACCGGGTAATGTTTACACCGTTGGTAAGGCTGCAGCACCAGAACCCACCATTCATCCTGATACTAGGAATCTCTACCTTTCCTGTTCCTCTAGTAGTTAAATCCACCGAGCACGGCTCCTTCCACAATACCAAGCATCCTGCTAGTCATAGAGCCGACATCTCCTCCTCCTCCCACAGTGTTAGTTGATACGACGATCATCGGTCAACCTAAGGGGGGTTGCCTTCTAAAAAGGAAAAGAGATTGTCCGAAGATCCATCTAACAGATAAGGGATATTTATAGAAGGAAAGATCGAGTATCGAGAGTGAGAGGATAAAGTCATTTATGGACACAACATTCGATACATAGGAAAGGTAGCCTCGCAAAGTGTGCCTCCCCCCTAAGGCTTAATGCTTGGGGGCAATCGAACATGTCCTGGACTGACATTTGGAAGGGTAGTTGAATACAGAATTCGAACCAATAATGTCTATGCGGGAATCCGTAAAAAAAAATGAGTACCCAGATCTATATCCGGTTGAGGTCTTGGTACCCCTCCCACACCACTCATGATATCAACTTCATCGAGCGCAATAGTGGATGGACCACCGAATCTCCACCAAGGTACTAAAAGTCATCCAAGATCAAGCATTTATAGAATCGAGATTACATCGAAGATCCTACTTCACATTTAAGCAAGTTTCAACCTAGGGTGTAATAAACTACACACGCATGAAGTCAAGGAAAATAAAAAATTCTTATTACTAAAACTGGGGAGCCCATCCCCCGATCACGGGCTACAAAGAGATAAAATTATCTGGGTACTCTTGGGTAACGGATCAAGCTGGGTCATGCATCCTCCTACTCCTGATTGGCCGTCTCATCGCCAACTTCGCCAGTTAGAGTTTCTCCCTCTTCAGCACCAGACAGAACCCTGCCTACTTCTTGGATGCCCACCATAACCAAAAGCTCCACATGGGACAGATCGCCCTGAAGTTCTCCCGCTGCTTGGTCAGAATCTCCTCCAACTTCCTTGATTAAAGCAGCCAGACCTTCATCTTCCTGGACATGGTCAGAAGATGAGATAGAAGGGGCAGATTCTCCATCATCAGTAGCAGGCTGATCCCCTACCTCCTTGACGGGCTCTAACGAAGGAGCCAAAGGGGCAGAAATCCCTCATTCACCTTAAGCCACACCAGCCTCAGGATCTTTCAAACTGGGAGTTGCTCTAGCATTGCTTGGTAGAAGTAGGGAGATATAACTCTGGTCTGCCCCTCAAACCACTCCACTGGCTCCAGCAACCTGGGAGAGTCCAGCCACATCAGAAGGCGCTACCCCCGCCAATTCAGCAACCTTTGCCATAATTTCCTCCCGGTTCCATCCAGCGATGGCACTTAGATTAAACAGAGGAGGGAAAGCAAGGGCCACCTGGTAGCCGGTAAAAAAGTAACCATCCCCGAAGGCGGTGTCTACTTGGGCATTCAGGTCGGCCACGCTACCACGGAGGGATAGAACATCTTTCTCTAGCTCTGCCACCTTTCCCGTAGCAACATCCCTCTCCACCTTGCGGCGAAGGGACCTGAGCCTCTCAGTATCCAAAGCATGCTGCATCCTCTCCCTGTCAACCTTCGCCTCGTCAGCTTTTTTTTTGGGCATTTTCCAGCGACTGGTTTAGAGCTTCCATTCCACGAGCAGCCTTAGCAAGCTCTTCTTTAGACTTCTCCAGCTCGGCAGTAGCACCTCTAACTTGCTCTAAGAGGGAGCCGACATGTTGGCTCATGGCCACGTTGACCTTAAAAGCCTAACAAAAACAAAGCACTAGTCAGGATATCTCCCACCCTTAATCGGGATAAAAGATTAAAACGAGACAACTTACCTCAGCCAGAAGAGCAGACTCCCTTCTAATTAGCAGCTCAGTGGGCATGGCCGTCATGACACCCAAGCTCCCATCTGGGCAGGTGGCAACAAAGTGGGCCAAAACTTCATCCTGGCTGCTGTACTTCGACCTCAATCGCGTCTTATCCCGAGGTACCACCTGCATCGCCATAGCAGGGTCAGAACTCTTCTCGACCGGTTTAGATTAACGAGTTTCCATGACAGGAGAAGCAGAAGGAGCTGGGGCACCAGCATCAGTAGCACTGGCAACATTGACTGGTCCGATGGGTGAAGTATCCTGCACCCGACCAGAAGCACCTCGATACCTCCCCACTCTAGTTGTAAAGCCCTCAAGTGATCTAACCGAAATAAAGGGAGGGAGAGCTGGAGATCCAGATACCTCGGCCGGGACCCTACCAGGTCCACTAGATAAGCTAACTCATGTATTGAGATCAGAGCTAGCAGGAAACCTAGTAGGGGAGGATGGAGGAGAATCGACGGTGCCCCCTGTTGGAACCTAGGGTTACAGATTGCGCAGCGGAAGGTTTTAAATTTTTTATGCAATCGTTAAACTAACTCATTTGTACAGTAATAATCAAATGCAATAATAAAATGAAGGAATTTATCATACCTACGTAGGAGGCTCCTTCACTTTGATACGAACTACTCCTAATTTGAACCACGTGATCTTCCTCGCTATCTCCCGGAACTGGTAACAGCGTGTGGGCGCGTCACGATATTCAGGACCTGTATGGAGGAAGAAGAGAAGAACACACACACAAAAAAACAAACTCTAGAAGTGCAGCATTTGTGGTCTCACCACACCCTAAAGTTTTCTCTTTTTGTTTTTGCTGTGTACGACTTCTTTTTCTCTTTTGCTGTGTGTTTTCTCCTTTCGTTTTCAAGTAATCAGATTACCTTTTTATGTTTTTTTCATTCAGTTATCATTTTAATTAAAAAATATATATCTCATATATATTCAAAAAAAACAACCGAAAATCTAATTTGATTTTTAAAATTTTTCAAAAATATCTCATATCTTTTAAAAAATAATTAAATATTTATTTTTTGAATTCAAACATTTTAAATTCAATTTCAAATATTTAATTTAAAATAAAATAATCATATTATCTTATTTTATTCAAAATCAAATATCAACTAACACCCTCCATTTAGTGATTAACAACATAATTAAATAATCTTATTATTTAATTTATTTAATCACCATTATTCATTAATCAAATAATCCCATTATTCAATTAATTCCCGAATAAATACGTGTCACTTTCGTAACACAATTAATTGGACAATCCAATTAATTAACCGTGACCCTTGTTACCTAAATCGATCGGGCTAGCAAGGGGACCTAATGGACCCACAGTATTTTGAGCTCCAATAATCCTTAGAAATTATTAATTAAACTCTTTAATTAATATTTCATGATTATTAACTTCGGTGTTATTCCACTAAAAACCCGAAGCTGCACTCTCTCAACTGTAGACGTTTTTATACAAACCAATAACTCTCGGTGTCCATCGATATAGCTATTACATATGGTATAATCCTCCACAAGTAGTTCATAATTAGAGCTGGGTCATAATGTCCATTATACCCCTCTAATCATATCTTTCTATTAAGTACCATTGATTCTCTAATGAACAATAAATCCTACATTCCTTACAAAATTAGGAGAGCGCTCATATTGTTCAAGCCCCGAATCAACCCTTAAGGGTGCGTTCGGTATGCGGGACAGGACAGGACAGGGTGGGACAACTTGTTATTATCCCGCGTTTGGCGCGATTTTAGGGTGGGACTGGATGGGACAGAGTGGGACAAAAATCCCAAAAATCTGTCCCACACTTGACCCTCGGCCAAGTTGTCCATGGCCATGGGGCAAGCATAAAAATGACAAATTTACCCTTGAAATGTTTAAAATATTACAAATCAGTCAACTATAAATTCAATTAAAACCCTAACATTTTCCCTTCTCTCTTCTCTCTTCTCCCTTCTCCCTTCCTCTCCAACCCGATCGATTAAGTTTTTCCAGCGAACCCTAGCGAAGCTAATCACCTTCCGTTGCCGCCGTAACTCATTGCCGACTTGGTTGCCGTCGCAAGCTAACACCGCCGAACCCGTCGCAAGCTAACACCGCCGAACCAGGTATGATTTTGTTCGATTTTCCTTTTGATTGATTTCCATTTCGTTTTGAAATGTTGTTTTCTATTTCGTTTTGAAATGTTTGATTTCCATTTCGTTTTGAAGATGATATTGTTTTCTATTTCCTTTTGATTGATTTCCATTTCGTTTTGAAATGTTTGATTTCCATTTCGTTTTGAAATGTTTGTTTTGAGGTGGGTTTTTTCAATTTTGTTTTTGTTTAGAAGGATTAGTTAGGGATTGTAGATTGATTTTTTTTCAATTTTCAGAACTGCTATTACATGTCTCAGATGAAATCCAATTTTCTGAGCTGGGGATATTTGTAAATGGGAGATTTACTGATGGTGGCTTCTTGTTGTATTTTCTCTGTTTTTTAGCTTTCTTTGCTCTGATGTCAATTTTCAACCGAGGTTAACATCAAATTCATCTTAATTCATTAATTTATTTGGAAAAGATATTAGAGACACATCAGCTTCTTCCAAGGGAAACCAGTGCTCAATCAAGCTGTTGGATACTCTGTTATACTTGGCTTTGGTGCTTTCTTTGCTCTCTTCACTTCTTTCCTGGTATATATATGTATCTCATCATCTACTTCTCTTCCATCTTCAATTTTGTATTTGTCCTGATAACAGTTTCCAAATTATGCATTGATGTATTGAAAGAATAAATATGCGTTTGTGCAGGTTTGGCTAGAGAAGAGATATGTCGGGTCTCGCCATACATCCGAATGGTTTAACACAGCAGGCAGGAATGTTAAAACTGGCTTTATTGCTAGTGTGATTGTATCTCAGGTAAAACATTTTCATCTTGTTGCCTTTCTGCATATATACTAATGGATTCAATTCAAATTCACCTTACCTGTATGTATTTTGAATTGTGAATTTGTATAGTGCACATGGGCTGCTACAATATTCAAAGTTTAAATGTTGCTTGGCAGTATGGAATCAGTGGACCTTTCTGGTATGCCAGTGGTGCCACAATCCAGGCATGTTCAACCAAATTGTTCCTCCTCTGTAATTTTATTTGTTCACTGCCATTTTCATTGCTTTGATTCCTTTGGAAGATATATATTGATTACTAAATCATATCATGCTTTCAACAGGTACTTCTTTTTGGTGTAATGGCCATAGAGATCAAAAGAAAAGCTCCTCATGCCCATACTGTTTGTGAAATTGTCAAGGCTCGGTGTGTTTAACATATACGATTACAAGTTCATATATGATTAAATGTATATTTAGATCGTTTGTATACTGATAAGTGATAAGCAAAGCAATTTCCCTCTTTTAACTCAGTTGGGGGACTGCCGCACATCTTGTTTTTCTTGCCTTTTGCTTCTTGACAAATATTCTTGTTTTTCTTGCCTTTTGCTTCTTGACAAATATTATAGTGACTGCGATGCTGCTGCTTGATGGTTCTGCTGTTGTAAATGCTCTTACTAGAGTGAACATTTATGCTGCTAGCTCAAGCTTTTATACAATTGTAACTACAAAAAGATGGCACCCATATATATATATATATATAATGATTAAACACTAACACAAAATAATAATATCGATCAGATCCTTGCTCCAATATCATAAATAAAAGAAATAATGTATGATACAATAATGTAATATTGTAATAATTACGCATTATTTGAAAAAAAAAGTTGAAATAATTAAATTAACATGTTAACCTGGATAATAAGATAATGTGATAATTATAAATAATGCTTTTGAAAAATAATTTATATGTACATAATAATTGAAAATTAAACAATGTATACAATAATTTAATATTGTAAAATAAAGATTTCAAATGAAAAAAAAATGAAAGTAGTATACAAATATTATTGTAATTGAATTTTGGATTTTTTTTATACATAAAAATATCTATTTAATAAAATCAAACTAATATTGTCCTGTTCTGTCCCATATGTCACTATTATGTGGTAACAAACATTAGACAAGACAAGAAGGGCACTCTGGTCATTTGAACCTCTTGTCCTGTCATGTCATGTCCCGTCCCAGCCTTACCAAACGCATAACAGTACAGTCCACTGTTCTGTCCCAAACATACCAAACACAATACAAAACAACTGTCCTAGTCCTGTCCCTTCCTGTCCCATCCCGTCCACGTACCAAACGCACCCTAAGGGAACTACCATATACTTCTCACAAGAATGAGTGGATTGCACTATTGTGTACAAACCTTCCCAGCCACAAGTCAAACCGCGATCCCAATATACGGAGTATATTGATCGGGAATGCAACTCCGACCTCACCCATGGTATATCAAAGACCACGATCTAACCTGAAGGAGTCGATAAGACACTCAGGATTAAGATCACCCACATATAGCCATCATTAGTTGATATATATGAATCTCATCGTTAAACGGATCTTAGTGAGAGATTCATATAGATTATGGCCCAGTCCTATATGATCACATCATACAAGGTGCCTCCATTCTCATATCTACATATGAATGATCCAGGATAGGATCACAGTACACTACGAAATGGACCGCAGCTATAGATTAACCACAAATAAAGTACCCAGCTTTATTTGCTATCTACGGACTCTTTAGATTGCTCGTTTCAAACTGAATCCATCTATATATGATACTCATATACTCAGTTCGAAATTACATCGGGCAATTTTGGATGTTAAGTGCACATGTTATATAAAGTATGACACAAAATGAATGAATATACTACTTCTTTTATTTATGTTCAAATTATATTTACATATTACAAGCTTTCGGGCAAAAACCCCAACAATCTCCCACTTGCACTAAAGCATGTGAGTCATGTCTCGTAACCCTAGACCTTCTAGGTGACCTTCAAACACTGTAGCCGGTAAGCTCTTCGTAAATGGATCAGCATGATTGTCTTGTGAGGCTATCTTGGTGACGATCACATCTCCTCTCTGCACTATCTCTCTAATGAGATGATACTTTTTCTCTATATGCTTCCCTCTCTTGGGGCTTCTTGGTTCTTTGGAATTAGCCACGGCACCACTGTTATCACAATAAAGTGTGATGGGCTTATCCAGATCTGGAACAACTTCCAGATCATTCAAGAACTTACGGAGCCAAACAACCTCTTTAGCAGCTTCACAAGCGGCTACATATTCGGCTTCCATGATGGAGTCAGCAATGCAAGATTGCTTTATACTTCTCCACACAATGGCTCCACCACCTAGGGTGAATACTGATCCAGACGTGGATTTTCTAGAATCCCTGTATGACTAAAAATCAGAATCTGTGTATCCTAACGGGATCAAATCCTGTCCGGAATACACTAGCATATAGTTTCTCAGTTCTCCGAAGATACTTGAGAATAGTTTTGACAGCAACCCAATGATCTAATCCTGGGTTGGACTGGTACCTGCTGACTACTCCCACTGCATAGCAGATGTCCGGTCTCTTGCATAACATAGCATACATGAGACTACCTACTGCTGATGCATATGGCACACGTCTCATATCCTCAACTTCCTGAGGTGTCTTAGGACACTATTCCTTAGACAAGTGAACCCCATGTCTAGAAAGTAAATTACCTTTCTTGGAGTTCAGCATCGAAAATCGCATAAGAATCTTGTCGATATATGATGCCTGAGACAATGCTATGAGTTTGTTCTTACTATCCCTTATAAGTTGGATCCCTAGAACATAACTCGCCTCTCCCCAATCTTTCATTTGCAATTGGCTAGCCAGCCAGCCCTTTACATCAGACAACACTCCTACATCATTCACAATGAGTAGGATGTCATCTACGTATAGGACCAAGAAAACTACTTTCTTGTCAATGATGCGCTTGTAGACACAAGGCTCATCAACGTTTTGCTCGAAGCCATAGGTTTTGATCACATCATCAAACCTTATGTTCCAAGATCTAGATGCTTGCTTAAGTCCATAAATGGACCTTTGCAACTTGCAAACCTTTTGCTCTTGATCTGGAGACACAAATCCCTCTGGTTGCATCATGTATATGCTTTCATCAAGATTGCCATTCAAGAATGCAGTTTGGCGTCCATTTGCCAAATTTCATAATCTAAATAGGCAGCAATAGATAAGAGAATCCGAATAGACTTAAACATGGCTACTGGCGAGAAGGTCTCTTCATAATCGACTCCCTCTTTCTGGGTATAACCTTTGGCCACTAGCCTTGCCTTGAAGGTCTCTACCTTCCCGTCTACTCCTCTCTTCCTCTTGTAGATCCACTTACATCCTATGGGTTTTACCCCATTCGGTAAGTCTACAAGTTCCCAGACTGAGTTAGAGTACATAGACTCCATCTCGAGATTCATGGCTTTAAGCCATTCCTCTTTATCAGGATCTTCCATTGCATTCTTAAATGTCAATGGATCATCCACACTATCAGTAGAGACAAGATCTTGTCCCTCACTTACACCCAAATAACGTTCAGGCTGTCTCGCAACCCTCTCACTACGTCTAGGTGGTAGTGTATCCTGACTAGGAATTATCTGACTTTCAGATGTTAATGGATTAACAACTCTAGTTGACTGAGTACTGGTTTCACCAGGCTCCAACTCATTTAATACAATTTTAGTACGAGGTTTATGATCACTTATATAGTTATCCTCAAGAAACGTTGCATTTGTCGATACAAATACTTTGTTATCTTCAGGACTATAGAAGTATCCACCTCTGGTCTCCTTGGAGTATCCTACAAACAAGCAGACCACAGACTTGGGATCTAGCTTTCCAGTTCTGTTCTTCAGCACGTGTGCTGGACACCCCCATACGTGAAAATGTCGTAAACTAGCTTTACGACCATTCCACAACTCTAAGGGAGTTTCAGGAACAGATTTGGATTGCACTACATTCAAAATGTATGCCGCTGTTTGTAACGCATATCCCCAAAAGGAATTTGGTAATGATGAGAAACTAATCATAGATCTCACCATTTCCATTAGGGTTCTATTTCTCCTCTCCGCAACACCATTCTGCTGAGGTGTACCAGGAGCTGTGAGTTGGGACACTATCCCATACTCGACCATAAAGTCTTCAAACTCTTGGTCAAGGTACTCACCTCCACGATCTGATCGTAGAGAATTGATAGTCTTTCCTAACTAGTTCTCAAATTCAGCTCAGAATTCTTTGAACTTTTCAAATGTTTCCGACTTCTGTTGCATTAGGTAGACATATCCGTATCTCGAGTAGTCATCTATAAAGGTGACATAATACTCATAACCACCCCTTGCTTTAACATTCATTGGTCCACAGACGTCTGAATATATAAGCTCTAGTGGTTGTTTAGCTCTAAGCCCTTTACCAGTAAAAGTTCTCTTAGTCATCTTACCTTCCAAACAAGATTCACAGACAGGTAAGGTGCCAACCTTTAACTCAATTAAAGATCCATTTTTTACTAGTCTGTTTATCCGGTCAAGGTTAATATGTCCAAGCCTTAGATGCCAGAGATACGTTTCATTTTCTGGAGAAATCTTATGTCGTTTAGTTTTTGGTTTTTCAACTTTAAACATTTCGGTGTTGAGCAGTGTTGTATGCATTAACGGTCTTAACACATACAAATTGTTTTTATTAATTCCTGAACAAATATTCAGACCATTCTTTGCAATAATAACTGATTTATTATCAAATGAAACAGAATATAATTGTTCTAACAACTTAGAAACGGAAATTAAATTCCGTGTAAATCCAGGAATAAAAAATACATTGTCCAACAAAATAAAATTATTATTACAAAAACGCAATCTAATTACGCCCACTGCTCGTGCCGACACGACATCCCCTGACCCCACTCGCATCGAGAAGGCTCCCTCCTCAAGTTGTGTCCAAGAATCAGTCCACTGCAAAGAAGAACAAACATGGTTAGTGGCCCCTGAATCAACTATCCAGGGTGAAGAATCGTCTTCAACTAAACATGACTCAAGAACAAGTAAATCATATTTACCTTTCGCTTTCTTCTTCTTG
The DNA here is from genome assembly GCA_033220585.1 of Dipteronia sinensis. Taxonomy (NCBI): domain Eukaryota; kingdom Viridiplantae; phylum Streptophyta; class Magnoliopsida; order Sapindales; family Sapindaceae; genus Dipteronia; species Dipteronia sinensis. The sequence goes on along the minus strand of CM065639.1, from coordinate 26,839,939 downwards.
GCTACCTCCTCCAGATACTGAGGACAATTCCTCTTCCAGTGTCCGACCTTGTCGCAATGGAAACATTTTCCTTCGCTCTTGTCGATGGAGGCGCCTTTCTTTTTGCTTTGGGCTTTCTTGGGTTTGGGCTTACCCTTCGCCTTCCCAGCATACCTCTTCCTCTTGTTATTATTGGAGGAAGATGGTTCGGCAACATTTGCCTCACCGGTCTTACTTTTGCTGTCCTTGGTCATGGACTCAAAAGTAGCGAGCTCATTGAGCAACTGTGTGAGACTAAACCTTAACTTGTTCATCCCGAAGTTGTTCTTAAACTGGTCAAAACTCTTCGGAAGAGTCGTCAGTATGATGCTCACTTGACTGGGTTCATCAATGGCCCCGCCATTGACTTCTGCCGTGTTGAAGTAGGACATCATGCTCAGGATATGTTCCCGAACTGATGTACCTTCCTTAATGCGAGCGAGCATAGCGGAACTGAACAGCTTCGTGTCGCTTTTGCTCGGAGGGCTGCCCGAACATAGCTTGCAATGACTCCATAATTTCGAATGCTGTAGTCATTGCTTCGTGCTTTGTGACAAGCACGTCTGTCATAGAAGCTAACAGATATGTTCGGGCCTTCTCATCAGATGAGACCCATCGCTGGTATGCCTCACGAACAGTTCGTGTGGCATTGGTAGTAGGCACCGGAGGACATTCCTCCGTAAGCACAAACTTGAGGTCTTTGGTGACCAGTATTGCATTAATGTTAAGTTTCCATTTTGTGTAGTTATCACCAGTTAATTTATCGTTTGCAAGTATTTGTAATAGTGCAGATGACATGGCTGAAAAAACATAAATTAAAGATTCATTCAATCATACATTCTAAACATGTGCTAATGTTCGGCATAAAATTAAGCATGATGCATGAAAATGTTTAATGAACAAGAACAACCCTAAAAACAATGTTACTATGCCACGACAATCCAACATACCACAAGCAAGTGCCGCCTTAGGGTCGGTCAAATTCTTGCATGTTGGATCGAGACCTTCTCAGTCAAAGGATATACCAAAATAACTCTTATGCTAATATCATTCAACCATCGTTTATTAGGTCAAGTTTTTAATTAACCAATTTAATTACAACCTTGTGAGTGTAACCCATCATTTCAGATCTCAAGAGCTTAACTCGAGAATTGCCGCCTTAGGGTCGATCAATCCCGAAATCCCCTCAGAAATCCTATCTGTTAGGAAGTCAACCTTGGTATTGATTCTTATGGAAACCCTCCTTAGGGAGGACGAAAACAAAGCCGTCACGAGGCCCCACTCGAATCTCACGGTGTTGAACTAATGATGGAGACCGCGGGATATAATGTCATATATCCCTCTCCCACTCACTATTTTATATTAAGGGTTTTCTATTAATATTAATGCACCTAGATTAAACTAGATTAAACGGCTAATTTTAATCTAAGCGTCAAGTGCATTAATCATAAATTATTAGAATCCTATTCCAATAACTAATAAACTAAATTGATTTTTAACACTTAAAAAAATCTAGTTCATTAGTGATAATTCAAATCTATGTAAACAGTTTACTAAGACTAGAATTATTATTAAATGTGTATTTACCAAGTTTTAACTACTAAAACTAAACACATTAATAGGTCCAATTATTATTAGGAGCTTAATCAAATTAATCCTAATATATATTAAGGACCCTACTAATCTAAGTATTTAAACTCTTTAATAAAAAGATTAGTAATTAATGAGATTTACCAAGTTTTTACTTCTAAAAACTAATCCCATTAAAAATAGCCAATTATGTAAACAACTAATTTAAATGACATGTATATGCATGGCAATGCTTAATCATCAAATAATTAAAACATACATGAGTTGACCGAGTGTTGTGGATTATTTAACCTTAAAATTGGAATCTAATTACAAAAAATATTCCCAAGGCATCCCTTGGTCTTCTTGTAATTTCCAAGATTTCCAATCTCTTCAGGTCATGTGCGCTGGTAGCATGCACTGGACATTGAGCGCTGGTAGGCGTCACTGGACGTTGAGCGCTGGTAGGCGTCGCTTGACTGCATGAGCGCAGGTGGGTTGTGCGCTGGTGGTAGGCATGCGCTGGTCTGCATGCGTGGGGTAGGTTGCGCGCTGGTAGTCGCTGCGTGGGGTAGGTTGCGCGCTAGTAGGCGCTGCGTGGGGTCACGTAGAGCGCTGGTCATGCATGCTAGGCATTTACTGGTCTACCATGCGCGCACCAAGTCTTGCAATTACATTTTTTTTTAATAATACAACAGTAAAATAATAAATAAATAAAATATAACAACATTATACAACCCAGAAACACTCTAAATCCATAACACCATAAAAAATTACGATCAACCATGTTTTTTTTTAAATTAAACAATTTAATTAAAAAAAATATCATACACTCATCAAAAAAATATGTGCCTACACATTCATACATATCAGGAGTAATCGAATTCGATTATACTGTACAAAAATTGGCTCTGATACCAATTGTTGGAAACTAGGGTTACAGATTGCGCAGCGGAAGGTTTTAAAATTTTTATGCAATCATTAAACTAACCCATTTGTACAGTAATAATCAAATGCAATAATAAAATGAAGGAATTTATCATACCTACGTAGGAGGCTCCTTCACTTTGATACGACCTGCTCCTGATTTGAACCACGTGATCTTCCTCGCTATCTCCCAGAACTGGTAACAGCGTGTGGGCGCGTCACGATATTCAGGACCTGTATGGAGGAAGAAGAGAAGAACACACACACAAAAAAACAAACTCTAGAAGTGCAGCATTTGTGGTCTCACCACACCCTAAATTTTTCTCTTTTTGTTTTGCTTTTTTGTTTTTGCTGTGTACGACTTCTTTTTCTCCTTTGCTGTGTGTTTTCTCCTTTCGTTTTCAAGTAATCATATTACCTTTTTATTTTTTTTTTCATTCGGTTATCATTTTAATTAAAAAATATATATCTCATATATATTCAAAAAAAAAAACAACCGAAAATCTAATTTGATTTTTAAAATTTTTCAAAAATATCTCATATCTTTTAAAAAATAATTAAATATTTATTTTTTGAATTCAAACATTTTAAATTCGATTTCAAATATTTAATTTAAAATAAAATAATCATATTATCTTATTTTATTCAAAATCAAATATCAACTAACACCCTCCATTTAGTGATTAACAACATAATTAAATAATCTTATTATTTAATTTATTTAATCACCATTATTCATTAATCAAATAATCCCATTATTCAATTAATTCCCGAATAAATACGTGTCACTTTCGTAACACAATTAATTGGACAATCCAATTAATTAACCGTGACCCTTGTTACCTAAATCGATCGGGCTAGCAAGGGGACCTAATGGACCCACAGTATTTTGAGCTCCAATAATCCTTAGAAATTATTAATTAAACTCTTTAATTAATATTTCATGATTATTAACTTCGGTGTTATTCCACTAAAAACCCGAAGCTGCACTCTCTCAACTGTAGACGTTTTTATACAAACCAATAACTCTCGGTGTCCATCGATATAGCAATTACATATGGTATAATCCTCCACAAGTAGTTCATAATTAGAGCTGGGTCATAATGTCCGTTATACCCCTCTAATCATATCTTTCCATTAAGTACCATTCATTCTCTAATGAACAATAAATCCTACATTCCTTATGAAATTAGGAGAGCGCTCATATTGTTCAAGCCCCGAATCAACCCTTAAGGGAACTACCATATACTTCTCACAAGAAGGAGTGTATTCCACTATTGTGTACAAACCTTCCCAGCCACAAGCCAAACCGCGATCCCAACATAAGGAGTATACTAATCGGGAATGCAACTCCGACCTCACCCATGGTATATCAAAGACCACGATCTAACCTGAAGGAGTCGATAAGACACTCAGAATTAAGATCACCCACATATAGCCATCATTAGTTGATATATATGAATCTCATCGTTAAATGGATCTTAGTGAGAGATTCATATAGATCATGGCCCAGTCCTATATGATCACATCATACAAGGTGCCTCCATTCTCATATCTACATATGAATGATCCAGGATAGGATCACCGTACACTACGAAATGGACCGCAGCTGTAGATTAACCACTAAATAAAGTACCCAGCTTTATTTGCTATCTACGGACTCTTTAGATTGCTCGTTTCAAACTGAATCCATCTATATATGACACTCATATACTCAGTTCGAAATTACATCCGGCAATTTTGGATGTTAAGTGCACATGTTATATAAAGTATGACACAAAATGAATGAATATACTACTTCTTTTATTTATGTTCAAATTATATTTACATATTACAAGCTTTAGGGCAAAAACCCCAACACCCCCAGCCTGGTTGAGCTCCACCTCAAGGATCGGTAGAAGTACTACTGAAACTACCAAGATAGCACAAGTTAATATCAGTAAAATTAATAAAGCAGTACAACGAAAGGAGAATCAGAAAGATGTTTTCCAGGAAGTGCGTCGAAAATACGGAGGGAATATTCCACCCTCCCTGCATCGAAGGCATCCGAGGTAGGATACTGCTGGTTAACATAATTCCTGGCCATGATGGCCTTCAAGATTTTCTCTGACTCAGTAGAGATACATTTCTCCAATGGGGGTTTCCCGCTAAAGCAGGTAGGAACCTTGAATTCAATTCCTCCGATGTGAGCCGAGCTGCCCCATTTGCCCTTGACGGAGACCCATTCCTCCCTCCAGAAGGTATCCTTCTTCATGACTCCTGGTACCATAAATTTCAGGTTGTTCTCTGCCCGAGCATAGAACTGCCCCTTCAGACCCGGGGCATTGGCAGCAATTTGAAACACATATCCGAGCTCGTCAGGTCTCGGTTCCCTATCGATGTTGTCCCTCGCACACTGCTCCCTCCACAGTACCAGGAACTCCACCAAGTGCCTCCAAAACCCTGGTGTTAGCTGAAGAGGGGCAAGCTGCAAGGAATACAATGCCTTACGCAAGGTGGGGTGGAGAGGTAGCCTGACTCCACTATCGAAGGCCGCAATATGAATCGGAAGCTCTCCAGGAATGAGAGAATACATATCATACCCAGGCGGGGGTATGGTAATCAAAATATCCTTAGGGATCTTAAAATCCCTCCTCAAGCGCTTCACTGTATTTGAAGTGCTGGTAGAATCGGGGATGCATCTATACTCGTAAGGAAGGGCGAGTATCCTTCCCACAGTATATGTAACCTCGCTAGCCCGGTCTTCGACTACCCTAACGACAGCTCCAGTTTCTCCACTCGACTCTCGATCGACATCAACCGGAGCAGTGGGATTGTTTGAAAAGCCCATCCCGATTCCCATATTCCGGTTGGAACGCCGACGCTGAAAGGGAACATCGTCTCCGCTATCACTGTCGACGCGTGCCCTTTTTCTAGGGGCAAGACTTCCGCTGGCCGCCATGTCGCCGCCAAACAACTGCTCGATACTATCGCCATCAGGTGAAGACATATTCACAAAGCCGAAATTTGGTTTCTTAGAGAAGGGAAAATTCGAAGATCAACAGAGAGAAAGTTAGGTTTTCTTGTAAAGACTCTTGTTCGCAAAGATTTGCTTAAGTGAGTACACCTTGAAGAAGCAGGATTTATATAGAGATAGTTACTTGTAACGGGAAGAGAGGGTAATCAATGCCTCGGGAATATCGGCAACGTGGAGGGAACGATTTTGGGAAACGTGCACCTCTAAAAAACTTCCTTCTTTTGAATTTGGCCTACCCTGGTCAGCAACGTGGAAGACTCATTTAAATCGGCGTGTAAAGAGAAGATTCCCTCCTACAAGACGGTTGCGAAAAATTCTCCAAGTATTATCTATCCTGACTCCAACCCCAATCTGGTACCGGTGTTCAAGTCGGGGGGGGGGGGGGGGGGGGGGGGGGGGGCGACTTCTGTTAATAAGGATTTTCGGCAAGGGACCAAAGGAGAATTTTCCAACTAGTATCAACCCGATGGGCGCCAGTCCTAGCTTCCGGGTGACCAGCGAGGTTGATGCCACTATCTAGATGGAGCCGACACTTGGTAAGGCCAGGACCTCCATTACCTATCTATCTAGATAGAACACTAGTACCGCGAGCTAACGAAGGTACATACCTCGCCCTACTAAAGCTCCTGATATCAACTCAAGACCAGTACAATGGTAGATCGCACACCCAACACCCCTCAAGTGCCTCGATATCAGTCAAGGAACCCGATATCTTGATACCCGCCTTGGTACTGCCTCGACTTCCACCTGGTACCTAGTACCTCGATGTATATATCCGGAGCCCTTCCAAGGCAGGTACCTTACCTGTCAGGCAATACGAAGATGATCGCGAAGAAACAAGCACCACTCCATCAAGAGATGGAATAAGCTCTATGCCGGTAGGATCCGACTGGTATACCAGTACCTCGCCCTACCAATAAAATTCAGAATCAGAGTTTCCCTCCAAGCTCCATAAAGAAGGAAAGTTGACTTCATCGCCAAAATAAAATGCCATTAATGAAATCTAATTAGAATTCGAATTCGATAGTGATTTCATGGGATCAAATACCACGCCTTCAGCCCCACACAATTCTTTTCAAAGCCTAAAAAAGGACACTCAATAATCCTCATTAACACAACCGGATTTTGTGGGGATTCTTTGGAGAATTATATATACGGCGTTGAAAGGTAAATAGAGAAGAGGTTTTTTAATATTAGGATCGCCAAAGACAGAGAGAGATTTTTTCTGGTTGAATTCCCCTGTGAAATTCTCTGAAGCCAGTGAGAGTCCACTGACGATCATTGAGATAAAATATCCACTTATCGACATAAATAGAGGCTCAGTCCTCATCCTGTGTAGGAGAAAAAAGAGATTTTAGTAAGAGGATAGTCTGAATTATGACGATAATATCAATACCTTTTTTTGTTAAATAAAACAGTGTTATTTTCATATATCATTGATCCTTCTCATCTTGCTCCTTTTTTACATCCATCTACTTTACAAGGAAGGATCCCGGTACCGAAGGTACCTATCCCGTTACTGGTTACCAGTAGGGGGTGATGGTGCTAACTGAGATTTAGCTCCCTGAGTGATTTTTCAGTTAACAAATAGTATCATGAGCTACTGCGCTAATATAGTACAACTCAATGAAAATAGGATCACAAAATATTATAACATAAAGTGTCAACCAAACAAGTTGACAATATAGCATGGGACTGTAAGTGATTCTAAACATAACTCACATTCGGCAAGATAAAAGAATTTCGACACGACAATACAAATATGGCTTTCCACTTGTCAAACATGAATAAGTTGTTTCTTATAGTTCGAAAGATTAAAACTTGAACTTGCTACTTTTCAGCGAGGTATGTCAAATGAAACCTCTAAGTTTTTCAAGAAAAAGACTTTTTATTTCCTAAAGAAAGCATGAATCAAAGTTTCTAACAAAAAGAAAATGCTTTAGACCATTAGTCAATATATCATCATTTCAATGCGATATGCAACTACAAGTCAATACAAGTAGCTGAATTCACTCCCTAATAGACATATTTACTAGAGTGAAGAATTAACGTTGACCTCGGCACCACAGGTCGACACCTTATTAAGTTGATCTCCATCAACTCTAATATGCAATTGACATTTACAGTCAACCTCAACTTCTTCATCGTTGTCTCCAGTCTACATTGTACAATCGTACTACACTTGAGAAACATAGGTTACCCCAAAGTTTTAAATAGGATCATCGTCGACCACTTTCCAATCGACCACGTCGAGTGCTCTCCTTGCCAACCAAGCTCCATCTTTTGTTCTGCAATACGCCAATGATCATTACGACATTAAGTTTCACGTTTTCCCGTCGATAAGAATAGTCGAATCCATTATCTAGTGAATGTGTTCATATAGAGAGCGTGTGTATGTGTGTGCGTGAGGGGGGGGGGGGGGGGGGGGGGGGGGGGGGGAGCTAACCGTAGTGCTAAAAAATTGGCCTAAAGTCCAAGACTATCATATGCTTTAAATGGTAGGTTAATCATGCCTAATAAGGTCCATTTCGATCATAACTCGGACTGCGGGTCAAGGAAGCCCATCCAGGCATAGTAAGATGAACAATGGGTGTAAGCTTGACCTAACTAAGTCAATTCAGCTGACTGATAAGATATTTGGGATTTGAATATCAAATCCCTGATATCTTGCCTATATCTCTAAAGATCACTGAGAAGCTTAACCGTGTCTGGTAGGGACAAGCTTTTCTCCTCTCAAAGTCACGCTGAAGCTTTGCTCTTCTTTACTCTCAAATACATTAAGTCTCACATAGCAGCTCGAGTGCTTGACTCGACGCAGCTGCTAGAGCTTCCTAACTTTATAATCACTTTATGCTCTTTTCATCCAAGCTTAGGGACTCTTAGTCACCTTAGCCTAGTCGACTCAACACGCACAACAAGACACCAACAAACTGGTTTGCTTTTCAAGCTTTATCATCCTTTCTTGTTGTACTTTACTTATCTTTTGTAATATACTGACTTGAGCATCAGAAAGTCTCCCCAAGGGACCACCCCCTCCTGTGGCTCGACGAATGCTCTCGATACAAATTCAATTGCAGATTCGAGCATCTACAAGTACTAGTTTCATAGTAAAATTAGTGCATTTGTAAAACAATACTAGTTTCCGAAATATTAATATGTTATGCTGTCATTTAAGTTTTTGTTTTTTTTTTCTTTTTGCTATACTTATTTTAATATGTTTATGTTATTGTATTTTTTTTTTCATTTGGAAGTTTTAATGTCACTATGTTTCGTCTTTATTTCATTGTTAACTTATAATTATTAATATGCCAATAATATAAAGGTAAGAATAAGTATATATATATATATATATATATATATATTTGAAATAAAGAATAAGTAAATTTTGATACATGTAAAATTATTAAATAAAAATATTATTAGTAAATATTCAATATTAGTCTCATTTTAAAGATCTAGATGAGACATTTCAAATGATATAATTTTTGTGATAATAAGTGTCGATATTGCCACTCATAAAACTAATTAGTATCCCTATATTTTATTAACAAATTTAATTAAAAAAATTTCCCAATAAGGACAAATTACTTTAATTAAAGTAAAGCAAATGTATGTACGCTTATTAATTACACTCAATATCTTCAACTATATCTCTTTATTAAATTAAAAAATCAAAACTTATAATAAACTCTAATTTTATTTCAAGTTTTAAACGTTCTCATCATCACATGATTATCATACAGCAAAGTAATGAAATAAGAATTTTCATCAGTCTCTAATCAAAGTAGGTAATATTTTACTTCTTTTTTTCTTTTAGTGTCTAATTATGAATTCTATCATTAAACAATTTTTTTAAAATATAGTAGTAGATATCAATGAGTTTCTTTTTAAGATAGCTATATATACTGTATAAGAGAACTTTATTTTGAAAAACGTTTGACCGCATATACAATCAAGTTCTACATTTTTCCTTTCAAAAGACTTACATTCGAGATATTTCCAAAAATGGACTATCATTACAAAATGATTTGAGTCCAAAAATAATATGATTTTTATTTTCAAATTGTGTGTATTAATAATTTAAGAGGGTTTATAAATAAAATGTATTAAAATGAATATATTCATTTCAATAAGGGTACTATTGTCATTATGATGGGTGCTTATAGTAATATTTATTTCTTAAATTTTAGACATGAGTGTACTTATAAAAAATGGATGTACTAATTAGGCTTAATAAATGGAAATATCCACACCCATTTATAAATTAAAACTTATTATATATTAATTGAATTTATATATAAGTGGGACCCTAGTAAGGTCGGTGATGTAAAAGAGGGATGAATTAAATAAATGGGGCACATGTGTAAAAATAGTTCTTGGATTATTAAAGACAAGGGGGAGGTGGGTTTATTTGATCCCACTAGCATGAGACTAATTTACTTTTGGGATTACTAAACTCATATTTCGTAACATCACCAAACGTAGGATAAATACTAAAATTGTCCAATCTCAAACCAATCCGATGCATCAAACAAGGTCAAAATAAATAAAAATACTTTTATTTCAAAACAAATACTTGAGAGTTGAGAGGTCGTTAGAATATATATATATAACCGAATGGATATTGTTTTAAGACATGTTTTAAATTTGGGAATATATATATATATATTTATTGAAGTATATAATTTTCTATTTTCTTAAAGGTACTTCAGATGGGCTTTTCCAAAAAAAAAATTAGCTTTTGTCTCTTAAAAAAATATATTATAAAATGATTTTTCACAAATAAAACCCATTTTTACCAAATTTTTATTTTAGTAATTCCAGTCACCACAACCCAAATCTCAAATTCTAATATGACAATTTCATTTATGAAAAAAAAAATCTAATATGACAATTCCATTCATATAACATCATTAATGTCTAACATATTTTTAATATTACAACTAATTCAAGATTTGGGTAAGGAAAACACAACTTGAACCATAACTTCAATAATATAGTGTGAATGATATACCACTATACCAACACCATCTTATCTTCTCTAACATTATCTATTATATTTTATCATATCTTTAATTTCTTATGCAGTGACAACGACTGCAGAGAAAAAAAAAATCAAATTATTATATAATACTAGTCAAGTGGACAAGAAAATAAAGTAAAAATGGTTGGAAAGAAATTCACTCGAAAGAGAAAGGCTTGACGTGTGCTTAAATTTTGGTATAAAGTTCGATATAAAACCGCGTAACCATTAGAATGATGCAATCAAAAAGAAAAGGACATAAGTTTTTTTTTTTTCTTTTAGAAATAAAAGGATATAGAGTTTCAATACACTTTTTTGTTATTTTGATTCACCTCGAAGACTTGGTACTTATTTGTGCGTGTGAGTCAATTTGACGATACAACCCCAAGAAGTTGGGCTGTTTTTTTGTCAGGTAGGGTAGTTCAAAATTTAAAAAAGGTATCAATAAAGCAAACGTGTGATGAAAGTGATGTCTCTAAATAAGGAAGTAAATATTTAAGAACATTTTTGTCATCAATCCCACAAAATATGAAAAATAACATTAGTATTACTTTCCAAATATCAAAATTTACTTCTTTGATCCCAAGACTGGCTGCTTATTACAACCCTAATCAAGCTTGGTCTTTGTATGTTTGTTTTCTCTATAAAAGAAAGGGTAAATTGCACTAACTTACCTTTACTTTATTCAATCTATCAAGTATTTTAAAAGATACTCTAAACTAACACAAACATTCATTGTCATCAAGTCAATCCGTTAACTTTAATAGTTGACTAACCTTTACCGATGGAAAATCAATTATACCCCTGCACCATCATCCCAAATATAAAATGTTTTTTAATTAAAAATAAATAATAATAATAATAATAATAAAAAGATAATATATCGTCTGCTTACAAAAACATCATAGATTCATGGAGGAGCCTCTTCTGTGAATTACAGGAGGTTGATCTTTGAGATCGGCAAAGATATATTCTCGTAAGTAGGAGATCGTCAAAGATCTCTTATTTCCTTCGACGATAGAGTTCCACTACGGGTAGATTATCTTGTTTTTTTTAAAAAAAACAAGATTTTTCAATTTTAATTAAAAAAATTTGTTATGTTTAAGATGATGTGACAATGGTATATTTGGCTTTCAAATTGTCAAGGTTAGTCAACCGTTAAAGTTAACGGATTAACTTGATGACATGGAGTGTTTGCGTTAATTTAGAACATCTTTTTAAAATCTTACTAGATTTAATAAACTAATAGTAAATTAGTATAATTAAACCTAAAAGAAATGTTACATATCTCAATTTTTCTATTCAAATAGAATTGACAACTTAATTGAATTGTGTCCATAAATATGTTTGAGATTGCATTATAAATGTTGTTTAGTTGCATATTAATGAGTTCTTACAATTTCTAACACTTATTGATGCTTGTTTTGTGTAACTAGTACTAATTTAATAACTTGAATTTTAATAGCACCGAAAATGTATTTCTGACAAAAATACCCTTTAGATTAAGTCTTGCTCTTTTTTTTTACATACTTTTGGTCAAGACTTGTTAAGTCTAACTTTTTTTCAAGCTTTCGATTGAGACTTATTAAGTCTCGCTTTTTTTTCAAGTAAGGTTTCACTTCTTTAATGCTATTAAAACTCCATTTATTAATTTAGTGACAATTCCCCAATTTCAACCCAAAAATGTGATTTTTACATTCATTTTCACTATGTCACTATTTAATTACTAAATCAGTTTGTATACAAAAGTTAGATATTTTGTGTGATTTGGATCCTCTCTTTATCTCATCTTTTTTTTTTGACCTCACATAATCTCATGACACTTAAACATTGCATTGAATGTGTAGTTAATATGTGATTGATTTCCACAACAACTTTATCAACAACTAATCACATATTTTAAAAAGGGTATGAAAAAGATAAGATAAGTAGAGGATCCAAATCCGTTATTTAAAGGGTCAAAATGATCCATAAGAGATCTCTATGGCGAGTTAGAGACCCTCAACGGATCTTTGTCATACGGTAGAGAGACCCTTCACTGATCTCCACCTGTAGTGATTGAGGGATGGACAGATCTCTATCTCCATTTTTACATATTTTTTTCAACAACACTACAAAATTCAGCAATAATCAGATCCAAATCTGATCTTAACAAAAACAAAAACAAAATTCAAAATATTGCAGTTGCATAGAGAGAAAGGAAGAAGTTAGATTTTAGGGATATAACAAACTTTCTAATAAAATTTCAAGGAAATTCATGGTCAAATCAAAGTCAATTTATAGAATTCTAACGGTGTGAAAATTCAGGAGAGATTATTGAATAAACACATCTTTATGTAATTACCCAACAATAATTGAAAGTATAAGAAGGTTTTTTTAATTAAACCTTAAATTTTTTTTACTTAAAAATTTATATCAATATAATTGAACTCAAATAATAAAGGGGCAAATTGCAACGGAAGTATGGAACACTTTGACATTTTGCCAAAATCACAGATTAGGACAATTCACCAAAAGGTTGACTGATAGAGTAAATCGTTGTCGGTATGTCATAAGCCATTTGATACTTAAAAGAAAATGAAATAATAAAATTATTTACAAATAAAACATAAACAAAACAAAATTCTAGGTATTTTTTTAAGAATAATAGAAAGGCAAAAAAATAATTAAGAAAAAAAAAATCAAGAGATTTGGGTTCTAGACTTCTCAATTTTTGGAAGAGATCTAGGAATCAGAACTCCTTTATTCGAGATTGACTAATCTCCTCCAAAGAAATTAAGGATCTCCTCACTCACACACATACATATATATATATATATATATAGTCATTTTCTCTTCGGTGCGCACTGATATAATTTATATCAGTGCGTTGCATGTGGACCACTGATTGTGGAAAAGTTTTGACAAGTGCATACACTTTAAGTCAAAATATGTAAATCTAATGGTCCACATCCTACATATTGATGAATTTATATCAATACGTACTGACTTGAAAATTTCTGTATATATATTATTTTAACTTTTAAATAAAAAAATTCCTAAAATAAGTTGTTAAGACGAAGTTTTAAGATTTAATAATATTTAACTGTTTAACTGTTAATTCTAACTGTCAATCGTTTTGTCAAGGTATTAATCTGCCATTTAAACATAAATACGATCAAATTGCAACTACACCTAAATTCATGGTACTTTGTTACAATTTAACCAAAATAAAGATTTAAATTGTGTTATCTAGACCGATCGCCGACACACCACAAAAGGGATAAAAGAAGCATACAAGAAATTGATATTGGGCCTAACCCAAACCCATTACAGTAAGGTCACCGATCATTTCATCCCTTAGATTTGAGCTTTGCACTAGTCTAGTATGCTTTCTCAAACAACACAAAGTTCCAAATTTGTTTCTTTTGACAACAAGAGACAACCTTTAATGGTCCTTCATACCTACACCACCAGGTTATGGGTTTGAGCTTTCTCTTTCAAAAAACCTCGAATTTATATAATAATTTACAAAAAAAAAAAACAACCTTGAACGAACGTATTAAAGATTTATTGTACATTTTGTAATTGTAACCCCTCAATACTTCAACTATGGAGTCCTACAAGTTTCAATCATCTATCTAAAAATAGCTACAAAGTATTAAGTATATGCTACAAAGAAAGTTTCCTTTTATATGCTAGAAAATATGTAATTGCGTACAAGTTTCCTTTTATTTTCATTTAAAAAAAATTAACTATGTGCTACGTATAACCATGTATTAACCGACTAGTTCAGTTATTAGTAAGATTTCTTATATGTAATTACATATTTGATTACGAATATTACTTGTACCACATTGCACGTTAGGTCATTTATTCGTACTCGGTAAATGTTATAATGTCAAAATTTTTTGTCTATGTTGTAATATGTGGCTTTTACCACATGTATAAAACATACAAAATATCTCCCACTTTCTCACACACTAATATCTCCCACTTTCTCACCGCCTCTCTTGCTTTTATATCAGTTTCTTTTGCTTTGTAAACACTGATCACATACATATCAATAAAGTTTCACTCACACATTTCACAACTCTCTCTCGTCTCTGTCTCTCTCTATCTCGCTTCAGTTCTTCATTTAGTCTTCGTCTATTTCAGTTTATTTTTAGTTGGTTTATAACACGTTATCAGCACGAATCTAGTCTAGGACTTCCAGAGAAAGTTCAGGACTGTTTTTAGCTTTGGTTTTGAATTTTTCGAAATACCCAGAAAATTCAAAGTGCTCCGATCGCTGTTCGGAGGATACCGTTATGTTCGTCTCGGAAATACGATTCCAACACCGCTGACCGCGTCTCAAACAAGGCTCTAACAAAGTCTCTAGGTCCGGTAAAAGTCCGGTCAACACCCTCATTTTTTCCAGATTTTTCTGCAATTTTTCCAAGGTTGAAGACGATACTGTAGCGCCACGTCACCGCCACGTCAGCACATATGTCATGCCATGTCAGCGCACATCAGCATGCGTCAGCGCCACATCATCATCAGGCTGCCACGTCAGCGAACTGTGCATGCCACGTCAGCGCCACGTCAGCCAGTGATGCCTGCCACGTCAGTAGTCGCGCCATGTCAGCACCATGTCAGCGCCACGTCAGCCAGAAATGTTTTTCGCCCGTTTTCGGCCGAACCGGACTTGTTTCCAGCTATTTCGACCATTCCGGACGCAATCGTGCCATCTGTTTCAGCTAATTTCGCTTGTAAGTATTATTTTGACTTATTTAAGCTTTATTAACTCTATTTTCGGGCACGACAGAATATCCAGAACATGTAGATCTGGATCCAGTATTATATACATGGTTGATGCAATATTCAAAGAAATATTCAGAGAAATATACACATCCAGTCGGATGTTGTAAGCATCATAAAAATAATCTAAGATCCTAATGTATAATGAAATGGGAATAATATTTTATCCATTTCATACACATCTAGAAGGATGCTCTGAATATCATAAAAAAAGTTAA
Source organism: Dipteronia sinensis (assembly GCA_033220585.1). Classification (NCBI taxonomy): domain Eukaryota; kingdom Viridiplantae; phylum Streptophyta; class Magnoliopsida; order Sapindales; family Sapindaceae; genus Dipteronia; species Dipteronia sinensis. The sequence continues at coordinate 26,824,389 of CM065639.1, read as the reverse complement.
AAATCCTAACGTACAAGATGGCTATGCCGTCAATGGAACCTATATATATATATATATATATATATATATATATACTGACTATAACTCTAACTCTAACTATGACTCTAACTCTGACTCTGATTCTGACTCTGACATTTATTTTTTATGCAATATATGAGACTGGCTTATGTTGTGTCTCTGGACTGGCTTAGGCTGTGTCTAAGGTGATCTTACGACCCTGAAACTGTTATTTTTATGCAATATATGAGACTGGCTTATGCTGTGTCTCGGGACTGGCTTATGCAGTGTCTCAGGACTGGCTTATGCAGCGTCTCAGAACTGGCTTATGCTGTGTCTCCAAATAAACTGTTTAAATATTCAACATTTATTTTTATGCAATATATGGGACTGGCTTATGCAGTGTCTCGGGACTGGCTTATGCAGTGTCTCGGGACTGGCTTATGCTGTGTCTCCAAATAAACTGTTTAAATATTCAGCATTTATTTTTATGCAATATATGGGACTGGCTTATGCCGTGTCTCGGGACTGGCTTATGCCGTGTCTCGGGACTGGCTTATGCCGGACTGGCTTATGCTGTGTCTCCAAATAAATTGTTAAAATATTCATATTATTTATACACAATATATAAGATCGGCTAGGCCGACTAACCAGAACTTAAAGTTCTTGGAATTATAATATTTAAGTTGGTACGGTTTTGAAAACCGATGAGAACATGGAGATCTGGATCCAGTGTTATTACATGCCATACGGCACGGTTTTGAAAACCGATGAAAACATGGAGTTCTGGATCCAGTGTTGTATAAATGAATGTCATACTTCATTATTTGGAACCTGGGGTTTCAAACACGTTCATAATATGAAGTTATATGAAGTAATCTCATGTATATCAAGTGATATATTTACATATCATTTATTTAAGAATGAGCTACACATCCAGTAGGATGCTGTGAGTATCATAAAAGAGATTTAAGATCCTAATGTATCATTCATTTGAAACAAAAACAAGGGGGATCTACATATCCAGTAGGATGTTGTGAATATTATAAAAGAGATTTAAGATCCTAACGAATAAAGAAAATGGAATTAATATTTTATCCATTTCATACACATCCGGTAGGATGTTGTGAGTATCATAAAAAAGAGATTTAAGATCCTAACGAATAATGAAATTGGAAATAATATTTTATCCATTTCATATACATCCAGCAGGATGCTGTGATTATCTTAAAAGGATTTAAGATTCTAATATCACGTGTAATGAGATTGTAAATGATATTTTATCCATTTTATACTTGCTCCTGAAGGAGCAATATCAAGAGAATAAGTTAATATATATTTATTTTCATGAGATATCAAAACATACGCCATGAGTCGATGTTTGTAAATAATAAGAGAAAAAGGTTTACAGAATAACACTATTAAAAGAAAAAATATGGGGAGATTATTATCATTTCAGATAAGATATAAAATGACATTATACATAATGTCCATAAAATTCCCAGAAGGGAAATATATGTCTTGCCTAGAGTGCAACGACTCGTACAATTCTGCGGAGTCAGAATATTTTATGAATTGGACTTTGATATGAGTAAAATGTTAATATTATATCAGGTCCAATGGATCTGATAGAAAGCTCTGGAAGAGCCATGATAGAAAAGCTCTGGAAGAGCCATGATATTGTTATCAAACAATACTAAATAATGTATCATTGATACTTGATATTATTCAAGCATAACATAAAAGAATATGCTCAGTTCAAAAACAAATAAAGTTAATGCCAAATCAGATCCAGCTGATCTGATCTAAGGCTCTAGAAGAGCCACAATCTTATTACCAGATGGTATTAAATTGTGTATCGATGATACTTTATATCATTCAAACAAAATATAAAAGAATCTGCTTAGTTTCAAAGATATACGGAGGAATTGATATCATATTGAAACTATGAGTAATGAGAATGTTTAATATATGTGCATTACTTCTCATAATTTAGGCCAGAAACTCATTATAGAAAAGCTACGTGCTTTATCATCTGGATTAAATTACACTATTATAAAGAGTGTAGATATTTATGCAATTATGAATCAAAAGTTCCCAGATCCAAAAGTCTGTACTTTGACGTGACAGTATAGGTCACCCAGGATCTACAATGAAACGTATAATCATTAAAAATTCTCATGGATATCCATTAAAGAACCAAAAGATTATTTATCCAATGGGAACTTATGTACAGCATGTTCACAGGGGATACTAGCAGTAAAACCTTCTTATTCTAAAAGTTGGTTTTGAATTCTCATCATTCTTACAAAGAATTCAAGGGGATATATGTGGACATATTCATCCACTAAATGACCCATTTCATTATTATATGGTTCTAATTGATGCATCTACGGGATGATCACATGTTTGTTCATTATCAAACATCTCAATAATATAAAGCAGCTGAGATTGATGTTCAACATCCAGTTTTCAGATATAGTCATAATCAAAATGGATTAGGGGATCACTTATCAAACTTCTCCAGGTGATTGCGAGAACCTCATTATTTCGGTACAATTACCAAATTCCATATAGGGACTTACTCACTTTTAAGATATTTGATTGTATTGCATATCCCCTTATTGCATATCTGACATGATCTAAGATAAGACTTTTATATCAATCTGAGATTAATATTGATTTTGAGTAATCTTTAATTAGATCATTTAAACTTCTGATAGTTCATATTTATATGCACAATCTGCCTATTATTATATTGATTAATTCCCAATTGGGAAAGTTTTTCTAGAAGAGAAAAAGTAAATGAAAAGTTACTTATATACAAAATAGAGATACCCGTTCGGTTTCTCTCTATAAACGTGTCTCATTTCAATCTTCGTATCTCTCAAATACGAAAGATAATTGATCATCAGAGGATTGTTAATCTATTACCTGATATATTAAAGGTAACCTGATTTTATAAATTGTCATCTCATAAACCCCGGCCGGGTGATTGTTCTTGAAAAACGATCAGAGAAAAGAGCAATAAATAAATCATTTGATATATGTCATAAGTTTATAAACCTTTTGAAAGGTATTGTTATTGGGATCCTAAGAGTAAACAAAACTCGAGTTATAAATAAATCCACTTTCTCTAAATCAACTCTATAAGAGTCTGATATATCTAAAGAGATACAAGAATATAGAAATTGAGAGGAATTCTACAAATCATACGGAGTCTATGATATAACTAAATCCATTGAAATGGAAGTAATCTCAACAAAGATACAAGAATATAGAAATTGAGAGAAATTCTATAAATCATACGGAGTCTATGAAATAGCTAATCCATTAAAATGGAAGAAATCTCAACAGAGATACAAGAGCATAGAAATTGAGAAAATTTCTATGAGTCATATGAGAGAAATGTGGAATCATAAGGAAACAATCATTAATAATGTATTTTTATACACAGTACCGCTACTGAAATTATAAAATGATAATTATGATATTCATAATATCAATGATTGTAGATAAAAGGCATGATTGGCCTAGATGGAAGAAGCAATTCAAGAAGAATTGACTTCATAAGCAAGACATAAAGTATTTGGACCAATAGTACTCCAGACACCTGAAGATGTCAAACTAGTTGGATACTAATGGGTCTCTATACTGAAACGTAATAAGAAAACGAGATTGTGAGATATGAGGCACGACTCGTAGTGCGAGGTTTCTTACAGAAACTTGGTATTCACAATTGATGAATACGATTACGTTGTTGATAAATTTGGCTGCCTTTAAAAGGCTTGAAATACGTCTCGTAGACGTAGTAATCATTTATCTATATGATTCACTCAATGTAGATATTTATAAATCCTGAAGGATTCTAAAATGCTAGAAGCATATAAATCGAGATCTCGTAATCTGTATTTGATGAACATACAAAAATCCTTATATGGATTAAAAACAATATGAACGGATGTGGTACAACCGTCTCAGTTAATATCTGATAAAGATAAGGATATAATAATCATATTATATACTCATGTGTCTTCATAAAGAAATGAGAAAGAATATATTGTCTTGACCTAAAGATCGAGCATAGATTAAATGGAATGCTTGTCCATCAAACAGAATGTGTTGAAAAGATTCTGAAAAGATTCCATATGGATATTACTTCACAAAAGCAAGTATTTGCTCATACTCCCACCAATCATTTAAGATGTTATTGTATTTGATGAAATAAACATCAATATACATCAGTTCTAGTAATCCAGAAGGTTGCTTCAAAAGAACTTTTATCAGGGGGAGCGTCTCATCAGGGGGAGCGTCCCACCAGGGGGAGCATATCAGATAAAGTATATTAATTATTTGGAGCATATGTGCATTGTACTCTTTTTCCTTTCAATCAGGTTTTTCATCCCATTGGGTTTTCCTGATAAAGGTTTTAATGAGACAATTCTATAAGCACACCCAAAATTATTTAATCCATAAATATTACATTTATCCAGTTGATCATCGTATATATGTTGACTTGATCAAAAGGATCATTGTAAATATTACTTTGATCTTGCTAATCATCGTATATATATTACTTTGATCCAGAAAATCATCATAAATATTACTTTGATCCGACAGATCAATGAATATCTTTGCTTAGGTTTTTATCACACTGGGTTTTCCCTAGCAAAGTATAAATGTGAGAAATGTTTTGAAGAAAACAATAAATTTGGACATATGTACATTATACTCTTTTTTCCTTCGATCAGGTTTTATCCCACTGGGTTTTCCTGACAAGGTTTTTAATGAGATAGTTTTTAATGTCCAGCCCCACTAGATCCAGAAAGATCATTGTATACATTTTTCTCAGATTTTATCCCACTGGGTTTTTCTAAAAAATTACTACAAATGGTATAAATCCAAGGGGGAGTGTTGTAATATGTGGCTTTTACCATATGTATAAAACTTACAAAATATCTCCCACTTTCTCACACACTAATATCTCCCACTTTCTCACCGCCTCTCTTGCTTTTATATTAGTTTCTTTTGCTTTGTAAACACTGATCACATACATATCAATAAAGTTTCATTCACTCATTTCACAACTCTCTCTCGTCTCTGTCTCTCTCTATCTCGCTTCAGTTCTTCATTTAGTCTTCGTCTATTTCAGTTTATTCTTAGTTGGTTTATAACAGTCTATACAATTTTTCCCTTTTATCTTAATTATCAAGACCGATAATTGACTTGCATATCGTTCATTGGTGAGAGCATTTATTATATATAAATAAAATAAAAAAATCAGTAGTTTATTTGATAAAGTTTGACAGAATTGATTCAAAGGGAGTACATGATGCCATAAAGACACAGGTTGATTCTTCCCAAATCTTCACTTATAGTTACCATGTAGTTTTAGTACTCTATTGGGTGAGAGTTTAATAAAGAAAAAAAAATAAGGGATATTATTAGAAACCATCCTGTATTGGAAAATGTTAGTCATTTTCACCCTCTAATTTCAGTAATAGTCATTTTACACCCTATCATTAGAAATAATTGTGATTCTCCACCCTGGTGTTAATGTTCCGTAGAAAATTAGAATATTCTGTTGGGTTAATAAGGGTACAATGGTAAATGGAACGCTAAAGTTAATAAATATTATTGTTGACCGTCTAAAAAGGCAGGGGTTCAAAGAAGAATTTTTCCTCCCTACTTAGAGTAAAAGAACGATATAGAGAGCATCGGGCCGCCCCCTGATGGGACCGGGACTGGCACACTGATGGCGACCATGTATAAACCAGGACCAGGGACCGGGGACGCACCGGTACCTCGGCACCTAGAGACGTTGATACCGCGTTCCAGAAAGCCCTGATATCACAGCACACCGGTTCCCTGATACCCAAGAAAACTAGTATAGTGGTCCAAGTTACCCGATACCCCAGTACCGCGGTACCTATCCCGGACCGGTCAACCAAGCACCACCCATCCACCCAACATGGGAAACAACAGCATGAACGATTACATTTTTGTTGTTAGAAAATGTCCGTCAAAGAATTTATAAAAGACCTTAGCTATGTGCTTGAAATTGCTCTAAACAAGTATGGCGATAAGCTATGGTATCGTCCACAGGGAAAGGGAAATTAAATGGCTAAAACTAGTTAAGTAATACTAAATTAAAACAAAATAGTAAATATCAATGGTTGGGTTTTGAAAACTAACATCTAAAATGCAAACTATAATTATGTTAATTAATCTAAAGTTAAACTAACAATTAACAAGAATGCCGAGAGATAAGATAATGAGATGTGAATGCGGGAATTGGTACAATTCATACACGAATAGTGGGTGATCCGTCTCTTAAGACCGATTTGATTCTCTATAGGGCTTATCTTCTTACCTTGAGTTTCCGGGATGGCTTGGATTGGAATGCTCACAATCCACCCCTTTTTCCCAGCCGGGATATGTCGGATTGGAATGCTCACAACATACCCTTTCCAATTCAATTGAGCTTGGTTAAACACCTTAAGTGTAGATGGTTAAAAATATAATCTGGTATCTATTGTAAATCAGGAGTTGAAATGCCTACTTGGCTCACAAAGAAACCCCAATTCAATCTCTACAAAGAAATAGGAGTTGGAATGCCTACCGAACCCAAAGTGAGTGTTAAATGGATTTAAGACCAAATTCAACCACTAAGTTAAATGGGAGTTGAAATGCCTACCCATTTTCACAAAGATTTCAATTAAAGATTAGTTTACTCTAGTAAGTTCAATTAATCCACAAAAATCAAGAGTTGGAATGCTTACTTAATTCAAGGGTTAAACACAATTAAGCAAATTGAATGGAACTATATTAATCAAATCAAAATGGTGGAAATAACCATAATCTATAATTCATTACATCAACTCCCACATAGGGTTCAACTACTCATGACAAATACAAGCAAATAAATAGGAGAAGAGAGATAGAGAAAACCCATGTAAATGCTTCTTTCCTTAAAGCTTGAATCCAATCTCCAAGTGACCTTGAGTAGATAAGATGAAAAGATTCCTAGATCTAGGTTAGTGGTTAGTGATGTAAGGGAGAGAAAAAAATGTTGTTGGAAGAGGGTGGTAATGTGTGAATCCCCCCATTTTCGAAATAAGAACAAGATATATTTATAGAGTTTCCAAATTTAGGTCTAAAATGATGATGTTGTGAGTTTGGAACCCATAGTGCGCGGGTAGGGTACCCGTGCAGTTACCGTCGCACATCCCCTCCAGCAACTGTCTTCTTCAGTTTACTGGTAAGTGCCCTGGTAGAACCCAGGCAGTACTAGCAAACTGGGCACTTTGGTCTTTCTGGGCAACTTTTGATCTTCGGTTCGTGGGTAAGTTTGCTGGTGTAGACTAGCAAAGGTTTGAAACCTTGGACTGCTTGGGTAGTGTGCGGGTAAGGGTACCCGTGCACACACCAGCGCTCTTCAACTATTTTTCTTGCTTCATTTGGCTTGCTTTGCGCTCGAATTCTCCACTTCCTTCTCTAGGACCGGGATTACACCTATTGCCTACAAAACACAATAAAAGAGCCATAAGACACACTAAAACACCTGAAAACGAGACAAAAGATAAGAATGTGAGGGCCAAAAGATATAACAATTTTGGTGCGATCAAATACCCCCAAACCAAACATTTGATCGTCCTCGAGCAAAATCAAAACAAATAAACAAAAACACACGACACAACAAACACGACTCTATCTAAAAACTTTCCTAGACTCAAAAACAAACAATTCAAACTGCCGCATGTCCAACCGGTGATGAGATGCAATGATGCAAGGATATGTGATAGAGAGAAGTAGACCTATACATTATGTTCTAAAGCAACTCGAAGGCACTAAAGGGAAACTTGCACAATCACGAATCCCATACCTAAGAGCGCTCTCATATCAAGAACTACTCACTCTCACACCTAGAGCGTAATTCACTTCGACTCTAGCCTCTCTTGGTGTCTCTCTTTTCTTTCCGCTCAGAGTCCTAAGTTCACACTCAAACAAGGTATGCAAAGATGAAATTTATGCATAGAAATTTAATGCATTGCATACATGTAAATCTAAAGACTGATAATGTTTGTGAACTAGCCTAGGAATGATTCACTATGCCATGAACGTGGAAGATCAAGCTTCAACAAACATTCCCAATCAAGACTCATCATGAGTCAAAAAGGACTTTCCCTTTGGTTGTAATGGGGTCATGAGGTTTAATGCAACGAACAAAGAAATAGGAAATTATGAATTCAAGAATCACCAATCATGCTTAAATATACTCACACACACCCCATACCAAGCTCTACTTAACATTTACACACTAGCATCTAGGCATTTAATTAAACACACACATTTGTGCTACACAATTGTACTCAATTTGTGAGTAGTTAATGATCACGTTTCAAGGCTCTTGCTTTTCCGGTTGCATTGATATATTTTTTTTCTTGTTTTTACCTTTTTTTTTTCTTTTCTTTCTTTTCTTTTTGCACAAAAAACAGTTGACACGATGGCTCTAAGTGCAATTTTGGTACTTTTATATTTTTGAGCCCATGGTTGCACATTTACATCATTGCCTAATTACATGCTCTTTCATATAAGAGCTTACACCTTTCAACCACCTTACTCACACACACAACCCACATGATTGGCAATTAAAGGGTTGGTTTGTGTTTGGCTTATGGCTATATGGTTTATTGTGGTTCAAAATGAAAAGGGTAAGTGTTTGGCCTCAAATTTGGCTTTGGAGCACACATAAGGGATTTAGGAATGTGTTTAGGCATTTTAAGTAGTTAGTGCACACATATTGCCTAAGATCATTTCCACGATAAGTCTATCAAGGGAATGAATGCATCCATGAAAAAATACAAGCACATTTAATTTGCCTTAAACTAACCTAGAGGAGGGGGGGGGGGGGGGGTATGAATAGGTCAGTACACCTTTTTCATTCACTTGAATCAAACCAAACGTTTGTCCCTCTAAGTAACTTGTATCAAACTTTATAAAGCAAGGACAAGCAATATCAATTCAATTAAAAATATTCTTGTTCAAACAAAATCAGTGTAAGCTATAACTTGCATGTGATACAAATTCAATTTATAACTTGGCTTTTACTCATAAAGCCTTAACATGTACAAAGTTGATATCATATGATTAACAATTACAAAGATATCAATCAAGATATATATCAACACATACACAAATATAAAGAGATAGGGATAGAGAAAATCAACACATGGTGTTTTATGTGGTAAAACCTCCGAAGAGGAAACATCCACGGGTTGATTCCACAACCACCGGTAAACACCTTTCACTAGTAAGATAAAAAGATACAATCTCTCAAGTGACCACTTTACCTAGAAATCTACCTTCAACCCTACACAATGAAAGAGATGCCACATTGCTTAACTATCTGGATCCCCTGATCCAAGTCAAGACTTCCATGCACAAATTGAAGAATCACTCTCTAAAATGTGACTTCCACGCTCAAATTGAAGAATCACTCTCCAATATGAGACTTCCAATGCTTAGCTATCCGGATCACCCAGATCCTAGCCAAGACTTCCAATGCACAAATCAAAGAATAACTCTAATAAATGTGACTTCCAATGCACAACTTGAAGAATAACTCTTCAAATGTGACTTCCAATGCTCAATCCAAAGAATCATTCTAAGGAACGGGACTTCCAACCTTTTCGCAAGGCATGTGATCTAAGTGAATGCAAATGATGCAAACACACACAACATAGTATATATGATCAATATATCCTATGGAAACTAGAATTGAATCAATATGCACATGTCAAATGTATTCTAGTTTACAATCCTAAAAACAAAACAATCACACATAATGATGCTTGTACATATGAAATGTGTGGATTAGGCACATAACATGAAAAACTAGATTTTTATCAACAAAAGCTCAAAAACACATTTATCTAGAACTTGTAACGTGAACAATAAATCTAGTGTATGTGAAACACCTAACACACACAAAAACCTAGATTATGTTCAGTCGCATAAAAATGGTAGAATCAACTTGATAAATCCAAAAATGAATTTCTAGCAAAATATTAGAGCTTAGATTCACAAGATAATCACATAAATTAAATCAAGCCCTAAATCATCAATCAAATATGCTATTTCAACAAATCTTCAGTTAAAGTGACTAGCATATGAAAAGACTATCAATCAACAAAATCAAGTCAATAAACACACAAGATAGTCCTAGATTTGAAGCTAGCACAATACAACTCCAAAAACATGTGAAAACATAGCTTTGGAAAAATCTAACTCAACATGTGTTAACGAAAATTTTGCTCGGGATGAGAAATCTCAGTTAACGCCCTCGAGACCACTACCACGTAGGTGGTGGCCAAGATTTATTGTATGTGTAGTGATGATTTGTAGAATGTCAAGAAATGATGATACCATTTAACCGAAAGAAAGCAAGAATATTTTTATTGAACGTGCATGGTATACCAATACAAGTTTCTTTATTTTTTGCTCTCAACTCTCTCTAGGGTATGATCGAGTATTTGTCGTATGCATGTCGAATAGTAGTCTCCTCTTTTTCATTTCCTTTCTTTTCTATTTATACATAGTTTGTAGGTCAAACAGACTAATTCTCCCCTTGATTTTCTCAGTCTCTCTCCCTCCTTATCGGGCGGGATTTCTCGTTTTAATGTCATTGACTTTGCCGAATTGAGAGTATCGTGGTGGAGATCAGTTTGTTTCCTTTTTGGATTCTATTACTTGTTCTGCATATAGGTAACGTTTTCAGATATGATTCAGTATATCCCTCGTATCCTTTCAGTATGATCCTTTATAGAGGTCGTTGAATATGGCATGGTGTGGTGCACCAACCAGTGAGGTTGATTAGTGTTCTGACCTTGATATTTGAGAGGTTTCATCCAGCTTGGAGCCAGATCTGGCTTCCATTGACTTTTCGAAGCTAGGTGTGGCTTCCCCTGACCTTTCGAAGCTAGGTGTGGCTTTCCCTGACCTTTCGAAGCTAGGTGCGGCCTTCTAGGGACATTCTTCTGTGTCAATCGAGGTACAGGTGAGTCTCTAGAGCATTTGCAAGGTGACCTTGACTTCGGGGAGCTTCTAGTTTTGGTGATGCGGGCTAGATCTGATCGTTCCGGGCTCTATCCCAGATGTTTCCGGAGCCCGTCCTTGTTCCGAGGGTGGTATCGTAGTTCGGCTATGGATAGAGATGTCTCCTGGTGGAAACTCTCCGGTATGGAACCAGGTCTGGGAGGTGGAAAATTTTCCTTTGGTCCTTAGCCAATTTTGGCTATTAACAGAAGTCTCCTCTGACTTGAACACCAGACGTCGAGCTCGGGGTTGGGGTCAGATTTTTACTTTATTTGGGAAATCTTCCTCTTTTTACCGTTACCGAAATATTGGGGAAATTTCTTCATTTGAGTGACGTGATGCGAACCGACTAATTTATCTTCGAATTAATCTGATTGCGTTATGGCAGTCCCCGAGATTTTTTACCGTTACCAGAATCTTGAGGAGATCTTCCTCTTAACTGTGTAAGTGATGTGGCGTGAGATGATTAGCCCGCTTTTGAGTTTAATCCGGTTACGTTACTGTAGTCTTCGAGATTTTTTACCGTTACTAAACGAGTATCTCGGTAGCTCATGCTGTTGCCCTCCTGCCTATATATATGTCTATTTTCCTCCTCTTCTTCCTCACATCTCTTCGAGCTAAAATTTTTTACTGAGAAATATTTCCATAGCTTTTCCTCCAAGCTTGCTTTTTTCTTCATTCTTCGTCCTTTTTGGCTTTTACAATGTCAAAAAACAGTCGTGACTCAGCTGATTCTATAATCGACGGCGATGAGGTCATCAGTTTTACTCTGGGGAAGCGGGCTAGGAGGAGTTCTGACGGCGACGATTCCCCGCCCACTTCGCAACGTCGGCGGTCAAGTAGGAATGTATCCATCGGGACTGGGTTCTCCAACCATCCTGACCATCCTCTGGATATCGTCGACGAAGATTCGGACAAAGAAGCGGACGGTGGCGTTGCAGGGGGAGCATCGTGTCTCGGTTCCTGGTCCCCTTGTGGAGAGGCTCCCTCCTTATGATTTCCGGGTTGTCCCTAGATTCCATTGTTGACCCGGTGTCGATTGACCGCTTGAGGTCAAAGTTTGGCATCCCCGACAGCGTATCCATCTCGGTGCCCCCCAAAAATTACGAGTTCTTCAATCCCCCTAAAGGCGTGCTTCGATTCATGTGGCCGCTCTTGAGAACGGGGTCAGGCTTCCCCTTCATCCGACTCTTCGCCAGGCTCTCAACGCCATCCAGCTCGCTCCCCTCCAGTTGACGCCTGGCTTCTGGAAGGCATCTAATTGGTTTCCTTGTATTATGGAGGGAACAATGCCAGATGAGTAAGGTGACGAGGGAGCAGGGTGCAGAGGAGCTGGCCTATCTCTTCCAGATTGAGAGCCTGTCTGGGGCTCCTCGAGGCCAGTTCTATGCCAAGGCCAAGAACAAGCTCAACTTCATCGTTCCTGGTGCCTCGAAGAAGGACCCCGCTTGGAAAGAAGAATGGATCCTTACGGGGGATGACTGGGGGAGCTCGATTTTCATCGGAGGGCATGAATTCGAGGTTCCCACGGCTTTCAGTGACAAGCCCTCATGGGACCGGGACTCTCTGCCTTCTGAGTTCCGAAGCCGTTTTAAAGGCTATTCTAGCCCAAAATTATTTGAATCCGAAGTTCCCTACTGCTGAAGCTTTTGATCCTCGTAGGGCGAACAAATATTTGCGGATTTCAGACGCTATTCCTCGTAAGTGTCATTGAGTTGCTTCGCCTTATTACTCAGCTTGGTTCTAACATTTTCTTTTTTTTAATCTGCTTATTCACAGTTTTTGTCATGGAACCGGCCACCCGTCACATCTCACGCTCTCCTCAAGGTGGAGTTTCTCTTCCCTCCTCTGGGGTTGAACCTGCTATGGCTTCATCTATCTCTCCGGCTGGGTCTAAGATGGCCACTCTTGCCTCACGGGCTTTTCGGGCTTTGGGTAAAGCTCCCTAGGTGGTTGGCCCAGCTGCTTCTGTCCCTTAGATCGTGGCCGCTAAAGTTGCTACCCCTTCGACTCAAACACCTGATTCTGCTGCGCTTCCAACAACCAAAGCTTCAGAGGTTTCTGGGAAAGGTGTCGCTTCTGGGAAAGGTGTCGCGAGGGTTCCTTCCAGCCGTTCCCGGCCTCAGTCGAGCTCGATAGGGCGGGATGAGGTCCTGGAGCAATTCATAGTGTCTTGTCCGGGTGGCGGGATCTCCAAGACGGCTTTCATACCAGTGGATGTCCTTATAACCAAGGGGTCTTCTATTTTAGCTGAGGTAATGGTATTTCCTTCGTGCTACTCTTGTTAATTCATTCAGTTTCTAACTCAGGTTCTGTATTTTGTAGGCCTTCAAGTTTAATGTTGTGATAGGCCAGCAGGTAACCCTTCTCCGCGACCGGGCTGCAAAAGCCGAAGCTGAAGCCGAGAAAGCCGGGAAACTACTCAAGCAGGCTCGGTCTTTGGTGGAAGAGGTGATTTCCAGCCAGGGAAAAATCGAGGTCGAGATGGCCGAGCTTCGCTGCGATCATGAGAGGATGAAGCAATCTTATGATCAGGAGCGTCTTCAATCTCTCCGGCAGGCTAGGCAGCGGGATTCCTGGAGATCTAAGGCTAAGATGTTAGACCTCGAGAACCAGTCTCTGATTACTCAGGTGACCAAGCTGCAAGCTGATGCGGAGACCTCCTTCAGCGACGGGGATTTCTATGCTTTCTTTCAGGCCGCGGAAGCTCTTCCTCCTCCCTTTGATTTGTCATCTATTGCTAGCTGGGATAGACAGGGGATAATGCTCAAGGCTGCTGAGCTATCCCGCCCTGAAGGTGATAAGGTGGTCTTTTCGAGCCAAGCAGAAGCTGGGAAATAGCCCGCTCAGACAGATCCTCCATTCCCTCTTCCTACCTTTACCATCTCAGGTCCTAGGGAGTCTTCCAGCAAAGTGATGTCCTCTCGATCCGAGGAGGACCAGTCGGGAGCTGGTGAAGAGGTTAGGAGCCCGTCTGAGGATCCCCCTTTAACAGAGATTGAGGTCGACAGGAGCCAGACGTGGTCCATGGCTGCCCTTCTTGACGCGGCTATCTCGCCTGAGGTTATGGACGTAATTAATGAGGTTTTGGAGGAAGATCCAGCTGATCAACCGATGGAGCCTCTAAATGGAGGAGCAGTCGGCGAGGATAACCAAGATGGACAGCTATCTGTAGAGGGGGTTGATGGCGAGGATCAGTAAGAAGGAGGAGGGCCAGCGGAGGGGAGCCATGAGAGTCCCAAAGCTTGAAGCGGTTCATCATGACTTGTTTTTGACTGCCCGGAAAAGGGGGTGGGCACCCCGTTTTGCCCTTATCAGTTTTTCCTTTTTTTTTATATATAGCTCGAGCTCGGGGTTTGGGCTCCCCGTTTGGTGGATGTAGTCTTATCGGGGGATAGGCTCCCTTTGTCCTTAAATAAAAAGTCGAATCGCTTTTGAGAATTCTTGTTTTATTTCTGGTCTTGAATAGGATCCAGAGTAGCATCTGTAGCAACAATTAAGATTCGTGTAGGAAATTTTGACGATTTTGATCCTGCACATGAAAGCAAACATTATATATATATATATATATATATTTATGGGGCGATAGCCCTACCAAGACATCAGGAGGGCTACTTAGCTATTTCCTGGTCTTTGAGATCTGAAGGGCAACTATGCTCTTATACTCAAATCTTTATTGGGGGTGGTAGCCCGACCAAGGCATCAGGAGGGCTATCGAGCTATTTCCTGGTCTCGAGATCTGGAGGGCAACTATGCTCTTACACTCACATCCTTCTTGGGGGTGGTAGCCCGACCAAGGCATCAGGAGGGCTATCGAGCTATTTCCTGGTCTCAAGATTGGAGGGCAACTATGCTCTTACACTCAGATCCTTCTTGGGGGTGTTAGCCCTACCAAGGCATCATGAGGGCTATCGAGCTATTTCCTGGTCTCGAGATCTGGAGGGCAACTATGCTCTTACACTTAGATCCTTCTTTGGGGTGTTAGCCCGACCAAGGCATCAGGAAGGCTATCGAGCTATTTCCTGGTCTCGAGATCTGAAGGGCAACTATGCTCTTACACTCAGATCCTTCTTGGGGGTGGTAGCCCGACCAAGGCATCAGGAGGGCTATCGAGCTATTTCCTGGTCTTGAGATCTGGAGGGCAACTATGCTCTTACACTCAGATCCTTCTTGGGGGTGGTAGCCCGACCAAGGCATCAGGAGGGCTATCGAGCTATTTCCTGGTCTTGAGATCTGGAGGGCAACTATGCTCTTACACTCAGATCCTTCTTGAGGGTGTTAGCCCGACCAAGGCATCAGGAGGGCTATCGAGCTATTTCCTGGTCTCGAGATCTGGAGGGCAACTATGCTCTTACACTCAGATCCTTCTTGGGGGTGGTAGCCCGACCAAGGCAGCAGGAGGGCTATCGAGCTATTTCCTGGTCTCGAGATCTGGAGGGCAACTATGCTCTTACACTCAAATCCTTCTTAGGGGTGTTAGTCCGACCAAGCCATCAGGAGGGCTATCGAGGTATTTCCTGGTCTCGAGATCTGGACGGCAACTATGCTCCTACACTCAGATCCTTCTTGGGGGTGGTAGCCCGACCAAGGCATTAGGAGGGCTATCGAGCTATTTCCTGGTCTCGAGATGTTTATGTCGAATTCCCATACAAGGGTATAGTCACTAATGTATAACGTAGTTGGAGACAAAGATGGAAGAGAAAAGGAAAATGACTTTATTGATGATCGAGATGTAGTACATCTTTATAAGGGTCTGTAATGAAAACTAAGTAGAGGTAGTCTGCTTGAGAACTCCTTTCAAGGGTAGAATTTCCTCAAATGATCTGCATTCCAAGTGTGGTCGATGGATCGTCCGTCCATGTCTTCGAGTTTATAAGCTCCATTGCGAACAACTAGCTTTATAAAATATGACCCTTCCCAATTGGGACTTAAGACTCCATCCGACCTTTTCCGAGTGTTCAGGGTCACTTTCCTAAGTACCAGGTCCCCTTCTTTGAATTCCCAGGCTCTAACCTTTTGGTTGAAGTATCTAGCGATCTTGCTCAGGTAGATCGCTACTTTCTCTGCTACCCAGTCTTGTTTTTCTTCTAAGAGGTCTAGATTAGCCCGGAGCTTCACTTCGTTACTTTCGGGCTCAAAGTGATGTACCCTAAACGAGGTTAATTTATGCTCGAAGGGGAGGACTGCTTCAACCCCGAAAGCCAGGGAGTAGGTGTCTCCAGGGTAGCTGTTCTCTTTGTAGTCCGGTATGCCCAGAGGACTTCTGGTAGCTCTTCGGCCCATTTACCTTTCTTCTGCTCTAGCTTCTTTTTCAGAAGTTTCTTGATAGTCTTGTTGGTGGATTCTACCAGCCCGTTAGTCTGGGGATGAGCCACTGAAGCGAGCCTGAGGTCGATCCCCAATCCCTTGCAGAAGTCTTTGAATCGGGCGTTATCGAATTGCTTTCCTAGGTCGGCTATAATGATGAGAGGGGTCCCGAATTTGCATACAACGTTAGTCTTGATGAACTTGGGGGTATTCTTTTCTGATATTCGAGAAATAGGTCCTGCCTCGACCTATCTTGTGAAGTAGTCAATAGCCACGATGGCATGTTTCATCTAGTCCAGGAGCGGTAGGAAGTGGCCCAATTAGGTCGATTCCCCACAAGGCAAATGGGTAAGGTGAACTGAGGGACGACAGTCGCTCGGGTGGCTGGTGGTTCAAGTTTGAAGTTCTTTGACAAGGTTCACAGGATTGCACAAAACTCTTTACGTCTTGGTGGATGGTCGGCCAATAGTACCCCATACGAAGCACTTGATAGGCTAGAGCTTCCCCACCTATGTGGTTCCCACAGTCCCCAGAATGGACCTCTCTCAATGCCCACTTAGCATCGTCGGATTGCAAGCACCTGAGTAAGTGGAGGGATCTGCCCCTCCTATAGAGGTATCCGTCCACCATACAATATCGGACTGAGAGTCTCTTAACTCTTCGGGCTTGGTCGGGCCTTTCGGGAAGCTCTCCTTCAAAAGGTAGGCGACAATTGGGTCCATCCAACAAGGCAGGCGATCCAGGGAATAAATTTCTCCATTTGTGGCTATGCTTGGTCGGGTGATTACTTGGAGGGGAATTCCCCGTGGTAGGGACTGGCCTCTGTTCGCCGCTATTTTAGCCAGAACATCTGCGCGATGGTTTTGGTGTCGAGGCACCTGATCGATCTTAAGTCCCTTAAATTTGCTGTTTAGCAGCCGAGCTAGATTCAGGTAGGCAGCCATATTATCTCCCTTTGCCTGGTAGACCCAGTCACCTAGGTTTACAACAAGCAATGAATCGCTCTTGATTTGCAGGTAGTCGGCCTTTAGTTCAATGGCTACCTTCATCCCGGCTAGGAGGGCTTCATATTCCGCTTCGTTGTTGGTAGCTTTAAACTCGAATCTGAAACAGTGACAGAATTCAGTCCCCTCCTAATCTATTAAAACTATGCCAGCTCCTCCCCCGGCTCGCCCGGATGCTCCATCTGCAAAGAGGGTCCATGGCTTGCAGCCTTCCAGCCAATTGTCGACCTCAGATATCTTCTCAAGGACCTCATTTGATACTGAGGGATCATCTGGGTCTGGGATCGCTGAGAATTCTGCCACGAAGTCAGGCCAAAGCCTGTGCCTTAATCGTAGTCTGGGGCTTATACTTTAGGTCGAGCTGAGTGAGCTCTAGTGCCCATAAGACTAGTCTTCCAGACACGTCTAGTCTTTGCAAGAATTGGCGGAGGGGTTGGTCTGTCACCACTGCTATCGTGTGAGCTTGAAAATAGGGACGGAGTTTCCTCGCTGAGATCACCAGAGCATAAACGAGCTTTTCCAGGAGAATGTAATTCCTTTCT
This sequence comes from Dipteronia sinensis, assembly GCA_033220585.1. Taxonomy (NCBI): domain Eukaryota; kingdom Viridiplantae; phylum Streptophyta; class Magnoliopsida; order Sapindales; family Sapindaceae; genus Dipteronia; species Dipteronia sinensis. The sequence goes on along the minus strand of CM065639.1, from coordinate 26,806,442 downwards.
GATTTGGTCAAAGCATGACTCACATAGTATATGGGTCTTTGAAAACCGTCGCTACAATCCTTAGCCAAAGCCCCGCTTACTGCAGAATCTGATACGGCCAGGTAGATCTGTAACTCATCTCCGAGAACCGGCTTGACTAACAATGGGGGGCTTGTTAGGTATTCTTTCAAAGCTTGAAAAGCCCTGTTCACTCTCCTGGTTCCATTTCATGTTCTTCCCTTGTTTGATGGCCTTGAAGAAAGGGATACATTTATCGGTGGAGCGAGAGATAAACCTGTTGAGTGCCGCCACCCGTCCAGTCAGAATCTGTACTTGCTTGAGCGAGGTTGGGGATTCCAGGTCCAAGATAGCTTTGATTTTTTCTGGGTTGGCTTCTATACCTCTCTCATGAACCATGAAGCCCAGAAACTTCCCTGCCGTTACCCCAAAGGCACATTTAGAGGGGTTCAAACGCATCTGGTTTTCCCTCAGTATGAGGAAGGTTTTGCGAAGGTCTTCCTGATGTCCTTTTGTGGTTGGGGATTTCGTGATCATGTCGTCGATATACACTTCCATCGTCCTTCCTATCTCGGGCTTGAACAGTTTGTTAACCAGCCGTTGGTATGTGGCCCCCGCATTCTTCAAACCAAACGGCATCACCTTGTAGCAGTATAAGCCCTGTCCAGTAATGAAACTGGTCTTATCTTGGTCAGCCAGGTGCATTTTAATTTGGTTGTATCCTGAGAATGCGTCCATAAAACTCAAAAGTTTATTTCCGGATGTGGAGTCAACCAGCTGGTCGATCCTTGGTAAAGGAAAACTGTCTTTCGGACAAGCCCGGTTGAGGTCGGTGTAATCGACACACATACGCCATTTCCCATTCGCCTTCGTGACCATGACCACATTGGCGATCCATTCGGGGTAACGTACTTCTCTGACGAACCCTGCTTTGATCAATTTATCAACCTCTTCCTGCACCGCCGCGTTCCTATCAGCGTTGAAGTGACGCCTCTTCTGCTTGATGGGCTTGACTGTTGGATCTACTGCTAGTCGGTGGGTGGCCAACGATGCCGGGATTCCAGGCATTTCATCATGGTCCCAGGCGAAGATGTCGCTGAATTCCTTGAGAAGGTCAATCAGTCCTCTTTTTACTTCTAGATCAAGGGTGGCTCCGACCTTGACGACCTTGGAGGGATCGTCATTCCTGATAGGTATCTCTTCTAGTTTATCTACGGGCTACCCGCTGGCCCATTCCTTACTCCGTTCTTCCTTGTATGGCATAATAGGTTCGCTCTCCGGATGCCTAGGATGTTCCGCGAGCTCCTTCTCCTCCTGGATTATTCGGGATGTATCCATGTCTTCCTGGACTAATGTCACTTGTACACACTGTTTCACTAGGGCTGTAGGATTGGCAGATACTACGTAGCATTTCCTGGCTGCCTGCTGGTCTCTGCGTACCTCTCCTACTTTGGTTCCAACCGGGAATTTCAAGACATTGTGGTATATGGACAAGACTCCCTTCAAGGAGGACAGGAAAGGTCTCCCTAGGATGGCGTTGTAGGCCGATGGGGTGTCCACCACAACAAAGTCGGTCATAACATTCTGTTGGAGCGGGGTGATCCCGATGATTACTGGGAGGATCATTGACCCCACTGGTATGATCGAGTCCCCAGTGAAACCGTAAAGCGGAGTGGTACAGCTGTTGTAACAACGTTGCTTCAGGTTCAATTTTTCCAGGGTATCCTTGAAGAGGATATCTACACTGCTACTTGTATCCATGATCGGTCTATTTCTATACATATTTTAGGTCCCCATTTTCTATTATTTGTGCTTTGTTCTTGGGTGAAATTAGGTATTTTATGTGTTTGTTGAGCATTTGTAGGTCACATTCCATGGAAGAGGTGTTAGAAGTTATTTTGAAGAAAAGGAGCAAAAAGCTGAATTTCGGCCAGTGCAGATCACCCAGATTGCGGGCCCCATATATCTCTCGTCGGTTTGAATTGTGTGTCCTACTACCTATGGATGGAAACCCCTAGAAGTCTAGTTTCTGGCGCACTTTATGGATCGCAATTCCGATATTCCTAGAAGAAGTTATGCCTGTTTTAGTATCCGATAGTCAGATCAGTCATAATTCCGCAAATAGTGACGGGATTTATTTTGCAAGTTGTCGGAACGGGAAATATTACCTTCTTGGACATGAGTGTGAGTCTTGGAAAGCAAGTTGACACCTAATCCTTATCATCCTTCAATAAGTAATCAATTTGAGTGGATTAGGAAAGAATTAAATCCCAAAAAGGTAGAGTTCCAAAGGGAAACCAATTTCCTTGTTGTTTAAGGAATTGGCTTATCATCGAAAGTGGCTTAATTTAAAATTTTTATTTTTAGATTTTTGTTTGTTTTTAGTTTTTGTTTTTATTCTAGTTTTGCTCGAGGAGTAGCAAAAGATAGGTTTGGGGGTATTTGATCGGTCTATTTCTATACATATTTTAGGTCCCCATTTCCTATTATTTGTGCTTTGTTCTTGGGTGAAATTAGGTATTTTATGTGTTTGTTGAGCATTTGTAGGTCACATTCCATGGAAGAGGTGTTAGAAGTTATTTTGAAGAAAAGGAGCAAAAAGCTGAATTTCGGCCAGTGCAGATCACCCAGATTGCGGGCCCCATATCTCTCTCTTCGGTTTGAATTGTGTGTCCTACTACCTATGGATGGAAAGCCCCAGAAGTCTAGTTTCTGGCGCACTTTATGGATCGCAATTCCGATATTCCTAGAAGAAGTTATGCCCGTTTTAGTATCCGATAGTCAGATCAGTCATACTTCCACAAATAGTGACGGGATTTATTTTGCAAGTTGTCGGAACGGGAAATATTACCTTCTTGGACATGAGTGTGAGTCTTGGAAAGCAAGTTGACACCTAATCCTTATCATCCTTCAATAAGTAATCAATTTGAGTGGATTAGGAAAGAATTAAATCCCAAAAAGGTAGAGTTCCAAAGGGAAACCAATTTCCTTGTTGTTTAAGGAATTGGCTTATCATCTAAAGCCTATTTAAACCCCTGTGAACCCTAATTTCGGGAGAGAAGCTAAGGGAGGTCCCAAGCCACCAAGGGGGCCGTCCCCCATCCCTTCATCACCACACATCACCTCAAGACCCATCCATCCATTATAGAAGAAGAATTGGAGGAGCTCTCGGGTTTTCTCTACTCAATCTCTTTTCTTTCTTTTTCCATGATGTGTAACTAATCTCATAACTAGGGAATCAATGTGAACCTTTTGTGAATGCTCATGTATGGATTAATTATTATTTCATCAATTAAAATTCTTGATTTATTCATTGTTCTTAATTGCTTGATCCTCATTAGTTTTAATATTTATTCACACCATAGACCAAGGGTGGATGATTATTTGGCATGATTTTAGGGTTAAGACTATCTGAGAATTAGGGTTAGAGTATAGACCAAACCTAACCTTGATTAATGCTCTTTTGAATGAATGAATTTTATCTTTAGCATAGGCCAAGCAAAGTATAGAATTTGGTTCTTATTTCTTGCACTTAAAGGGTTTCTAATCGTTGTTTACACCATAGACCAAGGGTGAATAATAATTGGGAACACGTGACTCATCCCATGACCATACGGTAATAGTCACATTAAAGACAAAGAATGAACCCTAGAATTGATTGAATCTTGTTTGCAAATTAATTCCATATATCGAGTGTTCATAATTGGGGATCATTAATGACCTAGTGTTTTCTTTCTCTTGATCACAACCATATTCTTTTTAATTGTTTTCTTAGCTTAATTTAATTTAGTTTTAGTTTAATTAAATCATCAACAAATCTTTGGTTACTTTAATTTAACTTTAATTAGAATTAGTTTTAATTATTAAATCTCTTTTCCTCGTGGGAACGAACCTTACTTGCCGTTGTGCTTATCTTCACGATTCGTGCACTTGCGAATATAGTTTTTAATAACACGATTTTCAACATCAATCCACGAGCACGCGATGGACCAGACAGTTGGCGATCGGTATCGTGATTACCATAGGATCATCATGAGGTCGCACAGTGTTGAAGACATCTGCTTCAGTGAATACGATCTGTGCTGATTGGGAGGGCTCTGTCGGGCTCTGGCTGACTTCGAAGATCCCTCGATTTTCTTCGATGCGGGAACCTTTCTTGCGTGGTTTTTTCGGGAGTTATTGGAAACGCCAGCCAGTGTAGGACCTCCGCTGATAGTGTGTATCACCTGGATCTGTTGCATTAAGTCAGCCTGCTCCCCTTTCCTCTTTTCTGCGTCCTCACAGATTTCAGCTTGTACCTCCATTCCAGTACGGATATTATCTCTGACCTGTTGTAAGAACTCAATCAGGCATCCTCCCCTTATCAGGGCTTCAATCTGGTTGCTCAAATTATAGCACTCTGAGGTGTTGTGGCCCAGGTCTTCGTGGAAGTCGCAGTACTTGTACCGGTTTCTCCTGTCAGCTGGGGACTTCATGGGAGCGGGCTTTTGGAGCAACCTTTATCTCGTATGGCAAGGTAGACTATTTCCCTGGAAGCATTAAAAGTGGTGTAGTAGTCATACCCTTTTTCCCCTTGCATTATTGGAGCCACGGTCCTGGGAGGCGGCGAAGCCCGGGGAGGGGTTCATTTTGCTGGATATCTTTCTTGCCTATGCAGAGGAGCATAGAGGTGATAGGTCGACTTGTTGGGAGGTTTATTCTGAGTTTTCTGTATTGGCTCAAATTTGGGGGCTTCTTTCTTCAGACGCTTTGCCGTTCTCATATCGTCGTGTTCCATCTTGACCTTGAGTTGTTCGTTGATCTCGACTTGCTCAAGGGCCCGGTCGTAGGCCTCCTGGTAAGTCTCTGGAGGTCTCTTGGCGAAGGAACGAAAAAGCTTTCCTGCCCATAGGTTTCGCCTGAAGTTGGCGAGGGTTTCTTTTTCAGTGAAAACTCCCATTTGTATGACCTCCTTGTGAAATCATTCCACGTATGACCGAAGAGTTTCACTCCGTTCCTGGATCACATATTGGAGGTGTATGGGATCTTTTGGGCGAGGTTTGACTCCTTGGAATTGTGAGCAAAAATCTGTTGATAATTTCGTGAAAGAATCCACGCTACCAACAGGCAGTTTCCTGAACCAGGTTTTCACGCAGTCAGTCAAGGTCGTTGGAAACATTCTGCACATAACTGCTCTGGTAGTGTTCTTGACCTCCATCTGTTGAACGAAGCTCTCTAGGTGGCTTAGAGGATCTTCCATTCCAGAGAACTTATCTGCTGGCATTTTGAATTTTGGGGGAGCTCTACTTCCCGGATCCTCCTAGTGAAGGGAGCGTTCATCTCGCTCAGGGATCCTTTTTGTCCTCTTTATTCTTTCCCTTCCTTATCTGCTGGACCTCTTTTTGTAGCTTTGCCAGCTGATCCCTCAGTCGCTTGTTCCTAGGTCTCTTCGGGTTAACCTCAGATTCCTCACTATCGAATCTTTTTGTTGAACTGGCAATTTCTATCTGGTCCTCCTCCTGGACATGATCCACTCGGGGAGTTTGTCTACTTTCCTCCTCTAGGGCCCGAGTAGTTCTCCTAGATGTAGTTGAATGAGATAGCCCTCGTGGCTTCCGGGTAAAAGCATCCGCGGCAGACTTAACTAGCCTGGGTTGATATTATGAAAGTCTTTTCGAAACTGGGGGCATGGGTCCCAGCCTATCCCGGATCGAATGTTGGGGCCTGACCTATCTCGAGCCGGCTCTGGAAGAGGAGGTCCTAAGTGATCGAAAGCAGGTGGCCCAGCTTCTAGCCTGCTCGACTCTCCCTGATCATTAAGGTTGGTTGGTTGGATGGATTGTGATGCCTTCAGCAAGGAGGTGGACGCGGATGGATTCTATGAAGGCCGCCGTTTGTTGGTCGAGCGCGGCCTGGCTCACTATAGGGTGGCCAGTAGCCCGCGTATTGGTTGTCTGGATCGGAGCTTGACTACTATATCCAGACTTACTTCCCTTTCTTGGGGCCTTTCGTGTTAGCCTCGCCGGAGGTTGCTCCGGGACTCTATGTTGGCCTTGGGAGGAGCGGAGCCTCATAGTTCCTGTAAAACAACGAAAATGTAAATACAAATAATTGGTTAATTGGGTGTAGGGGCTTTCCCACAGACGGCGCTAGAAAGTGTTAACGGAAATTTTGCTCGGGATGAGAAATCTCAGTTAACGCCCTCGAGACCACTACCACGTAGGTGGTGGCCAAGATTTATTGTATGTGTAGTGATGATTTGTAGAATGTCAAGAAATGATGATACCATTTAACCGAAAGAAAGCAAGAATATTTTTATTGAACGTGCATGGTATACCAATACAAGTTTCTTTATTTTTTGCTCTCAACTCTCTCTAGGGTATGATCGAGTATTTGTCGTATGCATGTCGAATAGTAGTCTCCTCTTTTTCATTTCCTTTCTTTTCTATTTATACATAGTTTGTAGGTCAAACAGACTGATTCTCCCCTTGATTTTCTCAGTCTCTCTCCCTCCTTATCGGGCGGGATTTCTCGTTTTAATGTCATTGACTTTGCCGAATTGAGAGTATCGTGGTGGAGATCAGTTTGTTTCCTTTTTGGATTCTATTACTTGTTCTGCATATAGGTAACATTTCCAGATATGATTCAGTGTATCCCTCGTATCCTTTCAGTATGATCCTTTATAGAGGTCGTTGAATATGGCATGGTGTGGTGCACCAACCAGTGAGGTTGATTAGTGTTCTGACCTTGATATTTGAGAAGTTTCATCCAGCTTGGAGCCAGATCTGGCTTCCCTTGACCTTTTTGAAGCTAGGTGTGGCTTCCCTGACCTTTCGAAGCTAGGTGTGGCTTTCCCTGACCCTTCGAAGCTAGGTGCGGCCTTCTAAGGACATTCTTCTGTGTCAATCGAGGTACAGGTGAGTCTCTAGAGCATTTGCGAGGTGACCTCGACTTCAGGGAGCTTCTAGTTTTGGTGATGCGGGCTAGATCTGATCGTTTCGGGCTCTATCCCGGATGTTTCCGGAGCCCGTCCTTGTTCCTGGGGTGGTATCGTAGTTCGACTCTAGATAGAGAGGTCTCCTGGTAGAAACTCTCGGGTATGGAACCAGGTCTGGGAGGTGGAAAATTTTCCTTTGGTCCTTAGCCAATTTTGGCTATTAACAACATGTAAGTCAATTAAAGCTCAAACTAGCTCTATTAGAGTTCAATACTCTAATCAATATTTACACATCAAACATACATATATAGAAGAAGAAAACCCAAGGTGATTGAAAACTTGAAGATCAAAATCAGGAGAAAAAGAGTTTTAGAGAGAGATGCTCATCCTTCTCTCTAGAATTTGTTGCTGCCTTCTTCTCCATCCATGGATCCCTCAACTAAACATCCATCTCTTTCTTGCCTTGGTTCCAAGAGGCTTTCTACCCCCTACTCTTTGGTCCTCCCACCCTTCCCGGAAGCACCTTCTTTTTCCACTTCTAGTGTACTGCCTCCCACCCTTGCCTTGCAAGACCGTCCTTTACCCTTCCCCCACATAGTTTCTTCAGCTGGTGTTTCTTCTATTTTAAATGCTAATGACTCTGTTAAGTGTAGCAATGGGTCTACCAAAAGAGGGCATGGTTCTAGCATACCCAAGCTCGTTTTAAATAATGCCTTCAACCAAGCAAGAACTGGTCATAGTACACTCAATAGAGCTGTTGTTGCTGAAGATAAAGGGGTCCTATCAAGCAGCCCACAAACCTCAACTATTGCTGCCATTTTAGGCAACAATGGAGGTCTTGAAGATTCAAGCTTTGCTGCACATCTCAAGAACGAATTGGGGAAGATGAAAGGGCCCATGGATCAATGTAATAGGTCTGAAAAGTCTAATAGGTCTGAAAAGTCTGCTGGTATGGTTGAAAAGCCTGCCTCTAAAGGAGAAGATTGTCCAGCCGCAATTGTTGAAGATCAAAAGGTCCAGCTAGAGGAGGTCTCCTCTTTAAGCAATTATGTGCTGCCCCTTAATAAAGGTATTTCTATCACTCCTCCTTTGGTGAATAAAGATGCTAGCAATGCTATAGGTCAAGTGCCTCCCATAATTTTCGAAAAAAGCCCTATTTCTTATAGTAATGTGCTGAAAGGTGCTCATCATAATCTACTTATGGATCCCCCCTCTGGTAGGCCTATGAATCTTAAATACTATCAGCCATTTCATAGTGGAAATAGGAAGTGTGTCTCCCCTCCCTTAGAAGTTGTAGAGAATGGCTCTAAAGCATGGAAGAACTGCTTGGTGGGTTATTTTATTTAGAAAAAGCTCCCATTTTCTCTAGTTAACAACATAGCCATGCGTATTTGGGGCAATCGCGTCCTGTTGGAAGTTCTAGCTAATGAAAAGGGGTTCTACTTTTTTAAGTTCCTGAATGATGAAGTTTGTTCTAATGTGTTAGAGGCTGGCCCTTGGTTATTTGCTGGAAGGATGGTGATCCTCAAAAAATGGCATCCTAGGCTCATTCTATCTAAAGATTCCTACTCTAAAATTCCGGTTTGGGTTAAGCTCTTCAACATTCCCCATGAATACTGGAATGAAGAAGGGCTGAGCCATATTGCTAGTGCGGTTGGTAAGCCCCTCTATGCTGATAGCCTAACTGAATCCATGAAGAGAATTTCCTTTGCTAGGGTTTGTACTGAAAATGATGCCTCTTGTGACCTTGTTGATTCCTTTGACCTATTTATGGGTGATAGTTCAAACCCAAAACTTGGAGAAAACGCGGAAATCTTGGTGGAATACCAATGGAAACCAAAAATTTGTACTGAATGCAAGTCTTTTGGCCACTCTATTACTAATTGCCCTAAGCTTAAGCCTCTACTTTCCCCATCTAAAAATGTTTCTGCTCCTAAGCTAAAACAAGAATGGAGGAGAGTCAATAAATGAGATGCTCCCACGGTTTGCTCTCCCCAAGCATGCATGGAACCTCCTCTGTTTGGCTCCTTGAAAGATGATGAAGTTATCTCCACTTGTAATACTGAAAATGAATCTTCTTGGTATCCTACCAACCTACCTAACCTTGACCAATGCCAAGACCTCTCTATGGAAAGGGTTGTTGATACCTCCAACAAGTTTGTAGCTCTTGTTAAGGAAGGTGATAACCGCAATGATCAATGTAATGATGTTGATCCTCCTTTTATGGCCTCTCCGGACTAATGCAATGACCAATGTACTGATGTTGATTCTCCTACTACGGCCTCTCCGGACCACTCTCTATGGCACTCAAAAATTAAAAACATTGATGGGGTCACTGTTAAAGGGCTCTCCAGCCCCACGGAATCCTCTAGCAAGAAGAAGAAGAAGAAGAAACAGACTGCTAAGAAAGGCAAGGTTAATAGCTCGCAAGCTAAGGTAACGCCTTTTCAACCTCTCGATGATTAATCTAGCATGTTGGAACACTAGGGGTCTGAATTCCACCCCTAAACAATCAGAAGTTAGGAAGTTGTTGCTCGACTATAACATCAGTCTAGTTTGTTTAATTGAGACAAGAGTGAGAATTAACAAGAAAACTCTTGTTGCCAATTCAGTTTTCAAAGATTGGGATATGATAGATAATTATAATAGTCATAGCCCTGGAAGAATTTGGGTTGGTTGGGATCCTAGAATTCTCAATATCACTAAAATTAGTGAAACCGATCAGATTATCCATTGTAATGCTTGTATTTTGGACACCAATGACCAGTTTCGAATCTCCTTTGTTTATGGCTCTAATGATGATAGATTAAGGAAGGCCCTTTGGCAAAGTATGTGTTCAAGTCAGCATGGTTCTCCTTGGATTGTGCTTGGTGATTTCAATGTCTCTAGGAGTGTGGGTAAGTCAATTGGGGGCGGCTCCAGAATTTCGGGTGCTATGGAGGAGTTCAATGACTGTCTTCAATCTTTGGAGCTCGATGATCTTCGTTTCTCAGGTTTTCTTCATACTTGGTGCAACAAGAGAAGCAACGGTTGTATCTCTAAGAAATTGGATATAGTTCTTGTCAATAATGATTGGCTTGTAAAGTTTGAGAATTCTGAAGCGATTTTCCTTCCCCCTAGCATTTCGGATCATTGTCCCTCCGTGGTTAAACTTGGGTTGCAAGGTATTAAGAAAAATCGCCCATTCAAAATTTTCAATTTTCTAACGGATATAGCAGATTTCCTCCCCTTGGTTGATAGTTGTTGGCGGGAGCAAGTTCATGGCACCATGCAGTACAAGCTTTGCTCTAAGCTTCGAAATCTGAAGAAGGTTCTTAAGACCCTCAATAATGACAAGGTGGGAGACTTGACAATTAAATAGATTGAAGCCAAGGCTGCCCTTGATGATTGTCAACGCCTCCTGGACCAGCAGCCCCTTGATTCTAATCTTAGAATTCGGGAAAAAGAGCTTATAAGCTGTTATACTACGACACTTAAAGCTGAAGAGGACCTACTAAGGCAAAAATCTAGAATCCAATGGCTTAAGGCTGGTGACCGCAACTCCTCTTATTTCTTCAAAACCATCAATGGTAAGCGTAATAGTAGCAAGATCCACACTGTTACTGGAGATGATGGTTCCTTGATTGAAGGTGATATTCTGGTCAAGAAAGAGGCTATTCGTCATTTTAAGACTATTCTTGGTTACTCGAGGCTCGTGAGTCATGGAATTGGTACTACTTTGAGCAATATTATTGATAAGGTCATTTCCAATGGGCAAGCTGATTTCATGGGTAGAGATGTCACCGATAATGAGATTCGGGAAGTTTGCTTCTCCTTCCACCCAAACAAGGCTCCAGGCCCAGATGGTTTCAATGCTCACTTTTTCAAGATAACATGGGACATTATTGGTGAAGATGTCATTAGTGCTGTCCAAGAGTTCTTTAGGTCTGGTCTATTGCTCAAGGAACTCAATGCTATTATCCTTGCTTTGGTCCCTAAAGTCCCTAACCCTTCTAAGATGAAGGACTTTAGACCTATCTCTTGTTGCAACACACTCTATAAGATCATTGCCAAGATAATTGCGAATAGGATCAAGCCTTGCCTTCCGGATATAATCAGCCCTTCTCAATCAGCTTTTGTGGCTGGTAGGTGTATTAGTGATAACATTCTTCTTGTACAAGAGCTTATGAGGAACTACCACAAAGATGCTAGCTGCCCTAGGTTGGCTCTTAAAGTGGATTTAATGAAGGCTTTTGACATGGTGGATTGAGGATTCTTACTTGAAACCCTTGCTGCCTTTCACTTCCCTCCAAAGTCATTATGTGGATCAAAGCTTGCCTAACTACCCCCAAGTTCTCTATCTCTATCAATGGGGAGCTTGCTGGTTTCTTTTCCGGAAAGAGAGGCCTTCGCCAAGGGGATCCCATGTCCCCCTACCTGTTTGTTATTGTTATGGAAGTTCTTTCAAAAATTCTGGCCAAGCGCATTGAGGACTCTCCTAGTTTCAAGTTTCATTAGAGGTGTGACAAGATTAAGCTTTCCCACCTTTGTTTTGCCGATGACCTTATTATGTTATGCCATGGCTCTCTTTCATCAGCACGTGTTGTTAAGGTAGCGCTTGATGAGTTCTCCTTGTTATCGGGCCTCTATGCTAATCATGCTAAGAGCAACATCTTCACTTCAGGGGTTTCTCATACCATCAACCAGTAGCTTATCAACCTTTTTGGTTATACGTTTGGTTCTCTCCCCATTCGTTATCTTGGCATACCTATCATCTCTTCTAGATTACGCCTTCGCGATTGCTCCCCCCTTGTGGACAAGGTCTCGGAAAGACTTGCTTTTTGGCTGAACCGAGGCCTCTCTTATACTGGTCGCTTGCAACTTATTGTCTCGGTTTTGACTAGTTTACAAGTATTTTGGGCTAGTTATCTTTGCCTCCCTAAAAAAGTTTTGAATTTTATTGAGCAGAAATTTAGAAGCTTTTTGAGGGAGGTCTTGGCATCAAGGACCTATCCTCTTGGAACAAAGCTCTCATGATTAGGCATATTTGGATTTTGAGTTATGGCACAAATAACCTATGGTCTTCTTGGATCAAAGCCTACCACCTTAAGGACGCTATTCTTTAGGAGGCTAAAACTCCATGTACTTGCTTTTGGAATTGGAGAAAACTCCTGCATCTTCGGCCTCTTGTTCGCCCCCTTATTCAGCACTACATTGGTAATGGTTCTAGCACCTCCTTATGGTTTGACAGTTAGCACCCGGATGGTCCTCTTCTTTCGAAATGGAGCCCCCGTGTTGTCTATAACTCAGGCCTCCCTATCCACGCAACGGTTAGTTCCATTGTTCATGGCGATTCTTGGAGTTGGCCGGCTGCTATGTCCATTGATCTTTTTGAAATTAGAAGTCGTATGCCTTCCTACAATCCTAACTCCAATGTGAATGATAGAGCTCACTGGCTTCCTTCCTTCAATGTTACTTATTCTGCCTCCTCTGCTTTGGCTTCTCTTAGAAACCCTCATCCGTTGGTTCCTTGGTTTAAGCTTGTTTGGTTCCCCCAAAATATTCCTAGAATGAGTTTTATCCTATGGGTGGCAATTAGAGGCAGGCTCTCTACTCGGGATCGAATCAATAAATATGACCCTATGATGGTTACTACTTGTGTTCTTTGCAACACCCACCCGGAGTCTTATGCCCACCTTTTTTTTGAGTGTTTATTTAGTAGAGCCATTTGGACTCAGCTTATGAATATTTGTGGGTCTCCTTGGAATGGCCATTGTTGGAATACTTTCATTGACTGGGCTTCCACTCATTGGAGAGGGAACTCTCCTGCTATTGTTGTTAACAAGCTTTGTCTTGGGGTTGCGGTTTATCATATTTGGAGAGAGCGAAACTGTCTCATTTTTGAAGGCACTCAAAAGACTAGTTTAGTTGTTGCTCGCTCCATTATTGACACCATTCGCTGCCGGCTATCCTCTTTCAATTTAAAGAACCACCCTATCATTGCCTTGAATTGGAATGTCAACTCTAGTTGATTTGCTGTCTTGCTCTTGTCTTGTCTTGCTCGTTTGTTAGAGCTGTTTTGAGCCTTTGTTTAGCTCTTGCTTTGCTTCCTGGGGTATGCCCCTTGTATTTTGTACATTCTTTCTCTCTTTCTATGATACTATTTACTTACCCAAAAAAAGAAAATCAAGAGAGAAATCAATACCTCAAGTGAAAACTGTGCTTGTCACGTTTTTGTGGGTGAAGCTACCAGAAAACTCAATCAAATGATTCCAAACTCTTATGGAAATGATATATGACTGATAGATGAAGATTCTACAATTTGAATCACTCGATTCGGACTTCGAATGAGAAAGTTATGGTGTTTGGAAGTTAGGAAAATTGGAGAGAAAATTGTGAGTGATAAAGTTTTTCTACTTGTTCAAGAATGAGAGGGAAAGTGAATATATAGGAGGGAAATTAAAAAAACAAAAGAAGCAACCAATCAAGAGCGGCCACATCAGCCATCCTATGGAGGCACATGGGCTCCACAGGGTCTGATGGCTGCTCTTCCTGTGGAGGCCACACGCCTCCATAGGGAGAGGAGCTTGGCCCTCTTACTTGGTTTCTCTCCTCCCCTCGTGCACCGAAATGTTCTTTGACCGTTCTTCGGCCTCCGAACTATGAATTTGAATATGTTTTTGGATTACGAACCTAGGACTCCCTCACGTACAAGGACATCACAAAAACTTTCACAAAAAAAATATATGGAATTCAACTTGAAATTCAATGATGAAAACCAAGTACGATTAAGGCACGGAAAGTTTCGTAACTTCCTATTATGAACTCGAAACTTAATGAATGAATAACCGAAGCTACCGGAACTCAATGAGGAATAATATAAGCTCAAAATAAAGTTCTGTAACATAGAAACACAAGCAAATAAACACAAGAACATATAAGTATGCTATTTCCTATTTCCTAGAGATAGTCCTAGAACATGCAATTTTATAACAATTGTCAATTTAAGTCTAATGCATGTGCATACATGAACAAGTGTGTGAATTGTGTTATACCAAATATTGCACAACGATGCAGGGACACATATGAATGTAATGTATATGCGTGCCTAGGCCTTGTAAGAGGAAGAAAGTCTCGATATACCTTTTGCTAAGCAATTTAGCTTTGTTCCTCATGTATCCACCACTTTGTTTGAATGTTGTTCAATCTTCCTTGAAGCTTGTTTATCCATAAATCCTAGACAATAAATCAATACAAAGCAAATGTTGTTTTGATATAGAATTATGCCAATATACATCTCAAAAACCTAACAATCCATCAAGCAATCCACTATATGTATGAAATGTCTGTCCTATGGAGCCGATACTGGGTAAGGTCAGGACCTCGATTACCTATCTACCTAAACAGAACACCAGTACCGCGAACTAACGAAAGCATGCACCACACATTTATTAAAGCTCCTAATACCGACCAAGGACCAGTACAACGATAACTTGTATAGCCAACGCCCAGCAAGTCCTTCGACATCAACCAAGATACCTTGAACCACGATACCCACCTTAATACTACCCCGACTTCCACCTGGTACCTAGTACCTCGATATCCACTCGGAGCCCATCCAGAGCAGCTATTCTACCAGCGGAACAATAAGAAGGTGATCATTAAGATATAAGCACCACTCTAGCAAGAAGTAGAACAAGCTCCATACCAGTAGGACCAGACTGATATACCAGCACCTGGTTCCGCCAAAGTTCAGAATCAGAATTTCCCTCCAAGCTCCACGAAGAAGGAAAGTTGACTCCATTGCCAAAATAAAGCGTCATTAATGAGACCAAACGGTCAACCAAATTAGCAATTAAATTCGATAGTGATTAACGGGATCAAATCCCGCGCCTTCAGCCCCATACAATGCATTTTAACGCCTAAAATAGGACTCTCAAAAATCCTCATCAATACAACCGGATTTTGAGGGGATTTTTTAGAGGAACTGTATATATAGCCTTGAAAGGGAAAGAAAGGGGATCGTTTTTTGCCATCAAGAAAGACAGAGAGATCAATTCCCAGAATAATTTCCTTTGAATTCTCTGAAGCCAGTGAGAGTCCATTGATGATCATTGGGAGAATATATCCACTTATCGACATAAACGGCATTTTCCATCCCCATTTTGTGTTAAAGAGAGTAGAGAATGAGTGTTGTAACTGTTAGGATTATGCTCAATAGCAAGAGTGTAATACTGTAATTGACAATCTTTTCATATTAATACAGAGATTTCTGGTTTTACAAAATCTTATAGCATTTATAATGATAATTGTCAAAGTAAATAATCATAAGGTCAAAAAATTATGAGAAAAGAAGAATTGTTAGTACATCTGGATATGTATGAGACAGACACAATTCTTTAGTTAGTCTTGAATAAACATTCACAACTTAAATTAAAGGTTGGGCACCTTTATCTTGATAAAGTTGTAGAATTCTTTTGCTGGCATTTGAGTGGGATCAAATGAGTTATGATGAGTCTAAAATCATCGAAAGGGTCTTCGAGTAAAAGAATCTAGTGTATTGGGTGCATTGAACAGGATCACAATGAAATATTTTATCTAGAACTGTTAGTAGATACAAGTCTTTTCACTATGAGGACAATCAGAGAGTCTATCTTAATCCTGAGATAAATGATGGACTTATGATTGCAAGTGTTATCATTTGAGCTACCAATGAGTACGATTATATAGCATAGTCTATCATCGATAGTTTGGTGGTATTCATTTGTTAATCGATAGAGGACTTCATTTATAGATATGGACATCGTGGCTCAATTTATTGAATGAGAGTATAATATTATCATATGGATATTTTGAGGTATTGGATATTAAATCTCAACGTTCAGTTTTCGATAATATCTATTAAAAACATGGCTTCTGGACAAGTCAAAATATCCAAGTTCAATATATGGTCATATGAGTAAATATGGTAACTATGAGAGCTATAGGCAGTCTATGAGCTGTTGGCGATTACTGATATTATACACGAGGATACACTATCTCCAATAAGATTGTCTAGGGTATGAATGAGAAACATCTTCTTATTCTATCTTTATTTAAGAGTTCAATTTTAGCTCTTTAGTGGAATGAGCTAAAATTAATAGATCGGACCTAAGTGAATCATTTGTTGATTGTGATTAGGTTATGTCTATTGAAGCTTAAATTTAGATAGCCCGCCAAGATCCTCAATCCACACGGACTTGCATGGATCACTTGATATATTCTACCGGACTAATTTATAGGTCCATCTAGAATTGTATTTAATATATTAAGAATATAATTTGCACATTATTTATTTAATGGGCTGCTCAAATTATATTAATATATTAATGAGAGGCATGTGGGCTTGTTTCTTTTAGTAAGAATGAGTCTGGTTCACATGTGGGCTTTTATTTAAAGCTTGAATGGATTAAATAAAATAAGAAAATAATATTTGGCCCATATTTTTTGTGTGTGGGCGGCAAGGCTATAATAATAGCCTAAAATATTATTTTATTTTATTGTTTGATTAAATGGAAATTAATTAATTGATTGGTTAATTATTTAAATAAAAATCAAAATCTTTTTCTGACTAGGAATTATGTTTCCCAGTAGTATACTATTATAGTAGTATAATAAATATAAAAGACTTAATTTGGTAAGTAGATAAATAAAGAATTTATTTATCTAAACAAATAAGAAAGTCTTTAATATAATCACAAATACACTATTTGAGTTGGATTAGGAGTCTTGGTGTAGAAAAGAAATCTTTTTTTTAAAAAAAAATATTCTTTGCACCAAGTAAATCCACCTAGAGATAGGATTCTTGCCCACCAAGTAAATCCTCTTTAGGAAAGGATTTATATACCTATATATATTATTAATTTCGGAATTAATAGATATAGGAAGAAAAAAAAGTTTTTTTTTTTTAGAGAAAGAATTTTTTATTCTCTTGCTTTTGAATAAAAAAATTCCAACTCTAGAACATAGTGAAAATTTGGCCAAGAGGAAGAGAGAAAGATAGTTCTAAATTCGATAGTGCACTTGCAAGCCTTTACATAAAAAGGTTTTGTGCACACTTTCGATTTAGGTTCACGCGAGTTTCAATCATAACGATTGTAATTTCAAAAGTGACAGGAACGATCTTTCTAGGCTCTTGGAGTTTTTGTGATTAACGATCAGAAAAAAAATTTTGTTTTTCCATTCTCAGGTACGCAATTCAAAGAATAGGGAGACCACACTCCTAGGTGATTCACGTTCGTGATCGGATTGGAAGATAGATATGATATCTTTTGAATATATGTATGTTTAATTAATTAAAGGGTTAAGGTTCAAATATTGGAAAAAATTTAAACTATACTAAATTCGTTTTTAGTCATGCTTCCGCTGCGTTTTCGTATTTTTCCCTACAGTAACCATTATACAAGTTCCCGTTCAATAAAACAGTATTTACTTATATCTCTTTGGTTCCTTCATACTTGTCCGTGTCAATCTTCTGTATAGGAAGGAACCCCGATACCGAAGGTACCTGTCCCGCTACCACCTACCAGTAGTGGACGAGGGTGTTAATTGAAATTTTGCTCCCCGAGCAGATTTTTCCGTTAACAGGGAGAAACAACCGGGAGTGTGGGTGCGATGGTTTCAAAATAAACGTGTAACGCTGAAACCTCTCGTTTAAACTAACAAACCTCTCATGGCTTGACACGTGGAAGACCTATTAATTGCAACGTGCTGGAAGCAGATTTCCTTCTAGATAATGGTTGCCAACAAGGAACCATGAGAAAAATCATTTAAGTGGTATAGACAGCCTAACTCCTACCCCAACCAGGTGCAAATGTTCAAGTCAGAAGGGACTTCTGTTAACCGCCTAAAAAAGCAGGGGTCTAAAGAAGAATTTTCCTTCCCTACTTGGAGTAAAAAAGCGCTACATAGAGCATAGAGCCACCCCCTGATGAGGCCGAGACTGGCATACTAATGGCAACCATGTATAAACCGTGACCGGGGACGCACCGGTACCCCGGCAACCAGAGATGTTGATACCACGATCTAGAAAGCCACGATATCACAGCACACTGGTTCCCCGATACCTAAGAACACTATTACAGCGGTCCATGTTACCTGATACCCCAGTACCGCGGTACCTATCCTGGGCCGGTCCTCCAAGCACCACACATCCACCCAACATAGGAAACAGCAGCCGGAAGGCTTTGACACGTCAAGTGAAAGACAACATTGGAAGGAGGAACCGGTGCATCGAGGAGTCAACCTAGAATAGGACCACGTCCAAAGGAATGAAGCTGGCAGCACCCTCCAATTAAAGAAGAGAAAGTTGACATCTCGCGCAATTCACAAGCACAATTAACGAAAAGAGTCAACTATATTAAATCCTACCAAAATGGAAGCTATTTCCTTAATTCAAGGGACAATTCCCGCACATTTATTCGCCTCTATCAAAGCCAAATCAGAGTTTCTATGATTGCTAATTGATCAATTGAATTATTAGGGATGGACAGCAAGAATTGGAACCTATAAATACGAAAAAGCTCTCTCAGTAGAGGGATCCACTTCGGAACAAGAAAAAAATACAGACACCTTCACCTAGAAAAACTAAGCTCTACTTACCGACTAATACGGATTTGCCATCACCTATTATGTCATGAAACCCCCCCCCCCTAAACCGCCATTGTATTGATCTCTTACGTATTACTCCATGTTATTCGTTAATAAATCCACCCACAGAATGTATGAGAAAGTTATTACGTATCGTATCTCACATTTTACCTCCTTGTTCATACAGTGAAGCTACCGGTACTAGGTTGTATCTCTCCAATCGTGACCTACCAAGGTCGCGGTTCAAAAGTGTTAATTGAAAATTCACCCTTCTCCAATTCTTCGGTTAACAATTATTAAATTAAAAAAGATATCTCTCTCTCTCCTACATCTTCTATTCTTCTTCCATTGTCTCTCAAACTTGTATCTCCGGTTCTCCACCATACTTGTTTCTCTTCTAAAGCCTCCCCGATAACTGTGATCGATGTAAAATAGGGAGGTCGAAGCCGCAGCAAACTGGACCTTCCTTACTTTTCTTCCTTGTCTCTCATCTCTCTCTATTTCTATATTGTGGTGTTTGGTTGGGTTTGGTGGCTGAAGGTTTGGTTTCGATGTTTGGCGGCGGTGTTGGGTTGTTGGGGGTTGGTTTTAGTGGTGGGGTTGGGTGGTTGGGTTTGATTTCGTGGTGGGGTTGGGTGGCTAGATTTTGTTAAGGTAGTGGGAGGGGGTTCTGGTTTGATTTTGTGGAGGGGTTTTGGGTGTCGGTGGCACGACAATGATTGGCTTGGTCTTATAGAGATGGATTACAGTTTAGGTTGTGTTTGTGTTTGTGTTTGTTAGGTTCGGTTTAAGTGTTGGGTTTGCTGATTGTTGTTTTGTTGGTGCTAGACTGGGATGCGGAGGGTTTTCTGATTATTGTTTTGACTGTAGGAAAGAGAGGGTTGCTAGGTCTCCTCCGGTAGGAGGAGAAATCTGCCATGGATCTGGATCTCCATGGATCTTCATTAGATCCATAATTTTCCTATTTTTGAAAAGTTTTAAGTGTTTTTAATTTTTTAATATTTTAATATTTAATAGAAGGGTAAAATAGTGTTAACAACCATTTTTGGCAGGGGTCTAAAAAAGAATTTTCCATTTACCTAGAGCCTGGTAGAGCCTAGATCGGGACCGGTACCCAGATATCGGGGATACCCGACACCATGAACCGGAAAGAGGTTAGTACCACATCTCACATTCTACCAAGTACCTCGCAGGGCCAGCACCGATGTACCTCCTGCCTAGTACCTAGGTATCGCTACATCTACCTAGTACCTAGGTACCACAACATCTACCTGGTACCTAAGTACTGCAGTACTAGTCAAGGATCACACTGGAATAAGTATCCTACCCGCCAAGAAGAATGGAACCATGAAGGTACCAACATACTAGAACAAGCGCCAAGCCAGCAAGAGAAGACCGGTACATCAGTGTACCACGCCACTAAGATACAGAGTCAGTTGTCGACTCCAGCAAGGCAGAAAAGACAGTTGACCTCTCAGGCCATTCACAACGATATTAATGAGGAGATAGTCAACTGTATTTAATGGCCATTCACAACGCCATTAATGATCAGTCAACTCTTTAATGGTCATCCACAATGCCATTAATGATCAGTCAACTCTTTAATGGCCATACACAACGCCATTAATGATCAATCAACTCCATTAATTGTCATTCACAACGCCATTAATGAGGAAATCACTCAACTCCATTAATGCCAATTAACTAAATTAATGGAGTGGGCAACAAGAATCAGAAGTATATAAATATGACCAAGTTCTCTCCAACAAGAAGGTGGTTTTGACTTCGCCACCAGCTCTCTCGAATATCTCCATCTCAAGGGTTCTCCAATCTCCAATCCGTAATATGGATGCCCGATTTGATCCAGAAATCTCGAGATACACCATCGTCTATCAATGGAGGATGGATTTCATCCCCTCTTTCAAAAATACAGTCACTATCACCTACAGAGAGTTTTCACCATCATGGTACATAAAAACACTTACTTATCTCCTACAGCACGAGTTCACCATCGCCTGGAGTGCAAAGGGACCCTGCCTGAATTCCCTCTACACCATCATTGTATGGACTACTATGTATGTCAATTTTTACCATGAATGTACCGGTACCAAATGGTACCCCTTCAACTGTGACCTACCAGGTCTCAGTTTGTACTAATGTAAGCTCTCTGGTGCACCTCTCGAGATATATAAATATAAAGAAGGGTCTTTCTCCTTCCTATGGATATTGCATGGGGTTTTTCAGCATGTGATAAATCGTGATGCTTTTTCCTCCTAGGTCAGTCCACCTCTACCAAATGAACTGTCATTCTCCCATATATCTCCTTATTATGCATGTATGTGAGCTAGGCACAGACCCCGCTGGTCCTAGCTTTCATGTACCCCTCTTTGCACTTTATCTAGGTCGGGGAATTATGGAGGGCACCTAGAGAGGTGACCAGGTACCAGGATCAGATACCAAGACCAGGGACCAACCTACTACACCAGATGGGCGGGATGATTGTTCTCCTACCATGGCACCTATCTCACTTTCACCTTACCAGAATCATGGTACGAAGTACCTACCCCCAGCTGCGACCTCCGGGGTAGCGGGTTAAGGGTGTTAACTGAAATTTTGCTCCCCGAGTGAATTTTTCCGTTAACACTTTTTGTCGTCGTCTGTGGGAAGTTCACTTGACCAAATTGGCTTCCTTACCTCAACATGTACGCTTGACATTCTACTATTGACAAATATGGTACGTGGGACTCCTGGCAAAATCGGTCTACTATGCTGCCCTATGCAACAAACCTGCTCATATACTTGCGGAGCTCCTCTAGAGTAGATCCACTTCGGTACATCTAGAGCTCTTATACAGCAGAGTTGAACCTCTCATGCTTCCTTACAGAGGGTTTGCTCAGCTATCAGCAGATCTCCTATGTAGCATATCCGCTACGATCTCCTCCGCAGCAGATCCGCTACGATCTCCTTTACATTAGATCAGCTTCGATACATCTAGAGCTTCTATGCAGCAGAGTTGCACCTCTCCTGCTTCCTTACAGAGGGTTTGCTCAGGTATCAGGAGATCAACTATGCAGCAGATCTGCTACGATATTCTATGTAGCAGATCCACTACGATCTCTTAAGCAGCATATCCGTTACCAATAGATCTCAGATCCAGTAGTTCCATTGGATTTGCCACCAGTTCATACGGATCCCCTCATGTCACCAAATCCATTCTTCAAACGCTCCTAGATAGCAGGTCAATCCATGTACCGGAGAAGCCAACTCAACTATATGATCGTATGAGCAGTACGACCGGTAGAGGCTTAGTAGCTCCTCACTTCTTATACCGGGCTAGTCAACGCCTAAGTCAGCCACTGTGTCCCTATTCATTCCAGGATGGTCCAGAACCATATTCTAGTTGTTGAGGACTTCTAGGATCCCAAGCATGCATCAAGACCAGTATCATACCGGTGGCTCCCTACCTCTCGTATCGAGACATTCAACGCCCTGGAGAGCCACCTATGTCCTGATTCATTCTGGGAGAGCCCAGAGGCTTCCCACATTGCTGAGGCCTCCTACATGCTTTAGCAAGCCTCTGGAGCAGCAGCCCCTGCTGCTAGACGTACTGGCTCCTCACTTGTCGTACCAGGTCGGTCAACGCCCAAGTGAGCCGCTATGGTCCAGATCCATTCAAGATGGGTCCAGAGCCATATTTCAGTTGCTCGGGACTTCTAGGATTTCAAGCATGCCTTTCGACCAGTACCAGGCCGGTGGCTCCCTACTTATTGTACCGGGCCCCTCAATGCCTTAGTAAGCCAGCGATGTCCCGATCTGTTCAGGGAGTGCTCAGAGACTTCCCACATTTGCTGAGGCCTCCTACATGCCAAAGCAAGCCTCTAGAGCAGCAGCCCCAATGCATGGCCTAGTGGCTCCTCACTTCTTGTACCAGGCTAGTCAAAGCCCAAATGAGCCACTATGTCCCGATTCATTCCAGGATAGTCCAAAGCCACATTCCAGTTGCTAGGGACTTCTAGGATCCCAATCATGCATCTGGACCTGTATCAACCGGTGGGTCCCTACCTCTCGTACCAGGCAATTCAAATCCTTAACGAGCCACTTATGTCCCGATACATTCAAGGAGAGCCCAGAGGCTTCCCACATTTGTTGAGGCCTCATACGTGCCTAAGCAAGCCTCTAGAGCTGCAGCCCAGCTGCATGGCCCATCGGCTCCTCACTCCTGGTACCGAGCCGGTCAACGCCCAAGTGGGCCACTATGATCCCAATCCATTTAGGCAAGGTCCATAGCCATATTTCAGTTGCTGGGGACTTCTAGGATCCCAAGCATACCTCTGGACCAGTACCAGACCGGTGGCTACCTACTTATTGTACCGGGCCCCTCAACGCCCTAGTGAGCCACTGATGTCCCGATCTGTTCAGGGAGAGTTCAGAGGCTTCCTACATTTGATGAGGCCTTCTACATGTCAAAGCAAGCCTTTGGAACACCACCACCGCTGCAAAACCCAGTGGCTCCTCAGTTATTGTACCGGGCCGGTCAATGTCCAAGTGAGCCACTACGGTTCCTGATCTTTCCAGGATTGTCAATAGCCATATTTCAGTTGTCGGGGACTTCTTGGATCCCAAGCATGCCTCTAGATCAGTACCACACCCGTGGCTCCCTACCTCATGTATCGGGCCACTCAACGCCTAGTGAGCCACAGAAGTCAGGATCAATTTGGGGAGAGCCCAAAGGCTTCCTACATTTGTTGAGGCCTCCTACATTCCAAAGCAAGCCTCTAGAGCAACAGCACCGCTGTAAAACCCAGTGGCTCCTCAGTTATTATATTGGGCCGGTCAATGCCCAAGTGAGCCACTGCGGTTCCGGATCTTTCCAGGATGGTCCAGAGCCACATTTCAGTTGTCAGGGACATCTAGGATCCCAAGCATGCCTCTGGACTAGTACCACACCAGTGGCTCTCTACCTCAAGTATAGGGCTAATCAACGCCCTAGTGAGCCACTAAAGACCCGATCCATTAGGGGAGAGCCCAGAGGCTTCATACATTTGCTGAGGCCTCCTACAAGCCAAAGCAAGCCTCTAGAGCAGCAGCACCACTGCAAAACCCAGTGGCTCATCAGTTATTGTATCGGGCTGGTCAACGCCCAAGTGAGCCACTGCGGTTCCAAATCTTTATAGGATGGTCCAGAGCCACATTTCAGTTACCGGGGACTTCTAGGATCCTAAGCATACCTCTGGACCTATACCACACTGGTAGCTCCCTACCTCATGTATCAGGCCACTTAACGCCCTAGTGAGCCACCGAAGTCCCGATCCATTTGGGGAGAACCCATAGGCTTTCTACATTTGCTGAAGCCTCCTACATGCCAAAGCAAGCCTCCTGAGCAGCGGCACCGCTGTAAAACCTAGTGGCTCTTCAGTTATTATACCGAGCCGGTCAACGCCCTAAGTGAACAACTACGGTTTCAGATCTTTCTAGGACGGTTCAGAGCCACATTTCAGCTGCTGGGGACTTTTAGGATCCCAAGTACTCCTCTGGACCAGTATCATAGTGGTGGCTGCCTACCTCCTGTATCGGGCCCCTCAACGCCCTAGTGAGCCACCTATATCTCGATCAGCTCGGGGAGAACCCAGAGGCTTCCTACATTTACTAAGGCCTCCTACATGCCAAAGCAAGCCTCTGGAGCAGCAATACAGCTGCAAGACTAATGGTTCATAACTTTTTATACCAGGCTACCCAACGCCCCAGCAAGCTACCGAGGTCTAAGTTGGCTCAAGCAGAGTCTCGAGCCCCATTATGATTTCTGAAGACTCCTAATTACTCCATACGGGCTCCTAAACTTGGTTACATCACATGGGAACTAGAAGCTCACCATTCTCCCTAGTACCCATGTGGGAGTGGTAGTGACCTCAACATGAGGAGAGTTCTCCTAGTGATCGGTCCACAGTAAAAGCTCATTTACGGAAGGTCGTTCTATTACTTATACCCAGAATACGGGTCACCTCAGAAGGTTCTACTAATGAAGCCTGCGAGGTGAGCATCGATCAGTATCGCCTTAATTATGATTGCCTTGGTAGTTCTCCTACGATCGCTTTGGTAGTTCTCATATGATTGCCTTTTGCCTATGATCGAAACCAGGAAAGCCATATGACATTCCTGATGCCTTGGCTGGGCACCACCCCCCGCCAAGAAAGACCTGGTGCTAAAGTGGCCTTAGTTGCCTACCAGGACCATCACTTGAAGACCGGGATTCCTTTCACAGGAATGCTTGATGCTTTGGACTAGGACTACATCCTCTCCAAGAAATGATTATGGTGCTAAAGTGGCCTCAGTTGCCTACCATGACCATCGCCTTAAGACTAGGAGAGCTACACAGCACACATGATGCCTTGGATCGGATTATTCCCTACACGAGGATCGCCTTAAAGCAAGGAAAGCTACACAACACTCATGATGCCCTGGACCGGATTAATCCCTCTAAAAGGATCACCTTAAAGTCAGGAAAGCTGCACAACACTTCTGATGCCCTGGACCGATTAATCCCTCCATGAGGATCACCTTAAAACCAGGAGAGCTACACAACACTCCTGATGCCCTAGACTGGATTAATCCCTCTAGGAGGATCGCCTCGAGACAAGGAAAGGCCACATGGCATTCATGCTGCCTTGGACCGGGCACTACCCCCGCTAAAAAGGATCCGGTACGAAAGAGCATAGTTGCTTGACGGATCAAACCTCGGCAGGGCACCACCCCCCACTGAGAAGAGTCTGGATAGTAAGAGTATAGTTGTCTGCCAGATCAAGGCCTTGGCCGGGTACCACCCCCTGCCAAGAAAGACCTGGTGCTAAAATGGCCTTAGTTGCCTACCAGGGTCTTGCTGCTAGTATGTTCGCCTTATTTTCGCCAATGTGCCTAGATTCCTAAAAACAGGAAGGCTAGGTACCACTATATTCTCCAAAGTACCGAGGTTCCTAGAATAAGAATGTGAGGTACTCAGATTCGACAATGCTTTCGCCTCGATTCGCCAAGGTATTGAGGTTCCTAGAATAGGAATGCGAGGTACCTAGATCAAGGCTTTGGCAGGGTACCACCCCCTGCCGAGAAAGACCTGGTGCTAAAGTGGCCTTAGTTGCCTACCTAGGATCTTTTCACCAATGTGTTCGCCTTGTTTCCGCCAAAGTACCAGGATACCTATAACAGGAATGCCAAGTACCTAGATTCACAAATGTGTTGCCTACGTGATTTCTCCTTAAGACCAGGACAACCAAATGACTCTTCTGCTACCTTGGCCGGGCACCACCCTCTGCCAGGAAGGACTTAGTATCTAAACAGCATAGTTGCCTACCAGGATCATTTTTGCCTAAGTACCTACGCACAAAATACAGTTGAGACCCTACCGGCTTTGTTGTGCCACAAAGTTAAGGTAAAAGTGCCCCATGCCATGCTTGTTTTACCCTTCGTTTCAATTTCCGCGTAAACTACTGTATAATTTCAGTATAGTTATCAGATAATCTATGTTCGTGGGATTAACATATATATTTTATATGGTCCATATGCAGCCATCCATCGTGAATGATGGATATGTATGTGTTGACACGATGATGAGTTGGAAATTGTTGTGATACCTAGATTCCTGAAAAATGGAAGGCTAGGTTCCATGATTCGCCAATATTATCGCTTGAGTACCGAGATTCCTGGACAATGGAAGGCTAGGTACCGTGATTCGCCATATTTTTTGCTTATGAACCAGGATTCCTAGAACAGGAATAACAGGTACCCAGTTTCGCATGCAGATTTTCGCCTATGTACCAGGATCCCTTGAACTTGAATGCCAAGTACCCAGATTGGCCAGTTTGTTTGCCTAAGTACCAGGACTCTGTTGGGGTTTATGCCCTAAAGATGTATTCTGTAATGGATTTATGAAAAAAATAAAAAAAAACTTCAATTCATTCTTGTTGTGTTGTTTATTTTATAACTTGTGCATTTATTAACATCCTGGATTGCCGGATGTAATCTCGAACTTTGTATATGAGTGTCATATGCGGATGGATACAGTAAGAGACGTGCAATCTAAAGAGTCCATAGATAGCAAATAAAGTTGGGTACTTTATTTGTGGTTAATCTATAGCTGCGGTCCATTCAGTAATGTACGGTGATTCTATCTTGAATCATTCATATGAGATATGGGAATGGAGGCACCTTGTATGATGTGATCATATAGGACTGGGCCATGATCTATATGAATCTCTCACCAAGATCCGTTTACTGATGAGATTCATATATATCAACTAATGATGGCTATATGTGGGTGATCTTAATCCTGAGTGTCTTATCGACTCTTTCAGGTTAGATCGTGGTCTTTGATATACCATGGGTGAGGTCAGATGCAGTTCATGATCAATATACTCTGTATGTTGGGATTGCGGTTTGCTTATGGCTGGGAAGGTATGTACACAATAGTGGAATCCACTCTTTCTTGTGAGAAGTAGATGGTAGTTCCCTTAAGGGTTGATTCAGGGCTTGGACAGTATGAGCGCTCTCCTAATTCCGTGAGGAAATAGGATTTATTGTTCATTAGAGAATCAATGGTACTTAAAGGATATATGCAATTAGAGGGGTATAACGAACATTATGACCCAGCTCTAATTATGAACTACTGTGGAGGATCACACCATGTGTAATAGCTATATCGATAGACACCGAGTTGTATCGGTCTTTGTAAAAACGTCTGCAGTTGAGAGAGTGTAGCTTCGGGTTTTTAGTAGGAATAACACCGGAGTTAATAATCAAGGAATATTAATTGAAGAGTTTAATTAATAATTCCAAGGATTATTGGAGCTCAAAATATTGTAGGTCCATTAGGTTCCCTTGCTAGCCCGATCGATTTAGGTAACAAGGGTCACGGTTAATTAATTGGATTGTCCAATTAATTGTGTTACGAAAGTGACGTATTTATTCGGGAAATAATTGAATAATGAGATTATTTAATTAATGAATAATGGTGATTAAATAAATTAAATAATAAGATTATTTAATTTTGTTATTAATCACTAAATGGAGGATGTTAGTTGATATTTGATTTTAAATAGAATAAGATAATATGATTATTTTATTTTATTAATTTAAATATTTGAAATTGAATTTAAAATGTTTAAATTCAAAATAAATATTTAATTATCTTTTAAAATTAAAGATATGAGATATCAAATTTAAGAGATTTTGTTTTAAAATCTAAAGAGATATCAATTAAAGAGCTTTAGTTATAATAATATATATATATATATATATATATATTATATATATTGATAACAAAAATATAGCCCACAAAGGATATACACAAGTATTTGTATATGATACAAACTCATATTGTGTGTAACACAAAAGAGAAATAAAAAGAGAAACATGAGATGGTGTGCGGGTGATTAAAAAAAAAGAGAAAAATTGAAAGTCACAAGAGCTGTGCGTGAATTAATTTCAAAAAGAAAGAAAAAGCAAGTGGGTGCTTCCTGTGCACCATCTAAAAGAAAGAAAGAAATATATATATATATATATATATATATATATATTTGTTATATTTTTCTTTTAACAACTAGAATGGTTCTAGTTTATGTATTCTCTTAGAAGAAATGGTTTCTTCTTCATTCTCTCTACATCCTCCTGAGTTCCTGAGTACGTGAGGCGCCCACACGCAGTTACCAGTTCTGGGAATAGCTAGGAAGATCAGTGGTACAGACTATGAGCATATCGTAAAGTGAAGGAGCCTCCAAACGTTGGTAAGGTTCTAAATTTTCTTTTAATATATTGATTACAATTTCATGTGTTTACATATTGTATGTATTAGTTCCGGAAAAAGAATTGCGATCTCAAGTTCACTGGTTACAGATCGTTTACGATCTGTATTAAAAATTTTAAACTTATTTCCGCTGCGTTACCGGTGAATGGGGTTCCAACAATTGGTATCAGAGCCAATTTTTTTTTTTGGAACAGGAAATTGTTTTAGATGCTCCTGTATCTAAGATTGTGTAGGCACTGTTTAAATTGACTGTATGTTGTTTTTGTATATATATTAAATTTGTTAATTTACAAAAACATGATTGATCGTTAATTATATGGTACTGTGGATTTAGGGTTCATGGGTTGTATTATATATATATTATTTATTATTATTATTATTATTATTTTTCTGTTATTGTAGTGTAAAAAAAAATGTAACCTATATTGAAGACCTGAAAAAATCGTGAAGTCGGAAGGGCGAAATCGGAAATACGCGTGACGGGTACTGTTCACGACACTGTTCATGACATTGTTCATACGGTACTGTTCATGTTTGGTACTGTTCATATGTGGTACAGTTCATACGGGTACTGTTCATGCGTGGTACTGTTCATGTCAGGCACTATTCACGTCGTCTTGCACGGTTCCGTTGGCAAGTGTTGCCTAGTGCGTTCTGTGCAGATTTCCTATTTCGGATTCATGAGATGAATCGGAGTGACCTGAAGAGACTTGAAGACTCGGAAATTACAAGAAGACCAAGGAATGCCTTGGGCGTATTTTTGTAATTTTAGATTCCATTTTTTTTAGGTTAAATAATCCACAGTACTCGGTCAATTTCATGTATGCTTTATATTATGTAATGATAAAAGCATTGCCATGCATACGTATGTCATTTAGATTAGAAGTGCCTACACAAATATATTTGATATGTCATACATGCATCATAGCCTAATTTTTATGTATTATTCTTTTAATATGATTAAAATCAGTAAATACATTATTGGCTATGAAAATGAGATTAGTTTTTTAATTGTTAGAAAACTTGTTAATTCTGATTAATATTAATCTGGTTATTAAAGTGTTTAATAAGTTAGACTAATAGGGTCATTTATTGGAATTAGGATTAATATGATTAAAAACCTAATAATAAATGGACCGCATAAAGTGTTAGAGTTTTTATAGTTAAAACTTGGTAAACGCTTACATAATAATCTGACCTTAGTAAAAAGTTTACAAAGATTTAGATTATTCACTAATAGATTTGATTTTTAATTGTTAAAAATCATTAATAATTTATTAGTTAAATTAGAATTTATTTCTAATAATGAATTTGTTAATGTGCTAGATAACTTGATTAAAATTAGCCATTTGATCCTATAGAGTCTAGGTGCATTAACGGATAATAGAAAACCCTAATATTTAAATAGTGAGTGGGAGAGGGATATATTACATATATATCCCACAGTCTCCATTATTAGTTCAACACCGTGAGATCTGAGTGGGGCCTCGTGACGGCTTTGCTTTCGTCCTCCCTAAGGAGGGTTTCCACAAAGATCAATACCAAGGTTGACTTCCTAACGGATAGGATTTCTGAGGGTATTTCGGGATTGACCGACCCTAAGGCGGCAATTCTCGAGTTAAGCTCATGAAATCTGAAATGGTGGGTTACACTCACCAAGGTTTTGATTAAGTTTTGTTAATTAAAAACCTGACTGAATAAACGATGGTTGAATGATATGGAATAAGCGTTATTCTAGAATATCATTTGATTGAGAATGTCTCGGTCCAACATGCAAGGACTTGACCGACCCTAAGGTGGCACTTCTTTGTGGTATGTTGGATTGTCGTGGTATAGTAACTGTTTTTTGGGTATTTGTAGTTCGTTAAACATGTTCATGCATCATGTTTAAATTTATGCCAAAACACTCGCACTTGTTTTAATAAATGACTGAATGAATGTTTTATTTATTTCAGAAATTATGTCTTCTGCATTACTTCAAATTCTCGCAAACGACAAATTAATTGGTGATGACTACACTAAGTGGAAACTTAATATTAATGCAATATTGGTCACCAAAGACCTTAAGTTTGTGCTTACGGAGGAATGTCCTCCGGTGCCTACTGCCAATGCCACACGAACTGTTCGTGAGGCATACCAGCGTTGGGTCTCATCTGATGAGAAGGCCCGAACATATCTGTTAGCTTCTATGACAGACGTGCTTGTCACAAAGCACGAAGCAATGACTACGGCATTCGAAATTATGGAGTCATTGCAAGCTATGTTCGGGCAGCCCTCCGAGCAAAAGCGACACGAAGCTGTTCGTTCCGCTATGCTTGCTCGCATGAAGGAAGGTACATCAGTTCGGGAACATGTCCTGAGCATGATGTCCTACTTCAGCACGACAGAAGTCAATGGCGGGGCCATTGACGAACCCAGTCAAGTGAGCATCATACTTACGACTCTTCCGAAGAGTTTCGATCAGTTTAAGAACAACTACGGGATGAACAAGTTAAGGTTTAGTCTCACACAGTTTCTCAATGAGCTCGCCACTTTGGAGTCCTTAACTAAGGACAGCAAAAGTAAGACCGGTGAGGCAAATGTTGCCGAACCATCTTCCTCCAATAATAAGAAGAGGAAGAGGTCTGCTGGAAAGGCGAAGGGTAAACCCAAACCCAAGACGGCCCAAAGCAAAAAGAAGGGCACCTCCACCGACCAAGACAAAGGAAAATGTTTCCATTGTAACAAGGTCGGACACTGGAAGAGGAACTGTCCTCAATACCTGGAGGAGGTAGCCAAGAAGAAGAAGAAAGGTAAATATGATTTACTTGTTCTTGAATCTTGTTTAGTGGAAGATGATTCTTCACCTTAGATTGTTGATTCGGGGGCCACTAACCATGTTTGTTCTTCTTTGCAGTGGACTGATTCTTGGACACAGCTAGAGGAGGGAGCCTTCTCCATGCGTGTGGGGTCGGGGGATGTCGTGTCGGCCAAAGCACTGGGAGCAATAAGATTTCAATTTTGTAATAATAATAGTTTTTTTATTATTGAACAATGTTTTTTATATTCCTGGATTTACATGGAATTTGATTTCCGTTTCTAAGTTGTTAGAACAATTATATTCTATTTCTTTTAATAATAAGTTTGTTATTATTGGAAAGAATGATCTGAATATTTGTTTAGGAATTATTGAAAACAATTTGTTTGTGTTAAGACCGTTAATACATACTACACTGCTTAACACCGAAATGTTTAAGGTTGAAAAACCTAAAACTAAACGACATAAGATTTCTCCTGATAATGACATGTATCTTTGGCATCTAAGGCTTGGTCATATCAACCTTGACCAGATAGACAAACTAGTAAAAAGTGGACCTTTAAGTGAGTTAAAGGTTGGCACCTTACCTGTCTGCGAATTCTGTTTAGAAGGTAAGATGACTAAGAGACCTTTTACTGGAAAAGGGCTTAGAGCTATTGAGCCGCTAGAACTCATACATATAGACGTCTGCGGACCGATGAATGTTAGAGCTAGAGGCGGCTATGAGTATTATGTCACATTTATAGATGACTACTCAAGATACGGATATGTCTACCTAATGCAACGAAAGTCGGAAACATTTGAAAAATTCAAAGAATTCCGAGCTGAAGTTGAGAATCAATTAGGTAGGACTATCAAGTCACTACGATCAGATCGTGAAGGTGAGTACCTTGACCAAGAGTTTGAAGACTTCATGGTCGAGCATGGGATAGGTTCCTAACTCACAGCTCCTGGTATACCTCAGCAAAATGGTGTAGCAGAGAGGAGAAATAGAACCCTGATAGGAAATGGTGAGATTTATGATTAGTTTCTCTTAATTACCAAATTCCTTCTGGGGATATGCGTTACAAACAGCGGCATACATTTTGAATGTAGTGCCATCCAAATCTGTTCCTAAGACTCCCCTAGAGTTGTGGAATGGTCGTAAAGCTAGTTTGTGACATTTCCGCGTATGAGGGTGTCCAGCACACGTGCTGAAAAACAGAAGTGGAAAGCTAGACTCCAAGTCTGTGGTCTGCCTGTTTGTAGGATACTCCAAGGAGACCAGAGGTGAACACTTCTATAGTCCCGAAGATAACAAAGTATTTGTATCGACAAATGCAACGTTTCTTGAGGACAATTATATTAGTGACCATAAACCTCGTTCTAAGATTGTATTGAATGAGTTGGAGCCTGGTGAGACTAGTGCTTCATAAACAAGAGTTATTGATCCACAAAAATCTGAGAGTCAGATGGTTCCTGATCAGGATACACTATCACCTAGACGTAGTAGGAGGGTTGTAAGACAACCTGAACGCTATTTAGGTATAGGTGAGGGACAAAGTGTTGTCTCTGCTGATAGTGTGGATGATCCATTGACATTTAAGAATGCAATGGAATATCTTGATAACGAGGAATGGCTTAAAGCCATGAATCTCGAGATGAAGTCCATGTACTCTAACTCAGTCTGGGATCTTGTAAGTGCCTCAGTTTATGATTGGCTTATTTCGTTGATAAAATCACATTTGGGTTTATCATTGTAAAGGGTAGATTAGGAATTGAAGATCTTCCAATTGACTCCAAGTGCTTCAAGAAAGGTAGATTACTTGACTCTACTTTTACTTGAAAGGATATAGCTGCACACACTCACTTGCATGCATTATATTCTTGTTTACAAACAATTGGATGATGTATTGTATGTCACTTATCATACTCCACACTTGCACATATTGCACATCACTTTGTGTGTTGAGTCTGCCTAGAAAATAGAGTTTCTTCTAGTACCGCGGCCTAGACCACTTGGCAAGCACTGCTTGCACCTAGGGATGGCAATGGGTCGGGTTAGGGTCGGGTCCTACCAGACCCAGACCCAGACCCATCAAAAATATTTAGACCCAGACCCAGACCTAGACCCATGAAAATTTTCGGGTTCGGGTTCAGGTCTGGACCCGCGGGTCTTAAGCAGACCCAGACCCGCCCCGAGGACCAGCGAAATTTCATGGGTCCGGGTCTGGACCCGCGGACCCACGGACCCGTAAAACCTTTAATATACTATAAAACTCACTTTTTTCGGTTTTTCTTTATATATTTTTTTTACCTATTCAATTTTTACCTAGTAAAACATGTTCAATACATGAATAATTAACTTGAATTAAAATAGGTTAGGTCACCTAAATGTATAAAACGACAGTATTTTAGTGTTTTGTATTAATCGAGTCCACGGGTCCGGGTCTGGGTTTTTGGCTCAGACCCAGACCCGACTCGAACCCGAATCGGGTCTGCTATTTTGGATCCAGACCCGACCCGCGACCCGAATATGAGGACCCAGACCCGACCCATGTGGTTCGGGTTCGGTTCGGTACTCGCGGGTCCGGGTACAATTGCCATCCCTACTTGCACCGCGGCATACAGAGCAGTAATCATCAGTCGGCTCATGCTGCATGGACTGCGTCCTGTACACATATACGCCTAGCTGTCTGTGACACGGTAAACTTCAGTAGGCCCCTGATGCCTTGACTGTGGCATATGCACTGCACGTACAACGGTCCAAACCGCGTTGTTGTCCAGTAGGCACACTGCTGCGTGTACCTCGGTCTGGACAATTTGCCCGAGCCGCGGTACGCACATCGATAATGAATGGATTTTGTTACTGTTTTCAAAACAGGTGTCATTTCAGTCTAGGGCTTGATATATATATGCCCTTTCCTCTTCCTTGCCTCTTTAGAGCTTCAGAATTCATTCTCTTTCATTCCTTTTAGAGCTCAAGAGTGTCTTGCAATAAAAGGTTGCAAGAAACCATTTTTATTGTCCAAAACCCAATCACCCATCATTCATTCATGGTTCTATCATCATCTAGCTTCATCTAGGATGTTTCTAAGCATGTGTCTTCATCAACATAGCTTACTTGGTAAGTAGAACACCACTCTCATCCATCTTTGTGTTCTTGCTTAACAAGAAATCTCTTTTATGTCTCTTATGCATCTAGATTATAATTTTTCATTATAAATAGAGATTTTCGTTGATGTTTGGGTTGTTGTATTGTGATAGCTATTGCATCTATGAATGCTTTGATTTCATATAGCTAGGTTATATGTGTGTCATATAGCAACATGATATCTAGGATTGTTTTGAAGCATTCATACATGACTAGATAAGCATTAAATGTGTTGACCTTGCATTTTGTGCATTTAGAATATCATCATATTCACTTTAGGTTTCATATCTCTTCATTTAAGAGTTAAGTCTTGTATTTGCCTTGAGTAGTATACAAGCAAGAGCCTAAAATCACTATTAAAGGCCTGCGGGTAGCAATGACGGATTAGTAACCGATTACGTGTGATGTGGTCAACCTAGGTTGTAATCGTTTCTGCATATAGTGGATTTGAGAGTTCGATTGGCGATTAGGCCCGTGAGTTCTTACCCAGTTGGAGGGTTTCTCACGTAAATCATATCATTGTGTCTTTTTGTTTATTTCGCACTTTTATTATGGCAATGATTGATTGTGATAGAGATTAGGGGCTATGTTGTTTAATTTTGATTAATCAAAAAGATGGTATTTAATTTAACTAAAACCTATTCAATCCCCCCACCCCCCCCCCCCCCCCCCCCCTCGTGAGTTTTTACCCAGTTGGAGAGTTTCTCACGTAAATCATATCATTGTGTCTTTTTGTTTATTTCACACTTTTATTATGGCAATGATTGATTGTGATAGAGATTAGGGGCTATGTTGTTTAATTTTGATTAATCAAAAAGATGGTATTTAATTTAACTAAAACCTATTCCCCCCCCCCCCCCCCCCCCCCCCCCTCTAGGTTAGTTTTATCACTCTTAGTGTATTTTCAGATCTTGTAGACTTACCGGATGGGTAAAACCCATAGGATGTAAGTGGATCTATAAGAGAAAGAGAGGAGTAAACGGAAAGGTAGAGACCTTCAAAGCAAGGCTAGTGGCTTAGGGTTATACCCAGAAAGAGGGGGTTGATTATGAAGAGACCTTCTCGCCAGTATCCATGTTTAAGTCTATTATGATTCTCTTATCCATTGCTGCCTATTTCGATTATGAAATTTGGCAAATGGACGTCAAGACTGCATTCTTGAATGGCAATCTTGACGAGAGCATCTATATGATGCAACCAAAGGGATTCGTGTCTCTAGATCAAGAGCAAAAGGTTTGCAAGTTGCAAAGGTCCATCTATGGACTTAAGCAAGCATCTAGATCTTGGAACATCAGGTTTGATGATGTGATCAAAACCTATGGCTTTGAGCAGAACATCGATGAGCCTTGTGTCTACAAGCGCATCATTGACAAAAAAAGGTAGTTTTCTTGGTCCTATACGTGGACGACATCCTACTCATTGGGAATGATGTGGGAGTGTTATCTGATGTAAAGGGCTGGCTGGCTAGCCAATTCCAAATGAAAGATTTGGGAGAGGCAAGTTATGTTCTAGGGATCCAACTTATAAGGGATCGTAAGAACAAACTCATAGCATTGTCTCAAGCATCATATATTGACAAGATTCTTGTGCGATTTTCGATGCAGAACTCCAAGAAAGGTAATTTACCTTCTAGACATAGGGTTCACTTGTCTAAGGAACAGTGTCCTAAGACACCTCAAGAAGTTGAGGATATGAGACGTGTACCATATGCATCAGCAGTAGGTAGTCTCATGTATGCTATGTTATGCACGA
The DNA here is from genome assembly GCA_033220585.1 of Dipteronia sinensis. Classification (NCBI taxonomy): domain Eukaryota; kingdom Viridiplantae; phylum Streptophyta; class Magnoliopsida; order Sapindales; family Sapindaceae; genus Dipteronia; species Dipteronia sinensis. The sequence goes on along the minus strand of CM065639.1, from coordinate 26,770,450 downwards.
GACCGGACATCTGCTATGCAGTGGGAGTAGTCAGCAGGTACCAGTCCAACCCAGGATTAGATCATTGGGTTGCTGTCAAGACTATTCTCAAGTATCTTCGGAGAACGAGAAACTATATGCTAGTGTATTCCGGACAGGATTTGATCCCGTTAGGATACACAGATTCTGATTTTCAGTTAGACAGGGATTCTAGAAAATCCACGTCTGGATCAGTATTCACCCTAGGTGGTGGAGCCATTGTGTGGAGAAGTATAAAGCAATCTTACACTGATGACTCCACCATAGAAGCCGAATATGTAGCCGCTTGTGAAGCTGCTAAAGAGGCTGTTTGGCTCCGTAAGTTCTTGAGTGATCTGGAAGTTGTTCCAAATCTGGATAAGCCCATCACACTTTATTGTGATAACAGTGGTGCTGTGGCTAATTCCAAAGAACCAAGAAGCCACAAGAGAGGGAAGCATATAGAGAGAAAGTATCATCTCATCAGAGAGATAGTGCAGAAAAGAGATGTGATTGTCACCAAGATAGCCTCACAAGACAATCATGCTGATCCATTTACGAAGACCTTACCAGCTAAAGTGTTTTCGGGTCACCTAGATGGTCTACGGTTACGAGGCATGCCTCATATGCTTTAGTGCAAGTGGGAGATTGTTGGGGTTCATGCCATAAAGATGTATTTTGTAAATGGATTTATGAAATAAATAAAAAGAAAAGTTCAATTCATTCTTGTTGTGTTGTTTATTTTATAACTTGTGCATTTGTTAACATCTTGGATTGCCGGATGTAATCTCGAACTTTGTATATGAGTGTTATATGCGGATGGATACAGTAAGAGACGTGCAATCTAAAGAGCCCATAGATAGCAAATAAAGCTGGGTACTTTATTTGTGGTTAATCTATAGCTGCGGTCCATTCCATAATGTACGGTGATTCTATCCTGAATCATTCAAATGAGATATGGGAAACGAGGCACCTTGTATGATGTGATCATATAGGACTGGGCCATGATCTATATGAATCTCTCACCAAGATCCGTTTACTGATGAGATTCATATATATCAACTAATGATGGCTATATGTGGGTGATCTTAATCCTAAGTGTCTTATCGACTCCTTCAGGTTAGATCGTGGTCTTTGATATACCATGGGTGAGGTCAGATGCAGTTCCTGATCAATATACTCCGTATGTTGGGATTGCGGTTTGGCTTGTGGTTGGGAAGGTATGTACACAATAGTGGAATCCACTCTTTCTTGTGAGAAGTAGATGGTAGTTCTCTTAAGGGTTGATTCGGGGCTTGGACAATATGAGCGCTCTCCTAATTCCATGAGGAAATAGGATTTATTGTTCATTAGAGAATCAATGGTACTTAAAGGATATATGTAATTAGAGGGGTAGAACGGACATTATGACCCAGCTCTAATTATGAACTACTGTGGAGGATCACACCATGTGTAATAGCTATATCGATGGACACCGAGTTGTATCGGTCTGTGAAAAAACGTCTGTAGTTGAGAGAGTGCAGCTTCGGGTTTTTAGTTGAATAACACCGGAGTTAATAATCAAGGAATATTAATTAAAGAGTTTAATTAATAATTCCGAGGATTATTAGAGCTCAAAATACTGTAGGTCCATTAGGTCCACTTGCTAGCCCGATCGATTTAGGTAACAAGGGTCACAGTTAATTAATTGGATTGTCCAATTAATTGTGTTACGAAAGTGACGTATTTATTCGGGAAATAATTGAATAATGAGATTATTTAATTAATGAATAATGGTGATTAAATAAATTAAATAATAAGATTATTTAATTTTGTTATTAATCACTAAATGGAGGATGTTAGTTGATATTTGATTTTAAATAGAATAAGATAATATGATTATTTTATTTTACTAAATTAAATATTTGAAATTGAATTTAAAATGTTTAAATTCAAAATAAATATTTAATTATCTTTTAAAATTAAAGATATGAGATATCAATTTTAAAAGATTTTGTTTTAAAATCTAAAGAGATATCAATTAAAGAGTTTTAGTTATAATAATATATATATATATATATATATATATTTGATATATATTGATAACAAAAATATAGCCCACAAAGGATATACACAAGTATTTGTATATGATACAAACTCATATTGTGTGTAACACAAAAGAGAAATAAAAAGAGAAACATGAGATGGTGTGCGGGTGATTAAAAAAAAAGAGAAAAATTGAAAGTCGCAAGAGCTGTGCGTCAATTAATTTCAAAAAGAAAGAAAAAGCAAGTGGGTGCTTCCTATGCACCATCTAAAAGAAAGAAAAATATATATATATATATATATATTTGTTATATTTTTCTTTTAACAACTAGAATGGTTCTAGTTTATGTATTCTCTTAGAAGAAATTGTTTCTTCTTCATTCTCTCTACATCCTCCTGAGTTCCTGAGTACGTGACGCGCCCACACGCAGTTACCAGTTCCGGGAATAGCTAGGAAGATCAGTGGTACAGACTAGGAGCATATCGTAAAGTGAAGGAGCCTCCAAACGTTGGTAATGTTCTAAATTTTCTTTTAATATATTGATTACAATTTCCTGTGTTTACATATTGTATGTATTAGTTCCGGAAAAAGAATTGCGATCTCAAGTTCACTGGTTACAGATCGTTTACGATCTGTATTAAAAATTTTAAAACCTATTTCCTTTGCGTTACCGGTGAACGGGGTTCCAACAGACCCTTGAACAGGAATGCCAGGTACCTGGAATCGCCAAAGCCAAGAATGTTGGGAGCATTTTCTTTCTTCAAGTAATGACTACTAGTAAGAAACAACGAGAAAAATTCTTCAAGCAATACAGGATCCTGACTCCAACCCCAACTTAATACCGGTGTTCAAGTTAAGGGTAAAATAGTGTTAACAGCCATTTTTGGCAGGGGTCTAAAGTAGAATTTTTGATTTACCGAGAGCCTGGTAGAGCCTAGATCAGGACCGGTCCCCAGATACTGAGGATACCCGACACCATGAACCGGAAAGAGGTTGGTACCATATCTCACATTCTACCAGGTACCTCGCAGGGCCAGCACCGCGGTACCTCTAACCTAGTACCTAGGTATGGCGACATTTACCCAGTACCTAGGTACCACGATACCAGTCCAAGATCACACTGGAATATGTATCCTACCCGTCAAGAAGAATGGAACCATGAAGGTACCAACATATTAGAACAAGCGCCAAGCTGGTATATCAGTGTACCACGCCACTAAGATACAGAGTCAGCTGTCGACTCCAACAAGGTAGAAAAGATAGTTGACCTCTTCGGCCATTCACAATGCCATTAATGAGGAGATAGTCAACTGTATTTAATGACCATTCACAACGCCATTAATGATCAGTCAACTCTTTAATAGTCATCCACAATGCCATTAATGATCAGTCAACACTTTAATGGTCATACACAACGCCATTAATGATCAGTCAACTCTATTAATGGCCATTCACAACGCCATTAATGAGGAAATCACTCAACTCCATTAATGCCAATTAAATAAATTAATGGAGTGGGCAACAAAAATCAAGACATATAAATATGACCAAGTTCTCTCCAAGAAGAAGGTTCTGACTTCGCCACCAGCTTTCTCGAATATCTCCATCTCAAGGGTTCTCCAATCTCTTACCCGAAATATGGATGCCAGATTTGATCCAGAAATCTCAAGAGACACCATCGTCTATCAATGGAGGACGGATTTCATCTCCTCTTTCAAAAATACAGCCACCATCACCTACAGAGAGTTTTCACCATCATGGTACAGAAAAACACTTACTTATCTCCTACAGCACGAGTTTGCCATCGCCTGGAGTGTAAAGGGACCCTACGTGAATTCCCTCTACACCACCATTGTATCGACTACTATGTATGTCAATTTTCACCATGAATGTACCGGTACCAAATGGTACCCCTTCAACTATGACCTACCAGGTCTTAGTTTGTACTAATGTAAGCTCTTCGGAGCACCTCTCGAGATATATAAATATAAAGAAGGGTCTTTCTCCTTCCTATGGATACTACCTGGGGGCTTTTCATCATGTGATCAATCGTGATGTTTTTTCCCCTAGGTCAGTCCACCTCTACCAAATGAACTGTCATTCTCCCATATATCTCCTTATTACGCATGTATGTGAGTTAGGCACCGACCCCGCTTGTCCTAGCTTTCCTGTACCCCTGCTTGCACGTTATCTAGGTCGGGGAATTATGGAGGTCCTAGTTTTCAAATTAATCTAGCTTTGTATTTTGGACAATAGTTTTATGTTGACAGTCATCCATAATTTTTATGGTTCAGTGTCTTCATCATTTCCTAATATACAGTGCAATACTATAGAAGATCTCAATTTTTAGACACGTGCCTCTTCAAGGGCTACTGATAAACTTCTATAGAGGGGAACTGTAATATTTATATACTTTCAGTATATGTGCATTTGCATAAGCAATTGAGATCTCTTTAATTTATGACTCTCATAGGGGGGAGATTACATTTCATTACTTTTTATATCTTCAAAATGGTTTTTGTCTCTTCAAGGACATTTAGCTCTTTATGAGCCTTTGTTTAGATGACGAGGATTACATATAGCTTACATGATCATTGTTAACAGGGATTTTTGGCAAGGGACCAAAGGAGAATTTTCCAACTAGTATCAACCCGATGGACGCCAGTCATAGCTTCTGGGGGACCAGCAAGGTCAATGCCCCTACCTAGATGGATCCGATACTTGGCAAGGCCAGGACCTCGATTACCTATCTATCTAGATGGAACACTAGTACCGCGAGCTAACGAAGGTACATACCTCGCCCTATTAAATCTCCTGATATCAACTCAAGACTAGTACAATGGTAGATCGCACATCTAGCACCCCTCAAGTGCCTCGACATCAGTCAAGGCACCCCGTACCCCGATGCTCACCTTGGTACTACCTAGACTTCCACTTGGTACCTAGTAACTCGATGTATATATTCAGAGTCCACCCCCCCCCCCCAGCACAAGTACCTAGTCTACCAAGCAGTACGAAGATGATCGCGAAGATACAAGCGCCACTCCATCAAGAGACAGAACAAGCTCCATGCCGGTGAGACCCTACTGGTAACACTGCGTCCTACCAAAGAATTCAGAATCAGAGTTTCCCTCCAAGCTCCATGAAAAAGGAAAGTTGACTTCATCGCCAAAATAAAACACCATTAATGAGACTTGATTAGAATTCGGATTCGACAGTAATTAACGGGATCAAATCCCGCGCCTTTAGCCCAACACAATGTCTTTCAACCCCTAAAAAAGGACACTCGATAATCCTCATTAAAGGGACTGGATTTCGTGGGGATTATTTGAAGAACTATATATACGACATTGAAAGGTAGACAAAAGGAGGCTTTTTTCTGAATATTAAGATTGAAAAAGACAGAGAGAGTTGTTTTCTGGTGGAATTCCCTTGTGAAATTCTCCGAAGCCCGTGAGAATCCACTGACGATCATTGGGAGAAAATATCCACTTGTCGACATATACGCTTTCTCCACCGCTACCATGTGTAAGAGAGTGAAAACAAGAGAAGATAGTATACTGTGTAACTTCGTTATAATATTCTTAAATAAAACAGTGTTATTTCATATCTCCTTAATCTTTCCTATATTGCTTCTTATTTACATTACAAGGAAGGATCGTGGTACCGAAGGTACCTATCCCGCTACTGGCTACTGGTAGTGGGTGATGGTGTCAACCGAGATTTCGCTCCCTGAGTGATTTTTCTATTAACAATCATAATCTTTCATATTCGCTTCAGAGAATAATAACTTTTAAATAAAGTCACATTTCACACTTCTATTGTGCAACGAATAATTTACTTGTTGCCATTTATATAAATTGTTCTTCAAGACCAATCACTCGGGTTAATATATTGTCAATTAATATAAATAAATTCATTCGAATATGAAACTTTGCAAGTTAATGATCCATTGAACTTCAGGTTCATGTGATTTATACAAGGATCAAGATAATATGATGCATGCCCACTGTAATTACACGTCGTTAATTTTTCTAATTGTATCTTTCTCCCACTGAAGACGTGAATTTATTTGTTTGTTGACCTTATTTCGATATCCTTCATGAATTTATTTGCATCATCAAAATATCATTTTCAGACATATTTGTCATATCATTCTTCAGAGATGTATTATACTATCATATTGTCCTACGGGGATTTTCACTAAAGAATCTGCAGATTTTATAATGAATATCCAAGTTACTTCCTATTAACAGAAAAATTCACTCGGGGTGAAAATCTCAATTAACACCCTCTACCCGGTACCCCGGAGGTTGCAGCAAGGGGTAGGTACTTTGTACCGTGATTCTGGTAAGAGTGAAGGAGAGAATCAGATCGATCAATGTCCTTAGACGGGGTAGATACCGCGAGAGAGGTAAGATAGGTAGGAGAACAATCATCCCACTCATCTGGTGCAGTAGGCAGGTACCCGGTCCTGGTATCCGATACTGGTACCTAGTCACCTCTCTAGGTACCTTCAATATTCCCCCAACCTAGATAATGAGCCAGGAGAGGTTCATGAGAGCTAGGACCAGCATGGTCGGTGCCTAGCATGCATACATTCATTCATAACAAGGAGATAGATGGGAGAATGACAACTCTTTTAGTAGTGGTGGAATGACCTAGGGGGAAAAGGCATCACGATTGATCACATGCTGCCCTCAGGCAGTATCCATTGGAAGGGAGAAAGACCCTTCTTTATATTTATATATCTCGAGAGGTGCTCCAGAGAGCTTACATTAATACAAACTGTGTCCTACTAGGTCACAATTAGAGGGGTACCACTTGGTTCCAATACATTCATGGCGAAAATTGACATACATAGTAGTCGATACAACGGTGGTGTAGATGGAATTCAGGCAGGGTCCCTTTTACACTCCAGACGATTGCGAACTCGTGCTATAGGCGATAAGTAAGTGTTTTTCTATACCATGATGGAGAAAACTCTATGTAGGTGATGGTGACTATATTTTTGGAAGATGGGATGAAATCTATCCTCCATTGATAAACGATGGTGTCTCTCGAGATTTCTGGATCAAATCAGACATCCATATTTTCGGTTGGAGATTAGAGAAAGCTTGGAGATATGGAGATGTTGGAAGATGTTCGAGACAGCTGGTGGCCCAGTCAGAACCAGAGCTGGTGAACTGTGTTTATCGTTTGAACCTCTTTCTTGGAGAGAACTTGGTCATATTTATATGTTCTGATTCTTGTTGCCCACTCCACTAATTAATTCACAATCAAAGGAATGTTGACCTGGCATTAATGGAGTTGAATATTCTCTCATTAATGGGGTTGAGAATGGCCATTAAAGAGTTGACTGATCTTCTCATTAATGGGGTTGATTATCTCTATTAATAGAGTTGACTGATTCCCTCATTAATGGCGTTGTGAATGGCCATTAAAAAGTTGACTGATCTTGTCATTAATGGGGCTGATTATCTCTATTAATAGAGTTGATTGATTCCCTCATTAATGGAGTTATGAATGGCCATTATTGGAGTTGACTGCTTCCTTCATTAATGGCATTGTGAATGGCCATTAATGGATTTATATGGTGTTGCATGCTTCTTTCCTTTAGACGAGGTACTCTGGTGTACCAGTCCCTTCTCGCTGGGGTGGCGCTTGTTCTAGCATGCTAGTGTCTTCGTGGCGACATTCTTCCTGCTCGGTGAGTAGGATACCTGTCTATGGTGGATTCCGGGTTGATGTTAAGGTACTGGGTACCAGGCAGATATCGAGGTATTCAGGCACCAGGTAGATGTTGAGGTACCCTGGGGTACTGGATACATGTCACGATACCTAGGTGCCAGTTAGGAGGCAACGAGTATATGCGAGGTACTAGGTGCATGGTATCGTGGTACCAGCTTCACCAGGTGTCGGGGTAGATGTATCCGCTCTTCCTGGTTTGTATTTCTGGTGCCTCATCTTGGTAGACAGGCAGTCCAGGTTCCGGCCTTACCAGATATCGATTCTTCCAAGGTCGCGGTATAGATCCTGCTGGGTACTAGGTGGTTTCTTGGTGGAAAATTCTTCTTTGGACCCCTGCCAAAAAACCATGTTAACACTTCCAATAATTTGTTGCATCATAATTTTCTTCAAATAATGAGATTGAAGAACTTCAATTTCATGACAATTTCAGATCATATTGTTCTTATGATCATATGATAGACTTAAGTGTAAGAATGAGATTACATGCTTATGGCATGGGACAATATAAAAATACAACATTTATTTATGATGCATATTTTTATAATTAAATAGATTCTTCAGGATCTATTAAAATAAAAAAGTGTCACATATATGTTAGTATGTGTTTCACTTTGTAACGTACAATTAGCTCTTCCGGAGCTTTTATATATACTTGGTAAAATATCAACTTGATATTTATGTTTACTTAAGATACACCAATATTTTCATCTAGTATCCCACCAATAGTATGCATTTTTCTTTTTTTCTTTTTTGTGATTCCACTTCTGGTGTTTAGGTTTTCTTATTATGATCACCAAGACCATAATAATTTTTATTTACCAAAACACCACCATGATTATTGGATAAGTTAGCATTCACTTCAAGTTAGTTAGGTGAGATAAATGGATTTTGTTCAGACACAAAAAATTTAGTATCCACACTTAATCATTTTCAATTAAGTGTTCTTGATCTTGTTCCTTCAAGAACAACTTATGGATTGAAACCATAGAAAATTGATACTCCATGAGCAAATGGATTGTCGAAATATTCTTCAATCATGTAGTTTCATTTATTCAATGATACAACATGACAAATAGTCATTTATCATAAAGTGTACAAATTTTAATTCTTCTGACAAATAACAAGGAAGAATTTGACTTTTATGTGTTAAGAATAGACATATAATTTACAATGAATTAATTGTACTAAATATTTGATAACTAAGTAAGGTGATATGTATAAAATAAACTACATATTATGTACCCGGTTTCCATATCTTACGAGAACTAGAAGGAAGGAAGAAAGATAAAAGTATCATATCCTACGCTTGCGTATAGTCTGATTATGTGAAATAAGCAACTGAAAAATTAATGAATAAAATGTGAGAAAGGTAAGAACATTTTACCTTTTCACTTTTAGAACTTCAGGTTCATATATAACGAGAATGATGAATTCTTAATAGAACTCATGTCATTTTAAGACTTTATGTACATCCATGAACTGCTAATTTACAATGATCCATGAGTCTAATAATAATTTTCAATATAAAATTTCGAATCCAGATCAACTCAAAGCTTTGAACTTCAGGTTCATTATATATTTAGAATTTCAGGTTCCAAATAACAAAACTTTTAGGTCTCAAATAACAAAGCTCTTGTCACTTGAATTTCAATTCACTATTAAACAATTAAACTTCATGTTAATAAATGTAAATTTTATATCTAGAACTTCAGGTTCATAACTGAACTTTTTTTTCTTTCAGGACTTTAGATCCAAATTAAGGAGCCTTTATTCCTATTGATTTTCGGATAAATAAAATCGAAAAGTTCATGGATTGATACCATTAACCATAATCCGAACTGTGGAAGCGAAATCGTATGCTAGTTGTATCACCGATCGGAAGACAATCACAAACTCAGAAAGTCTTCTTAGTTCACATAGCAAATACCCACGCTTTGATTCGTAGTTTGTTCAATGGAAGTGTTGCTGCAAAATTGCTTCAAAAATAAATTGATACGGAAACTATCTCAAAAATAAATGGTTGCTAGAAAATATTTCAAAAACAAAAGGAAAATTTTGTTAGTGCAAAATATAACTAGAACAGAAAAACCTGGAAAATGGCTGAGTTGCAGACAATGTCGCTTTCTTTAAGATGTTTCGCGACTCTATCCTGATTGTGCAAGCAGTTCCAAAGTTGCCACGTCGTCCCTAGGATAAAACGACGCAGAATCACCTCTGTTTCGGAACTTCTTTGCACGACGAAGAACCAAAATACTCAAGCTCTTTCAAAGATTGCTCGGAATAATAACAATGATCACACAAGAATTTCTTTTAAAGTTGTATCTAAGATTTTTTTTTTTTTTTTTTCAAAAATGTTGTATATTTGTGAATGAGGCAAAACCTCTATTAATAGGATTAGAAAATCAAAACTTAAAATACGAATTAACACCAGCCATTAAAATGAAATAAAAACTGATTAAGCAATAACCACAATTAAAAAAAAAACTTTTTATAGGTTGTTATCTGATAACAAATTAATATATAAACGTTTTATAATATTTAAACAAATTAATGCTGTTAACTGATAACAACCTTAAAACTCAAAACGTTTTATAGCAATTACACCCAATTAACAAAGAATCAATTTTATAACAGTTGAACTGTTATGAATTTTTTGAATTCAAATGTTTTAAATACACCTTCAACAATCCCCCACTTGTATTTAAAAATAATAAATTCATAGAGCAATATTTTATATGATTGTGCATAAGCAAAGGTGTCGTATTTACACAGTGATGATGCTTTTGTATATACTAGAGTAACTCGAAGTTTTGAACTCTATCATGGACAACACCACACACACAACCATACTAGAGTTAAGTTCTAAAACCAGCACTTTACGGCCATGTGCTTATATCCTGGTATAATGCCCAGAATTTCATAGGAAGCGACCTCTCTTCCACGTTCACATAGATGAGCCTATCACAGATACTCTTGTAGCTAGGTATCCAACTCCACGTAGAGTATAGAGCTCATTAACATTGCACATGAATGCTTGTGTCCTCTGTATGTTTCTCTTACACACCCAATTTACACATGCACTTTGCTTCACAAACATACACACAATTTGCTTCACAAACATACACACAATTTGCTTGTGTTGCATACTAGTGCTTTGTGTATAGTCTTTACACAACACCTCACTTAAGAACACAGCCTTATATCTTTTTCGTGTGTCTTGCCGGCATTTATAAATGCCATATAACCACATAAGAAAGTTAGTTTTTTTTTTCTTTTATTAAAAAAATCGAGATTAAAATTAAGTTTTCCAAATAATAAATCACAATCAATTTGATTCAGAACTGCATGTTCGGATTATATTGAAAACTTATGTTTAAATCTGAATTTCGAGTTCATATTTAAATTTATTTTCAAAAGATTAGATCAGTAACTATTCTTGTAGAACTTCGGTCCTGATTAATAATATTTCTAATAAAAATAAAAATAAAAGATATAAATATGGGAATGAACAATTCTCATGCAATACAATTTTAAATGAATTAGACTATTTAGTATGCATTCTTAAACTAAGAAGTTGTATGCTATCAAGATTCCAAATCCTAACAAAATGAGAACTCAGTTTTTTTTTTCTACATCACTATATAATTTAGAACTTTCGGTTCGAAATAAATTTGAATACTATATATAACATTTTGTTCTAAATAAATTTCTCGAATCTAGAATAAAATAATTCTTCTAATCTAGAACATCTCATTCTGATTTTCGGATCAAGAACATCTGGTTCTCATTTTTTTTTTCATATCAAGAACTTCTGGTTTTGATATTGTTTTGATTTTTTTTTTGAATCAAGAACTTCTAGGTTCTTATTTTTTTTTTCTAATCAAGAACCTCTAGTTCCGATTTTTTTTTCAACTCTAAAACTTTTGGTTCTGATTTTTCAAATCAAGAACTTCTAGTTATGATTTTCACGTTTGCAAACTTGTGGTTGCAAAATAAATGTATTGTCCTTTTTCTTTGAAAAAGGATTCATGTATAATATAAATAAGAAAACTAGAATAAGAGATTACATAAAATTATGGAACTAGAAATAAGTTTATTGATATTAATCTTACTTTCGGATGCATAAGATCCAAATCAATGGCAAAATCTACAGAGCATACTCAGAAGATTAATTGAATCAATATAGTAGAGATAACTATATAAATAATTTTTCTCCTTACCGTTCTAGCTTCGTGCTGATAACGTGTTATAAATTAAAGCCGAAAAGTAAGAACATAAAATAAAAGACTAAACAAGAGAGAGAATAGAGGAAGAAAGCACTTCAGTCAATCTTATTAATTCTCGTGAATGATCACATACTAAAAGTAAGAACATAAAATAAAACATAAAACACTAAAAAAGAGAGGGAATAGAGGGAGAAAGCACTCCAGTCAATCTTATTAATTCTCATGAATGATCACATGATAGGCCTATATATAGTTATATGAGAGGATTATCTCTACAATTGATGTCTATTAAATTACAAGATAATAACATATAATTATTTGGGTGCTGATAAGTCCATATTATAAAAAACAATATTTATTTTATTATTATATTTAATGAGTTATTATATAAAGGGAAATTATTAAAATCTCTTGTAGATTGGGGTATTCTCCTAAATTCACCTCTAGTTCCATTTTCCTCCAAAATTTTCCTTCCGTTAACTTCTGTTATTCTAACTTTTATCACAAATTGTGTTAATGCAAAAGGTATGGTACCTCAGATCAATTGTATCGTCACATCATGCGATATGAAAATTAAGAAATAAATTTTGGAATATATTATATTATTCAATAAAAGTATAGGTAAATTATCTTCCTTAGAATGTCCAAATTTTTATCTATCGACTAATTTAGAAATGAATTCGAAAGTTACAAATTCCTTAAAAAGGTTAAAATCTGCACGAGAGAAGCTCGCTAAAATTTTGTTTTATAATTTTAAAACAAAAATAATAAAGTAACACAAAACGTTTTTTTTGTGGTAATGGAAGAAAATGTCCACTTTCAAGTTTGGAAGAGCAAAAATGTCTCCTCAATGTTTTTCTTGCATTTGTGTCCCCTTGGGTACATGAAATTCCAAGAATACCCTTAATGGGGATTTTAATTATTAAAACCTTTTAAAAGGGAAATCCCCAAATTGGCCAAAACCCCCAACCCCATTAATCATCATTACCGATTTGCCCTAACCTATTGAAATTGAAAATCAGAGAGAATTTTCGCTCCATATTCAGAGACTGAAATCCCCCAAATCAAACGAAGAAGAAGAAGAAGCCAGCAAAAGAAGAAGAAGCGAACGAGAGAGAAGAAGAAGAATCAGAACATACCAGGTTTGAGAAGACCCGAGAAGAGAGAAATAGTAGAAGAAATTGTCTTGAAGAAGAAGAAGAAGAAGAACACTCGAATACCGAGACCCAGCACCACCGTTTTTTCCTTGTCGCAACTCGCAAGTAAAGGTATTGTGAAGTACCAGTTTTGTATCAATTTAACTTTGCTCGAAGTACCAGTTTTGTATGGATTGTGAAGTACCTGTTATTCAGTAAGAGGATGGTGGGTTACCATTGGTTCCTATTGTTGTTTGTTGTTGAAATTTATTTTTCAGTAAATCGTGAAACAAATAGGCTTAGTCATGAGTGAATGATAACATGAGTAGTTATCTTGCAGTTCGGGGTTCATGCCATGGCTGGGAACATGTGGTTTTATTTTGTTTTTTAATTGAAGTTTTGAAATTTGAGCCCATTTGTTGAATATTAAGCCTTGACAAAGGGATTTCAAGCCTTGTAAGCGATCGTGGGGCGATTGTGAAGTGTAGTGTTCTTGTTGTAGATGGTTTTTGTGATTTTATATATTATGAAGTGTTGGATTTTGTAAATCGTGGCCCTTTTTTGGTGCCTTGTTATGTATTTTTTTTTTGACATACAGGTATAGTGGTGGGAAAGGATGTCCTTTCCAGGGCTTGAAATTCTTTTTCCAGTTCCTTAAATCCCTTTGCCAAGGCTTGATATCCCTTTACAGGGCTTGAAATCCCATTGCAGGGCTGGAAATCCCATTTTTGTTATACTTAGCAGCTATTAATTGAATTTTTGTTTTGTTGTAAACCAGATGCCGGCTGATCGTTACAAAAAACAAGGGTGGTATCCAGACCACAAAACATGGGTACACGCGAGAATAAACTAGCACAATAAAAAAAATTCTTCGAGATTGAGAGTTGGTCTTGACACGTTGTAGAGTGGTAGATAGGTTTAAACAAGGCCCCTTTGGGAAGTACTTGGAAATTCCACAGCCCATTAAGGTTCATGGGATGCTGACCTACAATCTTTTGAAAAGACAGATCATTCTTCCCAACTCAGAAAATGAGGATGAAATTTGGTTTGGTTTGGTTTGGGGCAGAAGGAGGCTCGGTTTAGGAGAGAGGAATTTTGCTTGTGCAGTGGCCTCAACATGGGCACACTGCCCACGAAGGCTTCCGAGAAAAGGAAGAAGTCCGTGAGGAATCTATTTTGACACGACATTTCGCAGATGAAAGCCCGACGATTGAATTGTTGGAGGCAATCTTTAACCGGCTCACGGAGCCTGTATCTGGTGATGATGCATTGAAGATGGGATACCTATTAATGGTGTCCCAATTCTTCGAGATTGATGAAGTACGGACAGCCATACTCGGTTGGGTGTTTTCTTTAATAGAGGACATTGATGCATTTGAACGTTTTCCTTGGGGCTCATACATATTCGATGTAACATTGTTTTGGCTGAAGAATGCAGCCGGTAAACACCTTGGTAGGTTCAGAGGCGATGGCAAGAAGAAAGAAGAGAATGAGGAAAAGAATAAGAATAAGAAGGAAGAGAATAAGAAGAGGAAGAAGAAGGAAGAGATGGAAGAGGGGAAGAAGAAGAAGAAGTCAAAGAAGAAGAAGAAGAAAACTGAAGTAGAAGATGGAGAAGATGGAGAAGATGGAGAAGATAGAGAAGAAGAAACAGACAATGACAATCAACAGAACAATGATGTTGTTAAATATTTCACATTCCACAGTTATGAATTTCTACTAGCATTTCAGGTAATAGTTGCAAAATCAATTCATGTGTAAATCAACCTTATGAGAATTTTATTTCTTTATGAGATTTTTTTAATTGTTTAGGTTTGGGCCGTTGAACGGATTACCCGTTTGGAAGGTAAAATCGGCATACAAAAAGGAACAGGGTTCCCAAGATTTAAGAATTGGAATTTCAATACAAGGGTTCTAAAAGTTGAATCCTACTTCAGTACAACGGTGAGTATTTTATTTGTGTCTATATTTATATAGCTAATTAATATCAGCGGTAGGTTTGTCCAAATCAGGGCTTGAAATACCTTAGCCAGGGCTTGAAATCCCTTCACAGGCTTGAAATACCTTAGCCAGGGATTAAAATCCCTTCATAGTGCTTGAAATCCCTACCCAGAGCTTGAAATACCTTAGCCAGGGCTTGAAATCCCTTAGCCAGGGCTTGAAATACCTTAGCCAGGGCTTGAAATCCCTTCCAGGGCTTGAAATACCTTAGCCAAGGCTTAAAATCCCTTCACATTGCTTGAAATCCCTTTCCAGTGCTTGAAATCCATTCCCAGGGCTTGAAATACCTTAGCCAGGGCTTGAAATCCCTTTCCAGGGCTTGAAATCCCTTCCCATGGCTTGAAATACCTTAGCCAGGGCTTGAAATCCCTTCCCTAGGGCTTGAAATCCCTTCTCAGGGCTTAAAATCCCTTAGTCAGGGCTTGAAATACCTTAGCCAGGGTTTGAAATCCCTTCCTAGGGCTTGAAATACCTTAGCCAAGGCTTAAAATCCCTTCCCAGTGCTTGAAATCCCTTTCCAGGGCTTGAAATCCCTTCCCAAGGCTTGAAATCCCTTCCAGGGCATGAAATACCTTAGTCAGGGCTTGAAATCCCTTCCCATGGCTTGAAATACCTTAGCCAGGGCTTGAAATCCCTTTGCCCTGCTATTGTGTTGTTGGTTATCTTATGCATACTATTGGGTATCTGTTTGAAACTCATCATAAACCTTAGGATGGATGGATTTCAGCTCAGCCATTAAACGGTCGAATTCCTCAACACGGTACGCATATGCAGCACGATAGTAATGATAAATCACGTCACCTCGTTTCCTACAATGTTGTTTCAGATTTTTTGCCAAGTGGTATGCACAATACCAGGTTGCCGATCCTGAAACTATCATCACAAGTTCGGGATACTAGATCACGTCGTGAAGTTGCTTCATGAACCATGTCCACGACTTTGAGCACACGGAATTGGCAAACCCAAATGCCAATGGGTATATCATCTCATTACCATCCTTGCATACCGCAACTAACAAAATACCACTGGTCTTGGACTTCATGTGGGTAGAATCGATGGCAATAACTAGCCTAATAACTGTATTGAATCCCTTTATACAAGCCCCAAGTGCCATGAATCCATATTTGAACCGGTTTTTCCTATCGGTTTCAATCTTGCTTTTCGTCCCCGGATTAGATTTTTCCAACATGTGAAAGTATACGGGAAATGTCTTAAATGACTCCCACGAATCACCGAAAACACTATGTAAAGCGTGGTCCTTAGATCTGTAGGCTTTGTTGTAGGTGAGGTTTATGCCGTGCTTATCCTTCATGTCAGTCATTATATCTTTAGGACGGATGTTGCGCCCTGGATCGACAAACTTTCTTGTAAACAGTTGCCCTATTACATGGGAACTTACACGGTGAAAATCTACGTTGTGGTTTCCATTATCACCACATGTGTGCTCAGAGTCAATGGACTTAACATTCCAGTACGTCCCATTTCTTGACTTCCCTACCTTAAAAACCCATTGACAATCTCTCTTTTTACATATTGCTGACGAATCGTGTATGATTCGATCGTCGAACCCTGTAATCAAACCTCTTTTGCAATGCATTGAACCTTAGAGCCCCTTTCAAGGTTTTCTTGTCCTTGAACATCTGTCAATTGTATATTTCACTAAAGTCTCCATTGTCTTGAAACAATTCTTTTGATCTAATGGGCTGAATTGAGTACAGTTCTGACTCTGGTATTGTCCACCGTGTCGTCGTAGATGGTGCAGAACTGTTAGGTAGTCCATTTGTTTCAACTTCTCTACAGTCTGTTGATGCATGCCCGTCACTACTAGACTCATCCTCGGTATCGGAGGTGTCAAAACTATCAGAATCATCCACCTCAGCCTCTGCATGCTTGGTAGTCGATGTTGGAGTCCTCTGATCTTTCTCGGTCGATGTAAATCCGGGGGAAGGCACTGGCCCAAATGGCTGGTTGCTACCACTCACTAACGGTAAATATGAAGTACTAATTGGGGATTCTGAAATACATGAGGGTTTACAAGCCGAAGGTATACATGACTGGTTTGTTGTATTTCTTGACTTCATCGGAGTTTGACATACAATTTCAGTTGCCTTCGGCGGTACAGATCTTTCTACAACTTCAACCTTAATTTCAGTCCACAAGGACAAGGATCGATTATGAGAAAGCAAACAGGATACATCACTGTCGCTCATAATGGATAATGTACAACCCTCTTTTGACGTTAAAAGCTCTGAACTTAAGCTTATCCGGAATCTGTCGTTACTAACCCCGATCCAGTGACATATTGTTTCCAACAATTTACTATATTTGTTGTCATGACATGCAAACGAAATTGGACCCATCACCTGGTCATCAATCCAATGTCTATCGCAGTGCACTATGAACCCATCAATCGTACCCATAGACCCAGGAAATGTTGTTCAAGTAACAAAGATATTAAAATGAAGAAATATAACAAAATGGTGTAAGTAAAACAGTTGATTTTTAAAGCCCTGTAAAAGGATTTGAAGCCCTGCACAAGGATTTTCAAGCCTTGCACAAGGCTTTTTCAAGCCCAAGACTCGAACTTCAAGCCCTGGACACAGTTATCAATCCCATAAAAACAAGGCAACAAAGCAGCAGCATTTTAACAAATGGTGCCAAAGAAAACAACAAATGCCACACAGTGGGGCAGCATCACTTCAAGACATGGAAAACAACAAATGCCACACAACTAGCATCAATTCAACAAATGCCATAGAAAACAACAAAGGGGCCACACAACAGCACTGGACAGATTTACCAAGCACTTCAATTTGGCATTCTGAAATCTCTAGAACAAATTTCAGAACATATAATGAAGACATTTCAATCACTGGACAGAATTACCAAGACCAAAAAAACAAAGTCCCCATAAATGCCCTTCATTAAACACTACACACAGGCATTCATCACAACTAAATACTCATCCCAATCAAGCAATATATGATCCTTGATTTTCTTTATTCAACAAAAGACAACACCAACAACTATTGAGCCTAATAAACCATGGTCCTTCTCAATGTATGCGTTATGTGTGTTATGTTGTTGAATGTGGTTGGAATATGTAAGTCCCTGGAAAGAAATAAGGCAATATTCAGTTGTAGAGTAATCATTCTTCCCTGAACATAGTACAATTCCTTAAACCTTCCAACCTTGTTAGTTGGCAAAAATTAAACATTTCACTTTTTAGTTTATTAATGATACATGCTGCTTTTCTAGTTGCTTGAAGTTGTAATAAACAAATAATCATGATCATCAGAAATATTTTAAGCCTCAGAGTCTAAACTATGCAAAAGTTTAATAAAAAGCTGTAATCTGTTTCAAAGCTTCCAATGCAACAGATTTAACGAAACACTCATCTGCAATCGATGGGTTCATATGACGATTCGAACCCGGAGAAGCAGACAATCGTTCCTTTCTCAAGAATGTTGAAGGATCCCTCTTTGACTTCCTCACACAGACATCAGCTTCAATTTCCTCACACAGAAGGATCTTCCCCTATCTCTGCAATGACTCAAACTCGAGCTTAAACACGAACATATGAAGACTACAGAGAGAAACCCATCATCACCCGTTGTCCCCGTCGCCTCTATAACTCACAATCTCTCTGTTTTTGGGGTTTGTAAATCGTTTTTGGAATCGGTTGAGTTGAAAAGAGTTAAGGACGAGTTTATTCGGAATAGGAGTAATAAGAACAGAAGTAAGAATCAAGAATCTAGAAATGCAGTTGGGGCGGGGAAGAAGAAGAGATGGATTGGGGCGACTGTCAGAAAGGGTCGACTGTCAAAAAGGAAATAGAGGGAGGGAATTCAATTCTCATGGAAAGTGTTAGGATTATGCTCAATAGCAAGAGTGTAATATTGTAATTGACAATCTTTTCATATTAATAAAGTGATTTCTGGTTTTACAAAACCTTATAGCATTTATAATGATAATCGTCAAAGTAAATAATCATAAGGTCAAAAGACTATGAGAAAGAAAGAATTGTTCGTACATCTGGATATGTATGAGGTATACACAATTCTTTAGTTGGTCTTGAATAAAAGTTCACAACTTAAATTAAAGGTTGGGGCACATTTATCTTGATAAACTTGTAGAATTCTTTCGCTGGCATTTGAGTGGGATCAAATGAGTTATGATAAGTCTAAAATCATCGAAAGGGTCTTCGAGTAAAAGAATCTAGTGCACTGGGTGCATTGAACAGGATCACAATGAAATATTTTATCTAGAACCAGTCAGTAGATACAAGTCTTTTCATTATGAGGACAATCAGAGAGTCTATCTTAATCCTGAGATAAATGATGGACTTATGATTGCAAGTGTTATCATTTAAGGTAGCAATGAGTACGATTATATAGCATAATCTATCCTCGATAGTTTGGTGGTATTCATTTGTTAATCGATAGAGGACTTCATTTATAGATATGGACATCGTGGCTCAATTTATTGAATGGGAGTATAATATTATCATATGGATGTTTTGAGGTATTGGATATTAAATCTCAACGTTGAGTTTTCGATAATGTCTATTGAAAACATGGCTTCTGGACAAGTCAAAATATCCAAGTTCAAAACGTGGTCATATGAGTAAATATGGTAACTAGGAGAGCTATTGGCGGTCTATGAGCTCTTGACGATTACTGATATTATACACGAGGATACACTATCTCCAATAAGATTGTCTAGGGTATGAATGAGAAACATCTTCTTATTCTATCTCCATTTAAGAGTTCAATTTTAGCTCTTTAGTGGAATGAGCTCAAATTAATAGATCGGACCTAAGTGAATCATTTGTTGATTGTGATTAGGATTATGTCTATTGAAGCTGAAATTTAGATAGCCCGTCAAGATCCTCAATCCACACAGACTTGCATGGATCACTTGATATATTCTACCGAACTAATTTATGGGTCCATCTAGAATTGTATTTAATATATTAAGAATATAATTTGCACATTATTTATTTAATGGGCTGCTCAGATTATATTAATATATTAATGAGAGGCACGTGGGCTTGTTTCTTTTAGTAAGAATGGGTCTGGTTCACATGTGGGCTTTTATTTAAAGCATGAATGGATTAAATAAAATAAGAAAATAATATTTGGCCCATATTTTTTGTGTGTGGGCGGCAAGGCTATAATAATAGCCTAAAATATTATTTTATTTTATTGTTTGATTAAGTGGAAATTAATTAATTGATTAATTAAAAATCAAAAAAAAATTATGACTAGGAATCATGTTTCCTAGTAGTATACTATTATAGTAGTATAATAAATATAAAAGACTTAATTTGGTAAGTAGATAAATAAAGAATTTATTTATCTAATCAAATAAGGAAGTCTTTAATATAATCACAAATACACTATTTGAGTTGGATTAGGAGTCTTGGTGTGGAAAAGAAATTTTTTTTAAAAAAAGGATTCTTTGTCACCAAGTAAATCCACCTAGAGATAGAATTCTTGCCCACCAAGTAAATCCTCTTTAGGAAAGGATTTGTATACCTATATATATTATTAATTTCGGAATTAATAGTGATAAAAAAAAGTTTTTTTTTTCGAGAAATAATTTTTTATTCTCTTGCTTTTGAATAAAAAAAATTCCAACTCTAGAATATAGTGAAAATTCGGCCAAGAGGAAGAGAGAAAGATAGTTCTAAATTCGATAGTGCACTTGCAAGCCTTTACATAAAAATGTTTGTGCACACTTTCGATTTAGGTTCACGCGAGTTTCAATCATAACGATTGTGAATTCAAAAGTGACCGGAATGATCTTTCTAGGCTCTTGGAGTTTTTTTGATTAACGATCAGGAAAGAAGATTTTGTTTTTCCATTCTCAGGTACGCAATTCAAAGAATAGGGAGACCACACTTCTAGGTGATTCACCTTCGTGATCGGATTGGAAGATCTTACGGATTACCATCGACGCTAAGTCAATCGGATCACGCGACAAGAGGTATGATATCTTTTGAATATATGTATGTTTAATTAATTAAAGGGTTAAGGCTCAAATATTGGAAAGATTTTAAACTATACTAAAGTTATTTTAGTCTCGCTTCTGCTGAGTTTTTGTATTTTTCCCTACAATTGGTATCAGAGCCTGGTTATACCCTTTAATTAATTAACGTATAAATATGTGAATCTGTTTCTTTTTATTGTGATTATGCATGTTTTAGAAAGAGATGGCACTCTAGGTATTCGCATATATAATTACATGTGGCATGTATGGATTTATATATGTTATTATAAAGTGAATTGTTATTGCTCGATTTTGGTCCTAGAATTTCAATGTATTTTTGTTTCGGAATTTTAACAAGAAAGGTAGCCTATTATCGTCATAAGTTCCTTCTTAGTAGTTGCTAGATTCTCTATTTTTTTATTGTATTAAAAAATACTGCAGTTTTTTTTGTATAAAATACTCCAGTAATTAATTATGTAAAATCTGATGTAATACATTCAATTTTCGAAGATTCGAAGAGTTGAAGAATTAGAAGCGGAAGAGGAAGCAATCGGAACAAGCTTGGTATCGTGCGCACCACGGCAACAAGCGTGCGTGCACGTTAGCACGTAGCTACGCTTGTTAGGTGCATGGGCTGCACATGGCAGCCACTTATGTGTCATGGGCTGTGCATGACAGTCCTTTGGGCATAATGGGTTGCGCATGGTGGCCCTTTATGGACCCAAGGGGTGTGCACACCTAAAGGTGGCAGCCGAGGGGTGAGGAAGTGGATGATGGCCGCTTGAATACTTGTTCGCCAAGAAAGAATATTTTGTATTCCAAACAAATGTAATTTACTTGCTTTTCTAGGATGGACCAAAATTGTAGCTATTTATATTTCCGTAAATATTACAATATTTGTTGTTGTATGATAACATGTCATATATAATAGGAGTGCCACTCATATATCTATTTTAGTATGAACATGCATTGAATGATTTAGGTATCTAATTGGCATCTAGATAACTTGGTAAAATCATTCTATGGAATTTAATCACATGCCTTAAATAATTGAGTGGGAGAAGGTATGTTAGAACACCTATGGCCTCCAAGGTTAGTTGAGCTTTATTATTTATTGGTAATCCCCCCGAGGGGCTTCCATAAATGGAATTTAGCAAAATACTTCCTTACAAGGATAGACTAGACAATTAGCTTAAACGAAATCTACTCCCAGAGGAGGGATTTTCGTGAGAGAAAATTGAGGGTCAATATCTTGGTAACACATTTAATGTGATTTTATTAATATCCTCCCAAGAGTTCTTGTTAATAAAATTGCAAGGCTAAAATTGAAAACGCTGGTTGTTATGTTAACAATTAGGTGTGACTTAGTCTAACTAGTAAAAAGTACGTACTCCCAGAGGAGGCGTAACGTTTATGGGTGTTGGATCACCGTTGAATTTTTAGGATTGAATTATTTATTTAATTCAAGATAAATATTTAAAAAATGCTTTATCATGATTATTTACCCATATATAATTTTGTTTATTCAGAAACTATGACTCCATCACTTATGAACATCCTGAAAGATAACACTTTAACTGGAGATAATTATGTCATATGGAAAAGAAAAATTGGGTTGGTGCTGCAAAGTGAAAAACATAAGTTTGTTCTGACTACTCCTAAACCACCAATTCCTAATAATGAATCTAATATTTTGCAAAGAGATGAGTATGAGCAATGGAACACTTCAGATGATATGGCCAAATGTTACATTATGGCCACTATCTCCGACGTGTTGCAACAGCAGCATGAAGGAATGGAGTCTGCTGCTGATATAATGATGTCTCTGGAAGAGATGTTTGCTATGAGGTCTAGGTCGACTAAGAGAGAGGCAGTGACTGCTTTTATGAATCTTAGGATGAAACCTGGACAGGCTGTGAAAGATCACATGATGAAAGTCATAGCACATCTCAATGTTGCAGAACTTAATGGTGCTGAGATAGACGGTGAGACGAAAATTGACATGATTGTCAACTCACTATCTGATTCCTTTGATCAGTTCAAGTTGGACTACACCTTGAACAATAAGGAATACACCTTGCAAGGCCTGATGCAAGATGTTCAAAGCGCTGAAAAGATCCTTATGAAAAACAAAGGTCAAGAAATTCATTTGGTTGGTAAAGTTGCTACTGTTAAGACCCATCAGAAGGTCAAGAAACAACAGAAGAAAAAGCAACTTGGGCCTACCAAGAAGGAAACCAAGAAAGTAATCAAGATCAAAGGGAAATGCTTCCTTTGTGGTGAAAAGGGACATTGGAAAAGAAATTGCCCAAAGTCCCAGAATAAGAAGGTAGAAGGTAATATTAATTATCTTGAAACATGTTTTCTGGCAGATTCTACAGATTCTTGGATCATAGACTCTGGAGCCACTAATCATGTTTGTTATTCCTTACAGGGTTCCAAGAAAGGAGAAAGCTGAATAAAGATGAAATCAACTTGCGCTTGGGCAATGGAACGTTAGTGTCTGCAAGTGCAATGGGAGATATTAGAGTTATTTTAGATTCTAGTAAGCATTTAGATTTAATAGACGTTTATTATGTACCTCAATTCAAGAGGAATTTAATTTCAGTTTCTTGTTTAAATAAATTTGGATATTCGGTTACTTTTAATAAAGCTTTTATTATTAGTAAGAATGACAAAATTATTTGCAAAGGTACATTGGAAAACGGTCTATTCTTTTTGCATAGAAATATCTCTCACTCGTTAGACACAGAATTAACGGAACCTAATCATAAAAGAGTAAAATTATCAAAAGATGAAACCTACCTTTGGCATTTACACCTAGGTCATATTAACCTTAATAGGATTAAAAGATTGGTATGTTACAGACCTTTAAGTGACTTAAAGGTTGATAATCTACCAACTTGTGAATCTTGTTTGGAAGGTAAAATGACCAAAAGGCCGTTCACAACCAAAGGTGCAAGAGCCACTGAATGTTTAGGATTAATACACACTGATGTATGTGGTCCTATAAGCATTCAGGCTACAGGTGGATATGAGTACTTCATCACCTTCACAGATGATTACTCGAGATTTGGCTATATGTATCTCATGAGACATAAGTCGGATGCTTTTGACATGTTCAAAGCATTCAAGGCTGAAGTAGAAAATCAACTTGAGAAACACATAAAAATCTTGAGATCTGATCGTGGTGGAGAATATCTATCTGGTGAGTTTCAGCAATATCTTATTGATAAAGGGATAGTTTCTCAGTTTTCTACACCAGGTACACCTCAATAAAATTGGGTGGCAAAAAGGAGAAATAGAACTCTTTTAGACATGGTTAGGTCAATGTTGAGTTATTCAACACTTCCTATTTCTTTTTGGGGATATGCTCTACAAACTGCAATATACATTCTAAACGCTGTACCATCTAAGTCGGTTCCTGAAACACCATATGAGTTGTAGACTAGGCAAAAGCCTAGTTTACAACACTTGAGGATATTTGGTTGCCCTGCACATGTGTTAAAAGGAAAGATAGAAAAGATGGAGTCCCGTTCGGAAACATGTATAATTGTGAGGTATCTAAAAGGAACTAAAGGATATTATTTCTATAGTCCTTCAGATCTAAAAGTATTTGTTTCAACAAATGCTTCATTTCTAGAAAAGGACTATATGAATAATTTTGTGCCCAAAAGTAGAATTGTCCTGAATGAGATGCCAGGAGATACAATTCCACAAGAGGTTTTACAACCTAGCCCAATTGTAAGTTCCACTCCAACATAAAATCAACAACCTACTATTCCTCGTTGTAGTGGGAGGGTTAGTAAACAACCCGAGAGATACATCAGTTTGGGAGAATCAGTGGAGAATCTCCCGGACGATGATAATCCCTACACTTATAAGGAAGCAATGGAGGATGTTGATTGTCGTCATTGGCAAAAGGGAATGCAATCTGAGATTGAATCCATGTTCGATAACAAAGGATTGTCCCTTGTAGACTTGCCTAAAGGGATAAAACCCATTGGGTGCAAGTGGGTATACAAGAGGAAAATATGTATGGATGGAAAGGTGGAAACTTTTAAAGCTAGATTGGTAGCTAAAGGTTACACACAGAAAAAAGGTATCGATTACGAGGAAACCTTCTTTCCTGTGGCCATGCTTAAATCCATTAGGATACTCTTATCCATTGCAGCATCTTTAGATCTAGAGATTTGGCAAATGGACGTCAAGACAACTTTCCTTAATGGAAATCTTGACGAAAGCATCTATATGATGCAACCAGAAGGATTCATTGAAAATGGTCAAATGGAAAAGGTATGCAAGTTGCAGAAATCCATATATGGATTAAAGCAGGCATCCAGATCCTGGAACATAAGGTTCGATCAAGCTGTAAAAGGTTTTGGATTTATTCACAATCTTGACGAACCTTGTGTATATAAAAGGATAAAGGGTGACAAGTTGGTTTTCCTAATTATTTATGTTAATGATATACTACTCATTGGAAACGATGTAGGTGTATCAGTAAAAGAATGGTTAGCAAAACAATTTGATATGAAGAACTTAGGAGAAGCTAGTTTTATTCTAGGTATCCAAGTAATAAGGGATAGAAAGAATAAAACAATTGCATTATCCCAAGCTTCATACATAGACAAAATATTGTCTAGGTTTTCCATGCAGGATTCCAAGAAAGGTATGTTACTTTTTAGACATGGAATCAAACTTTCTAAGGAACAAGTTCCTAAGAATCAGCATGAAGAGCAATTCATGAGTAAAGTTCCATATGTCTCGGCAGTTGAAAGTCTCATGTATGCAATGCTCTGCACTAGACCAGACATTTGTTTTGTTGTTGGCATAGTTAGCAGGTTTCAATCGAAACCTGGTCTTGATCACTGGATGACATTCAAGCATATTTTCAAGTATCTCAAGAGAACAAGAGATTATATGCTTGTATACTCTGGAGGGGATTTAATTCCCATTGGATATACAGATTCTGATTTCCAGTCGGATTCTGACTCCAGAAAATCCATATCAGCATCTGTGTTTACTATAGGAGGAGGAGCAGACATATGGAGGAGTATCAAGCAATCATGTATTGCTGATTCCACCATGGAAGCTGAGTATGTTACTGCATACGAAGCTGCCAAAGAGGCTGTTTGGCTCCACCAATTCTTGATTGACTTGGAAATAGTTCCTAATGCGAATAAGCAGATCACTATTTACTGTGACAACAGTGGAGCAGTGGCTAATTCGAGAGAACCAAGAAGTCATAAGAGAGGTAAACACATTGAAAGGAAGTATCATCTTTTAAGGGAGATTGTGCATAGGGGTGACGTGACAATGACCAAAATCGCGTCAACAGAAAATCTAGGGGATCCTATCACAAAGGCTCTACCTCAGAAGAGTTTTGATGGGCACCTAGAGAACATGGGAATGAGAGATATGACACACTTGCTATAGCGCAAGTGGGAGATTGTTGGGATTATGCCCAATAGTAAGAGTGTAATATTGTAATTGACAATCTTTTCATATTAATAAAGTGATTTCTGGTTTTACAAAACCTTATAGCATTTATAATGATAATTGTCAAAGTAAATAATCATGAGGTCAAAAGACTATGAGAAAGAAAGAATTGTTCGTACATCTGGATATGTATGAGGTAGACATAATTCTTTAGTTGGTCTTGAATAAAAGTTCACAACTTAAATTAAAGGTTAGGCACCTTTATCTTGATAAAGTTGTAGAATTCTTTTGCTGGCATTTGAGTGGGATCAAATGAGTTATGATGAGTTTAAAATCATCGAAAGGGTCTTCGAGTAAAAGAATCTAGTGCACTGGGTGCATTAAACATGATCACAATGAAATATTTTATCTAGAACCGTCAATAGATACATGTCTTTTCATTTTGAGGACAATCAGAGAGTCTATCTTAATCCTGATATAAATGATGGACTTATGATTGCAAGTGTTATCATTTGAGCTAGCAATGAGTACGATTATATAGCATAGTCTATCCTCGATAGTTTGGTGGTATTCATATGTTAATCGATAGAGGACTTCATTTATAGATATGGACATTGTGACTCAATTTATTGAATGGGAGTATAATATTATCATATGGATATTTTGAGGTATTGGATATTAAATCTCAACGTTGAGTTTTCGATAATGTCTATTGAAAACATGGCTTCTAGACAAGTCAAAATATCCAAGTTCAAAACGTGGTCATATGAGTAAATATGATAACTAGGAGAGCTATAGGCGGTCTATGAGCTTTTGGCGATTACTGATATTATACACGAGGATACACTATCTCCAATAAGATTGTCTAGGGTATGAATGAGAAACATCTTCTTATTCTATCTCTATTTTAGAGTTCAATTTTAGCTCTTTAGTAGAATGAGCCAAAATTAATAGATCGGACCTAAGTGAATCATTTATTGATTGTAATTAGGTTATGTCTATTGAAGCTTAAATTTAGATAGCCCGCCAAGATCCCCAATCCACACGGACTTGCATGGATCACTTGATATATTCTACCGGACTAATTTATAGGTCCATCTAGAATTGTATTTAATATATTAAGATATAATTTGCACATTATTTATTTAATGGGCTGCTCAAATTATATTAATATATTAATGAGAGGCATGTGGGCTTGTTTCTTTTAGTACGAATGGGTCTGGTTCACATGTGTGCTTTTATTTAAAGCATGAATGGATTAAATAAAATAAGAAAATAATATTTGGCGCATATTTTTTGTTTGTGGGCGGCAAGGCTATAATAATAGCCTAAAATATTATTTTATTTTATTGTTTGATTAAATGGAAATTAATTAATTATTTAATTAAAAATCAAAAAAAAATTCTGACGAGGAATTATGTTTCCTAGTAGTATACTATTATAGTAGTTTAATAAATATAAAAGACTTAATTTGGTAAGTAGATAAATAAAGAATTTATTTATCTAATCAAATAAGGAAGTCTTTAATATAATCACAAATACACTATTTGAGTTGGCTTAGGAGTCTTGGTGTGGAAAAGAATTTTTTTTTGAAAAATGATTCTTTGTCACCAAGTAAATCCACCTAGAGATAGGATTTTTGCCCACCAAGTAAAGCCTCTTTAGGAAAGGATTTGTATACCTATATATATTATTAATTTCGGAATTAATAGTGATAAAAAAAAGTTTTTTTTAGAGAAATAATTTTTTATTCTCTTGCTTTTGAATAAAAAAAAATACCAACTCTAGAACATAGTGAAAATTCGGCCAAGAGGAAGAGCGAAAGATAGTTCTAAATTCGATAGTGCACTTGCAAGCCTTTACATAAAAAGGTTTTGTGCACACTTTCAATTTAGGTTCACGCGAGTTTCAATCATAACGATTGTGAATTCAAAAGTGACTGGAACGATCGTTCTAGGCTCTTGGAGTTTTTGTGATTAACGATCATGAAAGAAGATTTCATTTTTCCATTCTCAGGTACGCAATTCAAAGAATAGGGAGACCACGCTCCTAGGTGATTCACGTTCGTGATCGGATTGGAAGATCTTGCGGATTACCATCGACGCTAAGTCAATCGGATCACGCGACAAGAGGTATGATATCTTTTGAATATATGTATGTTTAACTAATTAAAGGGTTAAGGTTCAAATATTGGAAAGATTTTAAACTATACTAAAAAAATTTAGTCTCGCTTCCGCTGCGTTTTCGTATTTTTCTGTAGAGAAAGGAGGAGGGAAATTGGAAGGAAGGGTATTTTCGGGAAATAGAAATGTGGGTTATGTTTGTAGCGATTAATCCCATAAGCGAGAGATGAAGCTATGAAGGGATCTAGAGGGGCCATAACCCCCTACAACCTTTTGGAAAATCTTCTATTAGTCCTCATATTTTGTTAAAAAGAAAAGAATTTATATTTATTTCTTATAAAATGAAAATTACTAGTTAGGTTATGTTTGAGATTGCTTTTACTTGAGAAATAATCATTTATTTTTCAAGTTTTGATCAAATAGGTGTTTGGTAAACTTCCCAAAAATAGCTTATTTTACAATTTGTTCCTTCAATAACCAGCTTATGAGAAGTTGGTTGAGAGTTGCGTTTTGAAGCATAAGCTAACTTATTGTTTATGCAATATCCAGAATACCCCCACTATTTTAATAAAAAACAATATTACCCTTATATTTAATAATATAATAAAAAAGTAAAAAGTAAAAATATGAAAATATAAATAAAATAAAAAATTGATCGGGAATGGTAGCCACTGCCGTGGTGGCCACCACCGAAGTTGGAGGCCGGAGGAGATCCCTCCCCGACCACCACCTCCGCCGACGCGGCCTCGCCTCCCTCGCAGCCACCGCCTCCATGCGACAAGATACCATCAGCTCCATGTCACTGACCTCGCCAACCTGACCTTCTCTCTCAAATCTCCCCCGCTTCTAAGTCTCCTCCGGTTAAGAGCGTAGCCGGTTCGACTGCGGAGGTTCTTTGCGGACTGAACAAAGGAGATGTGGTGGATCAGTCCACCTCCCGCGGCCTGCGCGAAGTTGAACGAGCAGCCAGCGGTTAGGCATGGGGTGGCAGCGGCGGCGGCGGGTAGGGTTTCAAGCAAACCGGGTCGAAGTCACGGGTCGGGTATGTTTTAGGCATCTAGTCTGCAATGAGTCCAATCCCCAAAGCTATTTGAAAAGCCCATTTGCTTAAAAATATTAGTACAAACACATTAAAATGATGTCTATTTTTTTCATTTCATCAAATAAACATTCCACATTTTCAAAAGAAAAGCAATTTTACAATTTAGTTTCCCAAACATCTACCCACTTTTTTTGCTAAGTTAATTATTTTTAAAGTTAAACTATAAACAGATTATTTTTTTAAAAAAAAAAAAAACAATCCCAAACTAGGGATGGGCGTGGGGCCCCATTGGGGCGGGGGAGGGTACCCCCACCCCCATCCCCATTTATGAAACCTCCCCCCATCCCCGCCCCCAAACCCCATTTGGGGGAAGTGGGGATGGGGGTGTTTGGGGGAGATTCCCCTACCCCCACCTCGTCCCCCATTTCCCCCATTTTTAATCCTAATATTTTGCAATCCGAAATTTATAATTCTGAATTCGAAATTCGATGATTCCAATCCTACAAATCACCATGTTTCGATATTCAATCCATATAATTGTCCAAAATTAATAGAAATAACTATAGTAATTTAGTATTACCCATAAAAGCTAAAACAAATTCACAAAAAAACTAAGTACATTCAACTGTCAGATAGTCAATTAGTGGTGAAATAAAAAATAATAAAGTTAAAGTTATTTTTTTTTTAAATATTAAAAATATTTAAATATATATATATATATTATACATATGGAAAATGGAAGAATGGGGATCCCACCCCCTATTTAAAGAAATGGGGAAATGGGGAAATGGGGGTGGGGGTAGGTCCCCCCACCCCCATCCCCATTTAGGTTTTAGGGGTAAAATTTACCCCCACCCCCGCCCCCAAACCCCATATGGGGGTAAAATTTGTCCCCAAATGGGGGTGGGGGCAAATGGGGATGGGGTCCCGTGGGGGAAATGCCCATCCCTATCCCAAACATGCCTTTGTCTTTCAAGCTTTGATTAAATTTGAAATTCTTACTTCGCCTTTGCTTGCCCGTAAGATCCGATAAACTCTTTACCGGACCTCTTCCACAATTGAAGGGATGTAAAAAATAAAAAATTAGCAGGCAACGAGGTTGTCTCCTGATTGAGCAACACAAACTGACAAACGGTAAACTGCTTGGTGTTGTTCTTTGCTTTCTCCGTTATTTTCTGATTTTCCTGTCCCCACAACTCAGAAATCCAAACGCAGGCTCTTCAAATTTACAGCCATTCCAATGCCCACAAATTCCAACTCTTTATCCGTACATTTCATCCCCAACCCATAAAATTTAACGCCTCATCAATCAAATTAAAAAATAAATAAAAATTACCCTCCTCCTCCATCTTCTTCTTCTGGTCTCTGCTTCTTTTTTGGGTGGTGATCTTCTTCTTTTTTCTTTTTTCTTTTTTTAATAAAGTTTTCTCCAAAAGTAAATGGCTCTTCATTCAACTGCATTTGGCTGCTTCACTGGTTCTGTTTCTTCTTATCCTACCAACTCATCCAACAACTTCAGTCTCACTTATTCTACCATCAAAGTGCCCTCCTTTGTTTCGTTTCCTCGGTTGAATTTCAAAGGTAGCTACTTCTTTTTTCTTTTTTTGGACTTCAATTTTGAATCGATCTAGTGTTATGGCATGTGGGTTTACTTTTTTGCTTGGATTCTTTGCTGCTATGTATAGATTATATATTTATAGGTATCGGTGAGTGAGTGTTAAGCTGATCTTCAAGTAATTTCTACATATTTTGAGGAAATAATAACAGTCAATTCTTATTATTGGTTTGTTTTACATGTAATGTAATGTTGTTGAAGCTAACAATGAGAATGTATGCACAAGTTACCATTAAATCTTTTTGAGAACAAATTCATGGGGAGAGTTGTTATGCATTCAAGAACTGAAATTCTTAATCAAAATTTGAACTTGATTTCATTTTTTGTGTTTCACCAAATGTTGTAATTTTCACCTTACATGAAACATGCTTGAAAGGATTAACTGAAATTTTATTTAAGGAAATATATCCGAGAATCGATTTATTTGTGTGTATCATCTTTGGTTTCATATCTATACATGAGTAGGTTATGTTCATGATAAAGTTTCTGCCTTGCAAATTTTAGAATCACTACATACAACAGGACTGCTGAGTTTATGTGAAAATTGAAAATGAAGAGACTGCGGTTAATAGTGTAACTTGATTGTAAGAAATTTGAACAAAGTTTTTTGTCTCCAAGTGAAAGAAACTTCAGATGAGGCTAGTTGTCACAGTTTCACATTGGATAGGAATGGGTTAAGTTTGCGCTTATTAGAGATTGAGGTTGTGCGATACCACATAACAAGTTAGTGTTTTTGGTTGGTTGTAACCTGCAAATGCTCTTGTGACAAGCGGTATTAAAGCATGCCAAAACTCTTGAGGTAACGATATGACAATTTTATATCCAGAGCAATATTATGACAGACTGAATATTCATATGTTTGCTTTAAGGTGTCGTGGTATGAAAATGCAAAGTATGTAATTTAGGAAATATATTCATTCAAATTTTATGACTGTGTGCTATTATCATTAGGATTTAGGAATCGAATAACAAACAAATTATTCATTTACTATTTATATAATTGTTTGGTTACTTTCCACACTCACGAATCAAAATCTTATAGAGTGACTTTGTGTGATCTATTATTCACTATCTTACTTCTATGTACCATGCTGATTTTACCTTGTTTAACTTTTATGAATGCTAGTCAATGCATTCTCAGGTGATGGGGTATCTGAAACAAAGGAATCTCCGCTCGTGGTTTGTTTTGGGGAAATGCTGATTGATTTTGTCCCAACTATTAATGGGCTTGCATTGGCTGAGGCACCGGCATTTAAGAAAGCTCCAGGAGGTGCACCTGCTAATGTTGCTGTCGGCATTGCTCGTCTAGGGGGTTCATCAGCTTTTATTGGCAAGGTACAATCATTTTATATAATCATTGTTAAACCCATGCCAACTTATGTTGTGTGGCATTACTTAGCAAAATGAACGTACTTAGCAAAATGAACATTGCGCGTGATTGGATCATATCGTAATTAAATACATAATAAGTCCTTTCTAGATATCAACTGAATTCAGATTTGCATCTCCTGTTTTAGTTTATCACCCTCTTTATCGGTGAACTCTTGTATGTCTACAAATTTTACCGTTTAACAATTATACTATCAGGCTTTGCCCCATTCTGAAAACTGTGGAAGTTACAACTTACACTGCCTACTAGCATATGCAAAATGAAATGGTAATCTTGTACTCTTTGAGTCTCAGTTATGCTAAGTTGATTACTGATCAGAAGATGATTTATAACTAATCGTATGCATTCTAATGAATCTTCATGGGGAGGTTCACACATTGATATCAAAATAGTTAAATATGTGTCTTGATTTTGATATTTTCCAAATGGAAATATTTGTATTATCTCATTTCATTTAATGTATAAAAAATTGATGTATTCAAGAGTCAAGACCTCATCTGACCTTTCTATACAATCAAAAAGAAAGAATTCATTTTGACATACCCAGGATATGAATCAATGTTCTTGCATGTGTCTGTCAGTCTTTTTATATTTTCTCCGATATTTAATGTTGTGCGTGATTTGCTCAGGTTGGTGAAGATGAATTTGGTTACATGCTTGCTGATATATTAAAGGAAAACAATGTGAATAGTGATGGGATGCGTTTTGATCCCGGTGCACGAACTGCTTTAGCATTTGTTACACTGAGGAGTGATGGAGAACGTGAGTTCATGTTTTATCGTAATCCCAGTGCAGATATGTTGCTTCAAGAAGCTGAACTTGATTTAGATCTAATCAGGAAGGTATGCAAGTTTTCTACAAGTTTCGGTCTAACGAACAGGAAAAGAAAAAATAGTTATTTTCAGCACTGAAAGAACCCAATAAGACAACATATATCTAGGTGACAGATTTAGGTATTTGATTAGTTAGTTGGTAAATGGTTCAACTTCATTTTAACAATATTCAATTAGGAATGATCTGCAAATAGTTTTCTAGACGACATTCTGTTTCACCAACATTAGCATTTCAGTTCATAATCTTTAGAGGTGGCCGCGTTTGGCACCTATTATCCATGTGTGATGACTTGTTACATATAGATATGAATAACCTTAGTATTTTCCGCTTCTTCTTCACCAAAAATATCTGCTCCTTGATTTGATTTTCTGATTTTCTGTGGCAGGCAAAAATTTTTCATTATGGTTCTATAAGTCTAATTACAGAACCGTGCAAGTCAGCGCACATTGCTGCAGCAAAAGCTGCAAAGGATGCTGGTGTGGTTCTGTCCTACGACCCCAACCTAAGGCTTCCGTTATGGCCCTCTGCAGAGAAAGCAAGGGAAGGGATTCTCAGCATTTGGGAAACAGCTGATATTATCAAGGTTGAATTTTTTCTAATCTATTTCTTTAACAATGATCGATATTAAAAGGAAATTTCCCCTCTGAGTATAACAATGAAATAAATGTTCAGATAAGCGAAGAAGAGATTTCTTTTCTAACCAAAGGAGAAGATCCAAATAATGATGAAGTTGTTCATAAACTATTCCATCCAAATCTTAAGTTGCTCCTAGTCACTGAGGGTCCTGACGGTTGCAGGTATTACACCAAGGTAAGTCCTCAAATCTGCTCTTTTAACATTCTTTTAAACTTATATATTTGAGTTTCTGTGCATGCATTCGCATTAGTTCTTCAGAATATCTGTAGATGGAAGCTTCGCAAAATATTCATAGAACAAGAAATTACATAGAAGATTAAGAAGAGGATGTAGTTTATTGGGAAAATAATAGAAGTATCTCAAAATCCTCTTCATGAGAAATCATTAAATTGTACCATTCTTGCTTTGAAAGTGTACAAAATTTTTACGAAACCTTTTCTTTTTTAAGCTAGATAAGTATTAGTAAGACACTAGTGATGCATGACTTGATATCCGAGTTCCAACTTATCATAAATCTTGGAAATGGGAATGCGTAAGCTTCATGATTGAATTCTCCATGGCCTGAGAATTAAACTGTCTTGAGTCTTACCAGAGCTCGGATGAAAGACACTTAATTATCAGTTTCAGCTTCAACCATCGACGTGGCAGACTTGATCTTTATGTTTCTTAACTATTAGCCAGGCATTTGTCTCTAATTGATATCTGAGAGAATTGGAAACAATCAAAATTTCTCTAGTCAACTCTACTGTTCAATCACATACTGAAATGCATCTCTTCATAGGTTTTGGCATTCCTCAAAATCCACTGAAAAAGTTATCTGTAATTAAAGCAGATACAAAGGGGTTCTTAGATCAAATTGATAAATGTAGCTTATGCATGTAACATGTTACATAATGTATTGTATACCAATGTTTTTTCACAAGCATGACAATTCATTTATTTCTAGCTATTAGAAATCTATGACCGAGTTTACTATATGTTTCCAGGATTTCAGTGGGAAAGTCCAGGGCTTAAAGGTGGATGCCGTTGACACCACTGGTGCAGGGGATGCTTTTGTAGCTGGAATGTTATCACAACTAGCTGTCGATCTCTCATTGCTCGAGGTACTATCCAATCTAATTCAGATAACAGTACTTTTTACTTTTTACTTTCTTGATCCTTCTTTTCTGGTTTGATCCCTACTAGTTTATATTAACAATATGACCATACCTTCATTTCAAACTTCTCCAATCTATTAGCAAAAATTTCCAGTTGATTCCCCCCACATACCCAATTGTTCTCCTGATGACTAATTTCTGAATTTGTTATGAAAGTTTCGAAATGTCACTTTCCTGCATCCGTCTTGTTGAATTTGCACATATATCATTCCCTCTGGTTGATGCAACAGAGTATATAATAATGTGGTGTTGTATCTGGTTTCATCTTGTAGAAAGAAGACCAGCTGAGAGATGCTCTCAGGTTTGCCAATGCCTGTGGTGCATTGACTGTCATGGAAAGAGGTGCGATTCCGGCTTTGCCAACTAGAAAAGCTGTGTTGAATGCCATCTTCAAGTCTGTATCATAGAGAATTCTTCTTCAAATCTTTGAGTGTATCCTACCCCTTCCATGTGTTATGAGATTTATCTTTATCTTTGAATCTGCATGCTGATTATTGTTTTCTGTATGTCCATGCCAGAAAAAAAAAATAATGTGAGTACTAATGAGTATTATCTATCATGTCTTTTGTATTATCCTATGTTTGAATGTGGAATTACATGACAATAATACAAGAATGTTCGTCACTGTTCCGAAATTTCATCTTATTTGATGTGGTATATGAGTTTTTGCAGTGTCACATTATATTCATTTGCCAACTAGATCAATTTACAAAACAAGAATGACGTGGCAAGTGATGTGACATTTTAAGGGCAAGATTAGGTTGGACAATTGATTTCTGGAATAATAATTCCAATCCTTTCTCGTCTAAGCTTTGATCGGTTTTAAATGAAACAATTTCAAAAGTCAATAGAAAATTAAAATTATCAAGTTTTATAAAATATGGGCATAAGAATAAACATGAATATGACTATTTTAAGGACTCATAATCTCGATTAAATTAGAGACCAATATTCCGATCCCTAATATATTTTTTAATTTATCAACAAATAATTGAAATATTTCCTTAATTCAAATTAAAATCTATATATTCATTTAGTAAAAAGTTTCGGATCTCACCTAGTCCTCTGTTATAAGTAATTAATCTAAATAGGTTTTGTCAATTTGGTGGTAAAATTTGCATCCACTAATAATATCCAATCCAATCAGAATTTAATCCAATTTTAAATACTAATCCAATCTATCCAATGAACCAACTAGGGGTGGGCACCCAAAGAGTCCAAAAAGTTTCTAGCACCTTTTTGAGGGCCCATTGTAAGATTATCACCGTTTTAATAAGTTATGTTTAAAAGACACATATTATAGTGAACGGACAAAAATACCTCTAAAAGCATTTCCACGTCAACTATTTTGAAAACTTATGTTTCATTTTTAGTTTTTCACTTTTCATTTTACAGAAAGGTAGAGAGAGAGAAGTTACACAACGGCTCAAAGCATCCAAGCAACCGAATTTCGACAGTAGACGGCAAGGATTTTTTTTTTTCCATTTCCATTTCGATTCCGAATTCGATCAAAAACAAGGTATGCAACTTCAACGATTTGATTTTGAATACCGATTTGATTGTGTTTTATTGGGTTACACATTTGTTTTGTATTTTTGCATTGTTAGCTCTTGTTTCTAGGGTTTTTAGTTTTACACTCGGTTTCTGGTTTCTATAGTTGTGTTTGGGGAAGACGATGAACAGTAACGAAGAACAATAAATAAGTTAGTAAAAGTCTCAGAGCATGTTAATAGTATCGGAAATCTTATACAAAAGTCTCAGAATCTGTTACAAAAGTCTCAGACATATTCCTAGAAGTCTCGAAGTAGTATTACAAAAGTCTCGGACAGTGTTAGAAAAATCTCGGATAATGTTACAACTTTAGTAACATTGTCTTCTGAGACATTGTCCGAGACTTTTGTATAAAATTTTCGAGACTTTTTTCCGAGACTTTGAATAGGCTATAGTGTCCGAGACTTTTATAACAGGTTCCGAGACTTTTGTCCGAGACTTTTGAATAGGCTACAGTGTCCGAGTCTTTTATAACATGTTCCGAGACTTTTGTTGAAGAGGTCTAAGACTTTTGCTTAAGATGTCTGAGACTTTTGTTAAAGAAGTTCGAGACTTTTTTAATTAAGTCCGAGACTTTTGTAATTCTTACCGAGACTTTGTTATATTGTTTCTAGACTTTTTTGTTAAATTTTCCTGACATTAATTTGTAATGGTTGTGAATTTCAGATGAGGAATACTCAGAATTTGAGGGTCTGTTTAAAAATTCCCTAAGCCGATTGGTATGATGCCAAGATTACTCACCACAACCACATGGAAAACATCCAAGTAATTGATGAGGCACTTGATCGAATAGGGGAAAATGCCACTGAAGAGCGAGAGATGTATCAGCAGTCATGTTTTGGCCATTTTTAAAGCATGCAACGAGGAATGCGGTTTTTCTGTGGTATTCTACATCGGTTGTTATTACGTGAGTTACACTAAGACGGACCCAGTGATGAGATGAGGTTTACGTTGGGTCTGCGTAGCATCTGGTCTTCTAGGGTGGATTTTTGTTTGATCACCGGGTTGAAGTTCGAAGCCATCCCGGAGATGGAGCTTATTGAGGATGTCCTAAATGGCATACACCACAGGTACTTCGGTGGTCGAGATGCGGTCACTTTTGCTGAACTTGAAGCAAGGATTGAACAGGGTTAATGGATAGAGCAATTCGATGCAGTGAAGCTATGTATACTTTACATGTTGAATTGTGTTTTGATCAGAGCGGAAGAGAGGGCTTCAATCTTTAGATGGCAGTTGTGCCTTGTTGATGACTTGGAGGCGTTCAATGCGTTCCTGTGGGGGTTCGCATGTGTACAAATACTCCATAGTTCGGTTCAAAAGGGCAATTCTCAAAATGCAGCAGAGATACAACATTTTCAGGTTCACATATGCACTACTGGTGAGCCTCTTAATTTATTTACTGAGTTGTTATGTTTTCCAACTAACCAATTATATTTCTGTTGGATTTGTTGTAGGTTTTTGCCTTTGAAGCTATTCCAGCCCTTGCCACGCAATTCGCGACTCCCAGGGCAGTTGAAGAGCCATTCTCGCGTATTCTGAATTGGGAGTTGACTCAATAACCGTGGGGGTAGAAATTGGATAATATTTTCACTGCAAAGGTAATAATCTAGTTAGTACACTTCTGAATATAATTCTGATTCCAAGTTTCTGATGTCACGTTTTTTTTATATATAATATTTCAGATGTACGCGGAAGCAGAATTGACTGCCACAGAAGCGAATAGGGGTAAACGGTACTACCAAGGGATAGACGAGATAAGCAATCTCGTCTCTGATCCTGATGATAAGGCGATTATGCTTGGAGGGAGGGTGATATGTCACCGTCTCTCGAAAATGTTGGGGAGTTGAGAGCGGCAGACATAGACACACCGACTGGATCCAGATCCCTTACATCCGAGCAGTAGAGTACTGTCCCTGCTACATCGAGTAGTGTCCCTGCTGCACCTGTCATCCATATGTTTATATTGTTAATTGTTTTATGGTTTTGCAAAACATTCATATATGTACATCCAGTGGGTGACTAGGTTCAGTGATGTCGAGACACCAACGGAACCGTGGGATGTGCTGAATCACACTTGGGAGGAGGACGCTCTTGTTTGGGCCCACGGTCTCAAACTTGGATGTCGGCCATGGCACGAGGTTGACATGTTGAGTATATTGGAAATGAAATTGGAAATTCGATTTGTTATTTCAACGTATCTTACATAACTTTTCATTGCAATGTAGCTTTTGGTGCCGTGCAACGTCGGAGGGTATCTTTGTATTATGGCTAATATTGATCTCGTTAAGCGGTCGATCCACCTTTACGATCCGTTAATTCAGAATGTTCCATTTGAGCATAGGAACAAGCAGCATGTCTGCTTACGGTGGTTATTACCATCGACGTTGTCACAGGCCGGAGTTTATACAAACAGAAAGAGTGACCAGCAGCAATGTAAGGTGGATGCCGCTAAGATACATATGGCCATAACCATAAAGTCGCATGTGCCACAACAATCAACGGGGGAAGTTAAAAGTGAAATCACATCTTTCATGTCAATTGAAATCACATTGTTGATTTAGTGCAAATTGAATCTGTTGTCATTTTTTATTAGAGGTAACTGTGGTCCCCATACGCTACAGTTGATCGAGCACACAGTGGCACGAAAGAAGAAGTTTGAGTGGAAAGATGCTCAGATGGAGCGTAGACGGTTGAAGATGGACGTTGAAGTTTTTTGTAACTCCAAAGCTTCCAACTAAACACCATTTGGCATATTTTTTTGGATGTACATGTGTGCGTTGTGGTTAATTTTTTAGGATGTACATGTATATTTTATTGGATGTACAGTATAGCATTGTAGTTGGGAACATAATTTTTTGAATGTACACACTGTTGGTATAATTTTTTTGAACTCAATAAAAGGCATCAGGAACATATAAACAAAAGTCTCGAACATATTAATGAAAAGTCTCAGAACCTATAAACAAAAGTCTCAGACATGTTAATGAAAAGTCTCGGAAACAAAAGTCTCGGACATGTTAATGAAAAGTCTCGGAATCTATAAACAAAAGTCTCGAACATACATATTAATGAAAAGTCTCAGATATACATGCAAACAAAAGTCTCAGACCTCATAAATAAAAGTCTTGAAACGTAGAAATGAAACAATCTCAGTCTCTCTACTTTCAATTCAACCAACCTACATGTATTAATTTTATAATCATGAATCATAGTATGTCAATGACCAAGTAAATGTAAATAAAGATATAGCATTTTTATGATAAAATTTCTCTTTACATATAAAAGTGTCTTCATTTATTCTGGATTTCTGTCTCCTTGGTCGGGCATGCTTGTTTGTTGTGCCTGATTTGGTGGCACACCCTACACTTACAACGATGTTGGTCAGGGACAGTTTAGGTACTGCTGTCTGCAAGCCCCGGAGGGTTAGTACAATGCCTACTATTGTGTCCGGTTAGTCCACATCTTCTACACTTCTGTGTGGATGTCCTCTCTGATACAGAGGGAAATCGATTCTACTGCGGGCGACCCGAACAAGCTTGTTGTTTGTCCTTTTTTTATTGTGGAGGTTACACGTTGTCTTATGTCTTCAGGCACTTACCAAGTATTAGGATGCCCCACTAGCATGATAGACACTGAATATGCATCCACAAGTGTTTCCCTCTTGTAGTAGTCTGCACATAGGGAAGTGTAATCCAAGTTTCGCTCACTGAAATAATGGAACAAAACAAGTTAAATTCATAGCAAAATATGAGAAACTTCATAATTCTTCACATAATTCAACTTACCTAGCCGCTGCAAGTGCATGAGAACATGGTAGATAATCCAGCTAGAATTTCTTACACGTGCAAGTTTTATGCAACAAGTTAACCGGTCACTGCTCTCCTTTCAATTTTATCCAAGAATATGTTCCAATCAACATGAGTTACGGTCATGTAGTTACATTTTCCAATACGTTTCGAGATTTTTAACTGTACAGCGTCAGTTAGTTGGTGAAGCATGGACTGTGCAGCTTGATGACGGCTGTAATACCATCATTGCAACATATCCATTATGAACTCAGCCAACGTCAACATTGGCAGTTTCTGTGCAAATCTCAAGCATGAGTTCAGGCACTCGACAGTATTGATTGTCATCAACCTATACCTTCGTTGGGGACAATGGACACGGGTCCACTTTTCTGACCTGGTATTGACAATATAATCGTATGCATTCTGGTGCAGGTTACATAACTCCTCAATGAGCCGGTTATATTTCAATTCTCGATATGATTTTGCAGCTGCAAACATTATCTGTGCTACATCGTTTCTATGGAAACGTTTCTTAATATTTACACAAAAGTGCCAAGCACATATAGTATGGGTTGTATATGGGAAGAAGCTTGCTATCCCAGCTTCTATGCTTGCATGTCGATCGGAAATGAAAACCAAATCATCAATATGACCGAAGGCCCCCTTCAAGCTATCCAAAAACCACTCAAAGAAGCGTTGTTTTCTAAATCTTTGTAACTAAAAGCTATTGCATATGCTTGTTCATTACCATCTTGTGATGTTGCCACAAACATTGTACCCCTACATCTCCCTTTTAAAAAGGTACCGAAAACCTCTGATTGAAGCCCCTAACGCCATGAAGAAATACAAAAATTTATTGTCCTCCGTGCATTGCTATTCTGTGATTGTGCCAGGATTTTGTTGTTCCAGAACATAACCAAAGGATGGCAGATATTGGAACGTTTCTTCATACGATCCATAGGTCAATGCCAATGCATAACTCATGGTAGTGTGAGCCTTACTGTACATAACTTGGATGTCAAACATTTTTTTCATATCCGTCATTATGTCTTTAAGTCGCATTATTAGACCATTGTGTTGTTGGAGTCTATGGGCGATTACTTCACCAATTATGACCGCACTAGCCTGTCGGTGGCGACGGTGGACCCCTTCCAAGGGACAACTGTGTTCACTTTGAAAACTTCTTACTTGAAAGTATGTGCCTTCATCTCTCCTCGCCGCTTTTAATTTCCATTTACAATTTACAATCTTGCACACCAAATGTAGAACCGACTTATTAGACATTTTCACCTTCCATTCAAAGTTCTCCCTCATTGCATGAAGACCTACTAACCTTTTTAAATCACTTTTTTTTGGAAAAAAATTGACCTTGTGAATCAATGTGTTGGGTTCACGTGATCTCATGGTGTTGTTCACTTGACCAAATGAATACGCTGAGGATCCGGGAATAACCCAAGTTGACTGATTATCGGAAGTTAAGAGATTAACATTTTTCAGGACATAGGATGTCCCTGACATATTCAGTGCACTACAACGAGGACGGTCACCTATATGATCATAATTAGGCTCTATATTGGGCCGTACATTCTGTTGTACATTCACCTCATATTGACAACCAAAGTAATCTTCAAAATGAGGTTCAACGTCAACTGCAAGGTCAATTGCTGGACCTTGGGGATTTCCACCATTATACGACCAACTTCGTTGTGTGAACATTTGATTATTACTGTTGACAGATGAATGATGTTGGGGATTTCCATCTAGAGGGATGCCATCACCCATCGCACCTCCACATCTCCTTTCAATTAGGCTGACACATACTTGAGGAATCACTTTATCTTCCCCTAGCATAAACTGAACATCATCATCGTTTCTTATAAATGTGGGACATGTAGTGCCAGGAACAATTGATATTGACTGTAGATCAATATTATATTTGATAGGATCATATTTCACAATGGACTGCACACGCGCCAGCAGCTCTTCAAAAGTCATATTCTTAGACACGTATAATTCTTGATTATCAGACCTAACATACCTCTGGCTTTCGTCAACTAGTTGCTCCGATCGACCGTTATGGGATATAACTATTCTAACCCGATCCATTTTCCTGTAAAAACTTAAAGTTTGTTTCATGCAATAAGTCTCGGAAAATGCTTAATATGTCTCAGATATTGTTAATAAGTCTCGGAAAATCGTTAACAAGTCTCAGACATATTAATAAGTCTCGGACAATTGTTAATAAGTCTCGGAAAACCGTTAATAAGTCTCGGACATATTAATAAGTCTCGGAAAATTGTTAATAAGTCTCGGAAAACTAAACTATCTCAAACTTCTTCTTTGGTTTGAACCTCTCTCATTGAATGAATTTTGTTATACATTCACAACCGAAAAGATGAGTGAACTTCGAGAAGGTATTGTGTGGTTATACCTTCTCTAAGATCACTCACCATATCGGTTGGTGAATAACAAAATTCACACAATGAGCTGGAGGCACAGTGGAAACATATATAGACAACCAAAGAAAATTAAAGTCTCGGAGGGTTTTCCCAAAGTCTCG
This sequence comes from Dipteronia sinensis, assembly GCA_033220585.1. Lineage (NCBI taxonomy): Eukaryota > Viridiplantae > Streptophyta > Magnoliopsida > Sapindales > Sapindaceae > Dipteronia > Dipteronia sinensis. The sequence goes on along the minus strand of CM065639.1, from coordinate 26,727,181 downwards.
GATTTATACATGTTCCGAGACTTTGTGAAAAATTCCCGAGACTTATTACAACAATGTCCGAGACTTTTAAAAACATGCCCGAGACGTATTCCAACAATTTCCGAAACTTTTAAAATCATGTCCGAAACTTTGAAAAACAATGTCCTAGAATCTAAGTATATATATTTCACTATATATGCTTGAAATATTAAATATTTCAATATACTTAGTCTTAGGAAAGCAACCGAGGATCATGGATCCATGCATGCCAACAGATAAAAAGTCCGAGATTTTTAAAAACTACTCCGAGACTTTTGTAATTAATTGCATTGGACAATCATGCCTAAAAACCCTCTTGTTTTGGTTATTTTGATCAAATCTTGATCAGAATAACCAAAACAAGATGGCTATTAAACTTTTCCAATGCAATTAATCTTACAAACATTGCAGCAATCAAGCTTGCCAAGCTATGCTTGAAATATATATACTTAGATCACTTTTGATACACAATCTAAGACCTTTAAAAAAACTTGTTATCTCAAGCTTCTTCTTTGGTTTGGTTTCCTCTCATTGAATGAATTTTGTTATACATTCACAACCAACAAGATGAGTGAACTTTAACAAGGTATAGTGTGGTTATACCTTGTCGAAGATCACTCACCATATCGGTTGGTGAATAACAAAATTCACACAATGAGAGTCACAGTGGAAACAGATTTAGGCAATAAAAAAAGATTAAAGTCTCGGAGTATCAATCGAAAGTCTCGGAGGATCAAGCTTTCCGAGACTTTTGAAAACAATGTCCAACATATTAAACCAAAGTCTCGGGCATATTTACAAAAGTCTCGGAACTTATAGAACCAAAGTCTCAGATATACTAGACAAAAGTCTCGGACATATAAATGAAAGTTTTGGAAACTTATAACTGATTTTTTTTTTTTTATAAAAACAATGTTTAAAAGTCTCGGAAATGTGTCCAAAAGTCTCGGAACATGTTAACAAAAGACTTGGAACATGTTAACAAAGTATCTGAGACTTTTGGAGATAGTTTCCAAGATTTTTGAATTTTCCAGACTACAACTCAACCTAACTACCTCAACAACTTTAACAATGGAAGAAATGGGATTACCTTGATTTGTACACAAACGAACTTCAATGACTACAAAAGTCATCGAAGATGAACTTCTTACGAGTTAGAGACGAAGATGAACTTCTATGTTGGAGAAGGAGATGAACTTCGAGAAGTTGGAGTCTTGGAGATGTAGTTAGATCTGAGGTTTACAGAGCTTTTAAAGTTAGAGAGAGAACGGTAAGTTTCAGTCAACAACATAGGAAATAAGAGAGAGAGAGAGAGAGAGAGAGGAGAGAGAGGAGAGAGAGAGAGAGAGTTTCAAGCATCAACATAGGATATAGGAGAGAGTTAAAGTGAAGTCAGAGATATAATTTCAAAATGTGTAAAGAAAGGGTATTTTTGGAAGTCACTTACTTTGGTGCATTTTAAACATAACTTATTAAAGTGATGCCACTCTTGCAACACCAACGCAAAAATGTGCCAAAAACCCCTATTTCCTCGGCACCCAACCTGTCAAACCGATCAACCTGCCCAAACATAACCAATTTAAGCGGGTTAGTTTGGTTTTGTTAAAGAAAAAAACCGATTGGGTTATTTTTTTAATAACCCAATTGGTTTTGGTTGGTTTGTGGGTTGTGTTTTATCAACCCGTATAACTCAACCCAAACCATTACATACTATAATATATATATATATATATATATATATAATTATGATATAAAAAATTAAAGTTAACGTAATTTTATATTATATTTATTTCCAAGCTTACCGATTTCTCAGTTGTTTTAACCCCCTCTATATATTCTTAAAGCTATTTCATCTCATCTAAAGTTGTTTACACTAAACAAATTTGTTGATGATAAGTAACTAATTTTTTTATTATTTCGTACAACAACAAATTAAGCAATACGGTTTAGTTTATATATATATATATATATATATATTATATATATATATGTTTTATGTGTTCTACACTTGAGTTTTTTTTTTTAACAATTATTCTTATGCACTTGGGTTGAATTTATAATTATTGTTTATCTTATTGATAGTGAGTATAGCTACTTATATTGATATTATTATATTTGTTCAAATAAAAAAAATAATGTAATTATTTTCTCAAACCGCCGAACCAAACCGATATAATTGGTTTGGTTTGGGTCTCATCAAACCCAACCCAACCTAACCCAACCCATGTCCTACTGCTAGAACCAACCAGGAAAATATAAAATAATAATAATAATAATAATAATAAAAATAAATATTTAATGTTTCCACTTGTCATGCAATAACAATATCTTAACTACTGGCCTTAAAATTTGATTCAACTTTGAAGCACTTGACAGTTTACATTCTTGAGATGATCCGTACCAAAAGCCTAACCTCACATTAAACCCTAATTCAAAGGCTGACCTTACATTATCTTAACTAACTCTTTTTTTTTTTTAATTAAAGGACCCCAACACAACATCTCATCAATCACTTAAAAATAAATTAATATTCACTAAACAGACTTTGCTATCAGTATCACAACCGTAGAACAAGATGGCCGATGAAGCTCAGGAGAAGGCCGACCGTGAGCGCATTTTCAAGAAGTTCGACCTCAACGGGGATGGTCAAATCTCCGCGACTGGAGCTAGCGGATTGCCTAAAGGCGCTCGGCAATGTCACAGGGGAGGAAGTTAAAAATATGATGGCAGAAATTGATACCGACGGTGATGGGTTCATTTCTTATGAGGAATACATTAATTTTGCTCTTAACAACCGTGGTCTAATAAAGGATGTTGCTAAGATATTCTAAGTATGTTTAATTATGCATTCATATAATTTCTTCTTTCGTTTTTTTTTTATTTGTTTCTGGTCCTGAAATTGTGTGATTTGAAAATATGATTATGGGTATAATCTTGGTTTTGTGTCCAATTGCAATATGTAATGGTAGAAGTATAATGGTGGTTGAACTATCACATCTCTTTTTCTTTTTCTTTTTTAAATTATCTTTTTGGTTATATAGTTGTAGTCCTTTTTAAAAGGACATGTGGCAACAAATTGACACCGTATAAAATATATATATATATATATATATATATATATATATATATGTAGCGTCTTTTTATTGTCAGTTCGTCCTGACATAAAATTTATGAGGACATTGAATATGAACCACTCATTTACAAAAGAGCTTTGACAAATACATACACACCAAGTCAAAGTATGTAAATGAGTGACTCACATGCAAAAAACTCAAGTCAAAGTATGTAAATGAGTGACTCACATGCAAAAAACCTGATAAATCTTTTATCAGTTCGAACTGACAATAGAAAAATTATATATATATATATATTCAAGTATTACAATAAATTCGAGAATATTAAAGCCGAGCAACCCAAAATATGCATCTTACAATGATTATGCATAATTTTGCTCAACACAAAAAAAAGTTCAACATCCAACAATTTGATCTAAAACAATGCGGTTTTTTTTTTGTTAACATCCAAATGCAAAACATCAACAATGCTTGAAAACTCCCAAATATCATCAAAAGTCAGCAATCCTAATGAAAACCATTACACTTTTTCCCTAGAGTAGAGTAGGGACAGGTAAATGGAAACATATTTACACACAATTTCTCATCATCAGGAACCTTTTCTCATGTACAAATTCTAACACTTTTTTTTCCTGTTCTAGCACCTAACAGTACCTTTTCTCACAAGCAAGCAACACAATAAAAATGGTGAAAATAAATTAAAAAAATTATATGATCAGATAGTTCATTGTGTTAGATTTCAACGGCCGTAAAGATGTTCATCATCTTCAAACTCAGAAACTCCTAGCATTGCTAAAGCCAAGTGACTCGTCATCTCGCTTTTCATCTGTTGTAACTGAGGATAGCAATCGATAATGCCAGAAAAATTGTGTTTTTTCCTGCTAGTGTAAATTAGTTCCTCTTCACCTCTAAGTATGCCAATGATTTCGTCAATACCAGGCCTTCGTGATTCTTCACTACTTATGCAGGAAGCTGCAGCTTGAATCATCCGGGCTATTTGAGTCGAATTTTTTAAAGTAGATTTCAACCGTGGATCAAGCAACTCTTCCACAGCCGCTATTCCTTTATGCAAGAGAGGTTTTGCCTGCAATGGAGATATGTAAATATATATATATATATATATATAGAGAGAGAGAGAGAGAGAGAGAGAGAGAGAGAGAGAGAGAGAGAGAGAGAGATCATAATTAGTATTTTCATTTCGCACTATGTTGACAAGATTTCACTACTAACATTCAAGCACCAAATAGAGCTGATTCTCATGGTTCTTCAAAAAAACCAAAACTAATGAATCATTTTGTCAAAACATTGCAAGTAACAGGCAGATTCCATGGCAAAGTATACGACAGACACTCCACCTTTTTTACTTAAAAGAAACCAAAATCAAGTTTCATTTTCATCCAACCCTACTAGGATTAGTAATGTGGTTGTTAAATTCACAAATAATTGTGGTGCTTGCACCTTACTAAGTGTTCATTGACTAAATCTCATTAATGTGAGGTTTATGCATTTTGGCTACTGTCAATATCAAGGCAATATTATAGGAGGACCTTTTTTCTTAAATTGGAGGCTAATACAGCAACCATTACCCGATTAAGTCAATGCAAGGAATGAAAGTTCACTAAATTTAGTACAATAAGAATAACCTACCCACAGCACTAAATTTTCTTCTCCTGGTGGCCTTCTTGCTTCAATTGGCTTTCGTCCAGTTAGCAGTTCCAATAGGACCACTCCGAATGCATACACATCGGTCTTATCGGATACTTTTCCATGTTGGAAATACTCGGGAGCCAAGTAACTGCAAACACGAATTTAGTTTCAGTAAATGGAAGAAACCAATAATATTCTTAACTAAAATCAAGAATCAAATAAGAAGTAGCCACATATAGTTTTTCTACACAACATACCCAAATGTTCCTTTGACAGTTTTGCAAAGGAAAGGAGTAGATGGTGCAGAAGTCCAAGTAGCTAACCCGAAATCACATAACTGCAAACACCATTGTTTTTTTCCAACACAATCAACGAAAATGTATCAGTACAATACAATCGACAATGCTCATTCTATGGAATAGAATTTTGCTCACCTTAGGTGATTTCTTGGAAGATAGGAGAATGTTAGAGGGTTTGATGTCTCTATGAACAACACATCTTTCGGTTCCATGGTGCAAATATGCAACTGCCTTAGCGATTCCAAGGGCAACCTTATACCTCACAGACCAGGGAAGTGTTGAACAACCCTTCACTCCTTTCTTCTTGTCTACAAAGAGATGACATCATAATTCATAAATCCCTCAAAATTACATCAAATGCAATCAAATTGAATAAAAGAAAACAGCATACCATGTAAATGGCGCTCTAAGCTACCACCAGAGACATACTTGTAGACCAAGAACAAACCCTCTTCAGGGTCAATACAAAAACCCACAAGAGGAACAATATTTGGATTGTGAAGAGAACTAGCAATCATCAATTCTCTACAAAATGCCTTTGAAGACTCCTTGTCTTCTTTGTCTAATCTCTTGATGGCTACTGAAGTCCTCAAAAACCCAACTCTACCTCTAAAAACAAAGCTCAAAGCTCCTCTTCCCAGAACTCTGCCTACCACACCCATCACAACAAACTTCAATTACAATCAAATCTGAATCAAGTTATCAACAAAGAAGAAAAATTTATTTGACATACCTTTAGAGAAATTGTGAGTAGCTGCAAGAATTTCACCATAGCTAAGCCTGATCAAATAATTGGCCACTGGAGATATGCTTCTCTCAAGAGATTGAATTCTTTTCCATTTGAGCTCCTGAGCACGAGAATCACATAACCCATTGTCCAAATTCACCATCAACACGGTTGCAGAGGCAGTGGAGCTCATATTCATGGATTCAAGCTCAACCTGGGAGCAGAAACTGAATCTGAAAGAAGAGTGAACCGATTGTGGATCAGCACTAATTAGCTCTGCTCCTCCACCACCTGACTCTGCAAGCAACCAAGCCTTGTTATGCTCCAAGTTGTTGGCTTTCTTGCTGCTAGCATCTCCATTGTGGTGGTTTTTGCTCTGAGGAGGCAGAAAACAGGACAAACCAAAATCCCAAATCATCTTCTTCAATAAAGTTGTGACCTTACGCTCATTATAATGGTTGTAGCTATCTGTAATCACAACAGAAGAAGAAGGAGAAGTGTATGGAGCAGTGATTAGAACATTGTGGGGTGGTGGTGGGTTTTTGTTTGTAGAGTCAGTGGAAGTAGTTTCTTGGAAAAAACCAACCATTTTTTTTTCTGATAACAGATCTCAATGAGAGAGAGAGAGCACAGAAACCCAGAAACCAAAATTAAAAAAGAGAGGAGTAGAGAAAAGAAAGAGAATTAAATTTAAATAAAGTGAAAGCTGCTTTGCTTCAAGGGTGGGAGAGAATTTGGAAAAGAAAGATAAAGAGAGAGAGAGAGAGAGTTGAAGTGTATTTTTTTTTTTTTTAGAGTAAAGAGAGCTAATGTGTATTTATTATATTTATGCACGTAAAAACTGTGAATGAAGCACATGCCACGCTGCATTGTATTACACACTGTTTGTAATGGATTATATTGAATCGGACCGATTATTCTTATGCGGTCATATATTAATTGATAATATTTTTTACTGGACTGTATTAAGTTAGTCAATATTAAAATAGGATTTTTGTTTTAAATTTTTTATTAGTTAATAATTTGAAATATTTTTAAAATAAAAATCATATTATAATATATATAATTATCGTATTATATTTTTAAAATAATAATTAACATATAATTAATATTTTTATTATATAAATTATTAATCATGTAATAAATTTAGTAATAATTAGATAATTGTTTTTGATATTTTATTTAACTTATATAATTTTACATTTTCACTGTAAGAATAATATTTAATTTAATTTTAAATTTAATATTAAACTAAAATTATATTATAATTATTAAACTTTATTATCATTATAAAACTTTATTATTATTATTATTATTATTATTATTATTATTATTATTTTGAAGTATTATATTAATTCGGAATTTTTAGAGGAGGGATGGTACTCGAACCCGCAACCTCGTTATGCAGGTGTGAGAGGTTTACGACTAGACCAACATCATCTCTATTATTATTATTATTATTATTATTATTATTACTATTATTATTATTATTATTATTATTATTATTATTATTATTATTTATTAATAATAATATATTATTTATTAATAATAATATATATTATTATCACATTATTATATTTATTAAAATTATTATTTTTATTATCATTATTATGAATAATTATAATAATTATTATTATTTTTCTCTCCTTTATATTAGTTAATATTGTACCTATCTTTTGTATCAGTTAATACAAGATCCATTGTATTAAAGTAATTAATGTATTAAATAATATAATACATTATATAAAAACATGTCAAATACATTTTAAATTTATAATGCAATACCACACAAAAAAGATGAACGAAGCACAAGAATGTGGTTTTTTTTATGATTAAATTAATGATTTATTGGAGAGGGAGAAGGCGAAAATGTAATGTTATGTGGAGATTATTAACTATGTAAACAAACATAAGAAAATGACAATGAAAATTTAAATGTATTTCAGTATTTGCTAGGTGATTAAAAATAGAAAAGATATGATGATGGTGTCAGTGGTGACTGGTGATGTGTTGTTATTTTTCTAAGGAGAGACAGAGAGATATTCTTGTATCTAATAAGTCTGAACTCTGAAGTGGACAACTGCAACCCCACCACCATTACTATACAGATAAAGAGAATATCGAGTACCAATCACAAAAAGTTGATGCTTGTGGGTTATTGGTTTTCTCTCATGTTTTTTTTTTCCTTTATGGTTTATGAATTTTCATTCTGATTTTTGGCATGGGTGTTGTGAAGGCACACATTTAGATATTTATAAATAAGCTAATTTCCTACCTTTTATTAAGAAATAATTTTCAAAAAAAAAAAAAAAATCTTCCACTGTGTACATTCTCTCTGGTATTGTATAGTATGAGTAAATTTGTAAACCCTACATAATCAATTAATTCCCTACTATTTTTATTAAGAGAATTTTCAAAAAGAAAAAAAAAATTCTTCCTTAATGAGAATACTATTATTCTAGTAATCGGTTTAGACGGCCGCCTAGGCCTTAAGCGGTTAGACGGATCTGGCCGCTGCAAGGAAAGCCGATTAGGTCCACCACGAGGAAGGCATAATCGGGCTTTCTAGACGGCCATGCTCCTAGGCGGGTTAAGCGGAGTCAACGCCGTTAACGTCGTTCGTTAATTTTCAAAAAAAAAAGAAGACTTGTTTCTAAAATGACACCGTTTCAGTTTAAAACGACCTTGTTTTGGCTTATTCAGCTTCACCGCCTAGGCAGTCTAGGTGTTAAGGGCCAGTCTACCATACGATTGGTACTTAGCGCCTACTAGAATATTGGTGAATACTCTTCGATAGTGTATGAGTAGATTTTTAGGTTGTTCATGTACATAATTATTTATTTTGGCTACTTGTATAGACAAATTCGGCAATTTATCCAATGGTTCATCGCCAAATTTCAAAAAAAAAAAACTGAATTTTAATTAAAATGAAAAAAATAATCAGTTTTATTTTTACAATGAAGCTTAAACTTAAAAGGGACTAAAATTGAAAAATAACTATATAGTTGTAGAATTAAGTAAAAATTGAAAGAGTTTTTAGTTAATTACAAGAGAGAATTTATCAAATTCCAAACACTAATGCTAGACAATCTAAAAATTTTGTCCAAATTTCAATCTAAATGATGTGGCAAGTGGTTTTTTCATTAACTATAGTATTGATGAGAAGGTTTTTGCCGTCAGAAAAACGTCCGTCAAAACAATTTATAAAACCTATGCGATGCGTTCACAAGTATAAATACAAGCAAAGCGGCAAGCACGGGTGTCGTCCACTGAGATCGGGGTAGCGGTGATAAGATTAGGATTAATATAACTAGTATGCATAAAAGTAAAATGATGGTGAATGGAAATATAATATAAACTAAACTATGAAAGCAATTGAAATAGGATGATAATGGAGTGATGAATGAATGATGATGGAACTACGGAGTTGATGTACTCGTAAGTGAATATTGGGGCAAATGCAACAGACTCTCAATTAAGCATGTTTTGACAAATGTAACCAACCAAGGGTGTATAGTGTTGGTATATATCTCTAGCAAGAGGTCAACCTAGGATGTATAGCGAAGACCTCCTTCTAGCGATTAATCCTTCTTAAGCAACCAACAGTGGCTAGTTACTCAATTGGGACTTGTTCCATGAATGCTCATCTATCTAGCTATAGCTCAACCTATTACTAATGTAGCCATCCTAGGATGTATAGTGATGGCTTCCAATTCCCTCACAAGTGGCCGACCTAGGATGTATAGTGAAGGCCACCCGGTTGGGATTGGATGAAGCTCGAGGTTATCAACTGAATTCTACTCGAAGGTTAGCTCTCGTAAAATCACTAAAGTAGCCAACCTAGAGTGTATAGTGGAGGCTTCTAATTCTCTCACAAGTGGCTAACCTAGGATGTATAGTGAAAGCCACTAATTCGAGATTAGATTAAGAGCGTGGTTATAGAGCCGGATTTCCGGAAATCCTTTCATTCAATGGAGCATTAGACAACCTAATTGCCTACTCAAGTAATCCAAATCAACATGCAAAGAGGATGTATCCAAGCAAGTCAATAACTGGCAATCAATACAAGTAATGGAATGAAATATAGAGATAGAATAAATATAACACATAGAGTTTATTTACAAAGCCCAAAATATCCATCAAACAAATAACATCAACCCCATAGTGGAGTATTTTAGCCACTCATGTTCTATTACAAACAAATAAACTAAGAGAGAGAGTAGAGATAACCCTAGAAGATTGATCTCCTTCCTTGAAGCTTGAATCCAAGTCTCCTAGTTGCCTTTGATTGAGTAGAGATGGTTTGGATGAGAGGGAGATGTGTTACTAGCTTAGACTACAAGTGTTGGGAGGTATGGTCCTCTTTTGGTTCGTTCCCATCCTTTTCTATTTATAGAGGATGGAAAAATAGGTCACTTAAGCTTGAAACCAGAAGCTGTCGCGCGCAGAGTGCGGGTGGAGTGCGGGTGAATTACCCGCACTGTACCCGCACTGCAAGGGTTTTCTTCATCTTCAGTTCTCTGATCTGGGCAACAGTGCGGGTGGAGTGCGGTTGTATTACCCGCACTTTACCCGCACTTTACTCGCACTATACTCGCACTCTGGTCTCAGGTGTAAATCCACTCCTCTGTCTTGAGGAACAGTGCGGGTGGAGTGCGGTTGGATTACCCGCACTTTACCCTTCACTTTAGTGTCAGTTGGAGCTGTTTTGAGCAATAGTGTGGGTGGAGTGCGGGTGGAGTGCGGGTGGATGACCCGCACTTTAATGAATTAAACTCTGTCTTGACCCGCACTTGACCCGCACTTTATCTGTCAGGTACGAATCAGCTCCTCTGTCTTGAGCAATAGTGCGGGTGGAGTGCGATTGGATGACCCGCACTTTACCCGCACTTTATATTTCCTTCATGCTTCAGGTCCTGGCTGTGGGAAGGAGTGCGGTTGGAGTGCGGTTGCTACCCGCACTTGACCCGCACTTTTGAGCTGCTTATGATCATTGTCTTCCCTTTTGCCCCTTTTCTGTCGGAACCACTGCAATTAACTTCTAACACAAGAATTACATCTATTGCCTGCAATTAACACTAATGAGCCTATTAGACATAAAAGACATAATATATATAGAAAATACACACGAGAACGAGACAAAAGAATAGGAATGAGGGCCGAAATATACAACAATTTAGGCACGATCAAGTATCACATGTTGTGTGTGGTGATGACAACTCACTTGCCACATCATTTGAATTGAAATTTAGGTTAATTATTTGAGCTGTATAGAATTATTCAACTCCAAAAGTGCATAGATAACGTGCTTTGAACTATCTCATGAGACGTAATTATTTTTAAAAATAAGATTATTATTTCTTTGAATAAAAGTTGAGAAGAGTAAATATTATTTAAAATAAGATTGTGGAGACACATATAATATATGGATATAATGAAATGATTAATGCCCAAAGAAAGAAAACAATAGTTGGGGAAAAAAGGAGAAGCTGCAAAGTGGGATTTGAGAGATTAATCATTGATTAATAAATCATAATATAATAATTTTTTTTAATAAAAAAGGCATGTAGTTGGGTGACCACCCAACACCTTCCAACATTCAACAAACAATCTTGACATCACTACTCATCTCCTTCTAATGTCCCCAAACCCCAACTTAATCACATTTTGATGAGTTAATTTTTAAAAATAATATAAAAACTACCACCAAACATGGCTAGATAGTGAATGACACTTTCGGTTTAGTAATATCTTATGTTTGAGTAGACACCACAGAATTTGATATATCAAATAAAATAAAAGGTTTGGCTAGCATACATGACATTAACATTACAATGTGATTTAATATACTTTAAATTTTGATTCAATGGCTAAAATAGAGGAGGAATTTAAAAAAAATTGAAAGAAAAAAAAAATAGGCCATGCCTCTCTTGTGATCACTCTATATTGTTTGTATTGTTAATGTTTATGTATACCGGTTAAACCCTAAAATAAAAACTTTTTCTAAAATTAAGTTATAATTTCACTTGGTCAATTAATTGTGAAATTACTGGTTGACACACAAATCATAAAGAATTTCCACGTTTGTGTTAATTCATTTTTATATATCAAATGAATAAATTATTATTACTTTTTTTTCGATTAGAAGATTTTCAAGTTTTTTTTATTCCTAATATTTTTATTAATACTTATTTTTTATGTCATTAATAAAGAAAATCTATCAAAATACCTGTTTTTGATGAGACATTTTTTTATAAAAAAAAATAGTATCCAACTATCCAAGCTATTACCCTAGTAATAAATTTGGATACAAAAATAAATGATGTGATCAATTTTGATATTTTTATTAGATCACGTCAAAATTATATATAAAAGAAGCTATTCTTAATTCATTTACTCTCCTTTTTACTATTAAATTAAAAACAAAATGATAAATAAATTTTAAACATACAAATTTAAATTAATATACCCTAATTCATATTATTTTATTCATAATTTTAAATAATTATGTACTAATATTTTGAAGACACATACAATTAGTTCTATTCAAAAATTTTAATTTAATGTTCCATAATATGATAAACATTTACATTATGTTTGGATTGATGAAATATAAAGGAATAGAAAGAGGAAAGAAAAGGAAATGAGAGGAAAAGATGGTGTTTTTAGTGATGGTTGTTTGGATGATTATGAACGGAAGGGAAAGGAAAGAAAAGGAAATGAGAGGAAAATATGGTGTTTTTAGTGATGGTTGTTTGGATGATTATGAAAGGAAGGGAAAGGAAAGGAAACAAATGTAGTATTAATAGAGTTAGTTTTGGAATATTAAAAATTTTCATTAACTTATAATTCATTTCCCTCCTTTTTCGTCCAATTTTGGAGGGAAAACAAAATTGGTGAAACAAGAAGAAACTATTCCCTCAATTTCCATGACTTTCCCTCGTTTTCCTTTCCTTTCCTTTCCTTCTCATTTAACAATCCAAATAAGAGATATGAGATCCTCTAATTTCCTTTCCTTTCCTTTCCTTCCTCTCCTATTCCATCAAACCAAACATAGTATTAAATTTTATCTTATTAAAATTTAAATTCTGAAACTCTTGGATTTATAATGGGCAAAAGTATATTTCATTTTATTGTTCTATCTATATATATACAAAATAGAGAAAAGTTTTACAAGGAAAAAAAATATATGACAGATACAAAGAGAAATCAGTGGAGGTAAAAGAGAGAAAAATATAGGGAGAGAAATCAGCCACAATTAAATCAATTAAAGTCAAAATCAAGGATTCCTAATATTCTCAATACTCCCCCTCAAGTTGGAGTGTAGAGGTTTTGAACAACTTCAATACTCCCCCTCAAGTTATAGTCATTGCACGGTATTCAGTTTCGGCAGAAAAACATGAAACTGTGTTTTGCTTTTGAGACTTTCATGATATAGGAGAAGAACCAAACAATATACAATACCCAGTAACATAACGTCATGTTTCTAGACAAGAGAATTGAAGTGCAGTTGATGAAGAAAAGAGAATGCCTTGACTGGGTGATTGTTTAATGTACCGAAGCAAGTGATGAGCTGCATCCATATGCAGTTGTCTAGGATTATCCATGAATTGACTAAGGATTTGAACAGAAAAAAAAAACAATAACTAGCCTGGTGATAGTGAGATAAATGAGTCGTCTAATGAGTCGACGATATACAGAAGCATCAGGCAATAAAGCTTCATCAGCAGAAGTAAGATGAAGGTTGGGTTCCATAGGTGTTTTGGCATGCCGAGAACCAAGGAAGCCAGTATCCTGGCTATTTTGTGATAATGTTTGGTAATATTTCAATGTAATACATAAATAGGGATGGCCAATGGGGAAATATGGATGGATATACGTCCCCCCATCCCTATCCCCATTTTCCAAACCTTCCCCCATCACCCTAATTTCCCCATTTAAGGAAAATGGGGATGAGGTAGTTTTGGGGGGGAGGTCCCCCCCATCCGCATCCCCACTTTTCCCCAAATGAGGATATGGGGGACCACTCCCCATCTCCATTTCCCCATTTTCCCCAATGGGGGCACCTACCCCTATCCCCATCCCACATTTCCATAAATCTGTGGGGAAAATGGGGAAATAGAGATGGGGAGGGGTACCCCCATCTAGGGATGGGGGCATCTACCCCCATCCCCATCCCCATCCCATCTCATCCCTATTACCATAAATTTATAGGGAAAATGGGGAAATGGAGATGGGGAGGTCATCCTCATTTCAATTTTGGGATAAAAATCATCCCCATCCCCCCCCCCCCCCCCCCCCCCCCCCCCCCCCCAAAAAAAAACAAATTCCCCCAAATGGGGATGAAAGAGAAGAGATTTGGGTCCCCGGAGATAAATGGTCATCCATATACATAAAGTTTTGGCTTAGAAGGTTTGATCAATCAAAACATTTAAATTAGTTTCTTTTAATCATTATCAATATTGATTTCTTTTAGAAATATTTTCCACGGTTGTTTCAAGTCGAATATAAATCAAAAGGGGTAAAAATAAGTAAAATGAAATAATTTAGTTACGGTGCTCGAAAATATATTTTATTGAACTTATTATCCATACAAAAAAATAACATCAAAATTCAATATAATCTATGAATTTCATTAAGGTACTAATTGTCAGACGCGATAAACTATAATCCAACATGAAGTGAATATACGGGATCCCCGCACCAGAATATATTATAATGTGGGGGTACTTACAAAATGTGAGGAGTGTAAATATGGCCACCGAAAACGTAAGGGGCTAAATTTATTTTTATCTTTCAAGCCCATTAAAGCCCTTCTCCACTCTCATTTCACACGTGTCATCGCACGTATCAATCATGCCCGCACCAGATCTCCCTCTCTCTCTCTCTCTCTCTCTCTCTGTAGCACGCTCAAGATCCAACACAAAATATGCCTTTTTAAAAAGCCTTTCATATGGAGTTTGGCCAGAAAGAACCAATGATGAGATTCTATTTATTAAATATGCAACTGTAAGAATGCATTTCACACCAAAATTGAATAGGAAGGTGTGCTTGAAATCGCAAAGCACGAGCAACATTGAGAAGATGCCAATGCTTAAGATCAACAACTACATTTTGTTAGGGAGTAATCACAAGGATGGTTTGATGGATTATGCCTTTTTCTTGAAAAAAAAGCTATTCATGGAAAACTTTTCTCCGTCATCTGATTGAATTTTCATTACATTCCGATCAAATTGATTAGTAATAAGCTTGATAAAAGACTGCAAAATGGGACGAGTTTTAGATTTATGGGACATGAGATAGACCCAAGTCGCACGACTATAATCATCAACAACGGTTAGAAAAAATCGTGCACCAGAAATAGACTCCGTATGATAGGGACCTGATCGAGCCATTTCTATACCTATTTGAGATCCCTATTTCCTATCGTTTGTTCTTGTTTTCAAGCGTATTTTTGTATATAATGTGTTGTTTGAGCCATGTAGATACATATTCCCTACAACATGGCATTTGAGCTTAAAGATTAGTTTGGGAGGAAAAATGAGCTTAAAACTGAATAAATGGAAGTATACAAAGTGTCGTGCCTCACCGTTAACACAAAATGCGGCGTGATCTAATCATAGCCGTGTTCCATAGTTGATTCGTTGTAGAGCCAGAACGCGACACCGAGACCGTGGTAAAACTTCATCTGTTTTCCAGCAACTTACGGGACAAGTCTAGAAAAGAAGCCATTTGGCGGTTGGGAATGGTAACCCTGGCCGTAGAATCAACTGATGTTTCATTATAGAATGTTCCAGAAGACTCGACGGTTAGCCATTCGGTGGCCTAGGCCACTGATTTGACCGTCGATTCGTGAAACCAGAAACTCCAGAAGAATTTGGCTGTTTGGAATGGCGGTCGGCCTGCCGAATCCATCCGCAGATCACCTTGCGTCATGTCGATTTTTAGGTGAGTTTCAGAGGTAGTTTCATCTTTTCACCTTGATTTCGTGCCATAGCTTCCCCACATTATATAAACACCTCTTCTTCTTTAGTCTTCAGACCATGGCAGCAGCAACAAAAACCCATCTTCATCTTCTTCATCTTCATTCCATAAGAGAGAGAGAGAGAGAGAGAGAGAGAGAGAGAAGCTTTCAAAGCTCCTCTGGAGGTTCTCCTCCATGGGAGGCTCACCACTACCATCTCCTACTATCGACAACCATATTTGAGAGTAGATTGAAAGGAGAATGGAGCGGTTTATGACCAAATTCGAGCCAAGCATGATCCAATGGGTCTAGCACATTTTGGAGGGGCTCTCCACTTGGGTTTTTCTCCTTTTACTCATTTCTTTGTATTTCTTGTTTTCTTTAATGTGTAATCCCTACTTGGGAATATTTACAAACCTATTTTGTGCTTAATATATGTGTTGGTTGTTCTTAAATTTGATTTGGGTTTTGATTCATTCTTGTTATATATTGATTATATCTCTTATCTTGACATGCTTGTTTATGGAGATTGGAAATTGATATGTGTTCATGAATTGGATTAGGAGTAGATTAACTTAATTGTAGGAGCAGTTGTACTCAAATATCCCATTTGTGTGTGTATGTCCTTGGAAGGTCGAAATTAACTTGTATGGATGGACTTGAGTGAATTAGAGTTAGGGTTCTGCCTTCAGAATGGCCTTTCCAGACATAGTCTTGGCTAATTAGCTAGGAAGAGTGGATGAAACTTGTTAATTGCCATATTAGAAGAAGTTTTGGTTCTATTTTCTTGTTATCAACTGGGCTTTGGCTATTTCTCACTCTAGGGGCTCTAGGTGAGTCATAGTTGGAGATACAATTACTCTTTCCACATTCATTAGACTTAACGTTGCCATTTTACATTACCAATTAATATTGGGGCTCAAATTTGTATGGTTTGAAGAATTGGTTCACAAATGTTGATTATGGTTTCGTGCTAAAGGGTCTTTCCACACACTCTTCAACCGTTAGCTCAATGAATAGGTATAATTTGGATTGAGGCAAGAACGAACCCTTAACTTGAATAAGATGTACTTAATGTCTAACAACCCGCTAAGTGAGCACTTATGTATGGTGAACATATGAACCCTGTGTGATCATTCTCATGCATCTCACCAGTCCACCCTCTTATTTTCGTAACTTATGGTACCTTTAAACACCTTTCTCACCCCTCCATATTCTTTTGTTTTCATTTGCATTATTTTTATTTTCATTTTCTTTGTTTGGCACACATACACACAACACCTCACACACACCATTCTCGTCATTTATGTATTCTATTTACATTGCTTTCAATAAACTTTAAAACTCGAAACGATCGATGGACACCACCTCTTTGGGAATGATACTCTTGCTTGCACGCTGTACTAGTTTATTTCTATACTTGTCTTTTGACTCGTGCACTAGCGAGGTAGAACTTAAAATAAATCTTTTGATGTGTCACAAACGGCTCACGTCAAATGGCACCGTTGCCGGGAGGTGCCTATTCGTTGATTGTTTCTTGTTTTAGCTTAGGTTCAGTGAACGTTTAGATTTACTTGCTTTGCAGATATATATATATATATATATATATGTATGTGTTTAGGATGTTGTTGTATTTTTGTTTTTGTTACTTTTCTTTTTGTTTATAGCATATGCATTTAATGGTTTTTGAGTTGTGTTGTGCTAGGAAAGGAATATTTTCAGGTCGGATGGACCACACAACTCAAGAGAACCATAAGAGTGCACAGATTGTGCCGCAACAATTCCACCAAGTGAAACGGCAGTGCCACGACGGCCGCGTTGGTCGCAGCCACAAGAGGTAATTCTTCTACTTAAAGGGAGTGCTTGTGGATAGTTGTTGAATTGGGCGGAAATTGCCCATGTGCTTAAAGGTTATAATGATATGTTTGTTGTGTTTGTGATTTTTATTTTTGTTTAGATCTAAGAGTGGATTTGTATTGTGTTTAGATCTAAGGATTTGTTGTTTTGTTTTTAGTTTTTTGTGATGTTTATGTTCTATCTCACGAATCTTGATAAACGTTGTCCATATTTTATGAGTTGAGCACCATTGAGGACAATGTTGAGTTTAGGTTTGGGGGTGTGGACATGTTTTATGTTTGTTTTTGTTCCTATGTTTGTTTTTGTTTTATGTTAGAAAACTTTCAAATCTTTGCACAAATCGGTCAATTTTGAAATTTTTTGGAAATATAGTCCATTTTTGTTGAGTTGTATTTCTTTGCGTGCCGGTTGAGACATATCATGTATGCTTTTAGATATGTGCATCGCTATAAGTTTGCTTGTACAGTGTCAATCTTTTGTTGTTGAGGTGGAAGAGACCTCCATGCTTGTTTAGCTTAGGAAAATAGTGGAGACTACTCGTGAGTTACACTTGACCTAAATAGCGAAAATCGGTGGGTTTTTTGTTTCTACTCTTTAAACACTTTTCGATTTTGTGCTTAATTTTTAGTGATCTCATTATACATCAAGTTTCTTTCATTGATTGCCATAGAACATTCATCATGTGGAATGCTTGTTTGAAATTTATACTTCCTTGCTAGATGGACTTTTAGAAATGATCTTGGGCTAGCGTCAGGCATAACTACTAATATAGCCTAAACTCTTGTCCCTAGATATGTGCTTTCATCGGTTAAATTGAGGCCAAATACTAGACCTCTACCACCTACATAACCCAAACACTTCACATACCATAGTTATTAACCATGTTAAGGTGTATAGCTTAAGAGAAGCTATGTATAGCTCTTAAATTAAAGCGTGTACTTAGGCAAATATATGTAAATTGTGCAAAGACAAAGACTTTCAAAAGAAATAGTATTAAATATAAACACTTAAGCCTTTAATTCTTCAAATGTAAAGTTACTCACAATTATGAGTATCAATGTAGCACAAATGTGCAATGTAAAGTTTATAGCCTAGACGCATGAAATAACCTTAATGTGTAAAAGAGCTCAAATTGGTGTAATTAGAATGTGTAAACACCTTCACATGGTTTGTAGCTTTATCCTATGCACTCCTACCATATCCTCCATCCCAAACACCACCCAAATCACTCTTGGCCTCAAGACAAGTTAGGGAAAGCCCATTTGATCTTTTAGGAAGTCTATCTTGGGAATGTGAGTCGATGCATGCTATTTTCACGTTCATGGTATTTCAATACGGCTTTCGTTTACAAAGGCAAGCTCGAAGCACCTAAAGTCATTAACACCGAATGAGTGCTCGGGGGGTCCAGTGATGGGGCCAAAAGCATATGTCATAAAGACAGTGCACATTCATTGAAACTAACTGGGTGTATATAAACACTGTTAGAGCGCCTTCAGGTTATAAATACCTGATGGGATGCGTAGAAAGTTGGATAGGCAATCCAATTCTCATACTTGAATACCAGTTAGCCAGATACTCGGTTAAGATAAGCTAAGTTAATGAGCTACAAATCATCCTCATTGCAATGAATCTTGAGCAACAGACTATTGAGAGACGTCTCAGTGATTTAGTTGACAGATAAAAGACAAGCGTCTATAAATTAGATACCATGTAAATGGTTCATGAAAAGAGCACTACTTGAAAAAATATACCAAAGCGACTGCGAACAGCCTAGGCAAACAAGGACAGAAAACTGTTCTTGCAGTAAACCAAAAGGGGCCAATTAGTAATAATGCTGGCCAGACAAAGTTCGATCAGTTAACTTATTAACTGATTGGGTTAGTGAAAATCAGTTAATAAGATAACTGATCGGGTTAGTAGTGATTAGTTAATAAGATAGTTGAACGACTCAAAAAAAGGTCAGTCAATAACGAAACTGGCCAGACCAAGTTCGGTCGGCTGACAAGATAGTTAACCAGGTAATGGCAATCAGTTAGTAAGTTAACTAATCAAATCAAAACTAATGACCAGCAAAGATTATCAACTAAAGTAGAGAAATCCACATGAGTAAATAAAGATCTATATTATCAAAAATGAAATACTTTTTCATATAATGGTATAGAAAAATTTGCAAGATATGTGATGATAAAGAAGGAATGATAAAATGAATGCTGCCAATAGTCGAAGCAGCTAAATCAGGCTCTAGATGTGCTCGAGGGACCGCCGTGCCCAGAGTTCCCAATGGGGTTGCTTTCATCCTCATAACCCTAGGTTAGGTCCCCAAAATCCGACTAGCAGATGTAATCCTCTGGATCATCAACCATAAGGATGAGTAGTCGGTGTCAGGCAAGGATCCAGAATCAATTCCCTTGGCCGACGTACCACTCTTCTCGCCCGAGTGGAAAGTCACCAGGATGTGGGGGTCCTTCCTAATTGACCTGCAGTATACCCTCAATCTTATCCTTTGACTTTTTTTTTTTTTGCATCTAGAGACTCGGATTTATGCTTTTGGATCGTCGATCCCAATTTCGGCAAGCTTCCCTAGAAAACCTCTCACTGGTCCTAAAGAACATTCGAGCAGTAACGAGCCCTCGCTCTAGCTCCCTCAACATAACTGCTTCGAGTGTAAGAGACTTCTTATACCTATCGACGCTTTGGATCTCAAGAGCCAGTTTGGTCTCCTGCGAAAGAACCTTCACACTGACCTATTGTTGCTTCAGGTCTTCAACCAGCCTCACAGCAAAGCTTGGCCTCCTCAGATTCCTGTTGGGCCATAAGCATGGATTGTTGGGAAGCAGCCACAGTTTCTTTAGCAGCACGAGCTTCCACTTATTGATTAGCGGTTATTTGCTCTGCCAGAATAATCTTTTGCTCCAACTCAACACAATGCTGCTTAGCTTTAGACAGGCTCACTTCCAGCTGGGTACCCTTCTTTGTAAGTTCATTGAGATTTTCGGTGGCAGTATTCCCTCGGGTTTCAGTGTTAGCCATAGATTTCCTTAAAATAGCTTCAGTCACATTGCGCTGCCTCAGCTTTTCCTCAAACGATTTCTTCAGCTTTGATCAACCTGTTGAGGCAGAATCGAACGCCTTCTTCTTCCCTTCAAGTTCTTTCTTCAACAAGGAGATTTCAGCAGCCTGCCTTTCATGAGCAAGCAAGGCCCGAGTTAGCTCTTCCACGGCCTGAAAAAGAAAAAGAAACAAGTTATAATAGTGAGCCCGAAACCGGACAAATCACTCAATGAGTGACACTTACGTATACGCCGTTGTTGAAAACTGCACGGATTCGCTCCGAGCTATTGGCATTTCAAAAGTCCTTCCAATATCCTTCCCCAACATAGCCTTTTTTGATAGACATCGCCGGTAACATGTCAAGGGGGTTGACCGATGTTTCCCTAGAGTCAGAAGTGCTGGCAATGGCAAGCTGTTTCATCGCCTCGTAACTTTGAGACTGCTGACCAACCTGGGAAGTGTACCAGAGGCGGACGGGGTGGCCTCAGGAGTAGCTTCCAACCGTCTGGAAATAGTCTGCTCTTGATTGGTGGCTCCTGATGAAACAACTTCAGTATCGCTTGTAAGAGGGGCCACTTCAACATTCGACAAGATCCCACAGGGTCGGCCCAACTGCATCGCAATCTTGTCAACATGGTCTACCCAATGGTCAGTCATGTTATCTTCAACTTTAGGAACATGAGGATCTATTGGTTCCCCATCAGAGTTAGCCCTCCCCTCGTCAGAATCCAAGTTAGTAAAGATTATCTAACGCTTGACCGAAAACTGCATTAGGGCCTTGTCGGCACGTTGCGCAGGAGGCTCAATGGGAACCTGACCTGTTGGGCGGTCGATTTGGGAGGGAGCTGATTCACATGGAAGTAAGGGTTGTGTTTGTTATGGGATAGCTCACGCACTGACCTTACCAGGGGCTTGATGATCCACTTTGGGTTGAACAAATAGGGGAAAGGCAGTTATAGCAGAAACGAGATCTGTTCTTTTCTTCGATCGCTGCTCCCTAAGAATCAGATCAGTTAATGTTTCCTGATCATCATCTTTTTTTTTGGGGTCAGCAAGCCTGATCTCAGTTTGATAGGCCTCCGGACCCACGACTATCTCAATCTCCTTCTTTTTACTAGCGGCCTCAGGGGCGGAGGACCCCTCAGTAGTTTTAGTCACCTTTCTTTAATGGGACTTTTCAGAAGTTTTGGCCACCCTTCAGGCAATCGTCTCCTTGGTGAATCTCCTCTTTAAGCCCCGAGGAGAATTCTTCTGCTCGTTATCCCTATCAAAGGGTATCCTCTCTCCTTTCCGATCACGAGCGCCTGAAAATGTGTTGGGGTCGGGTTCATAGGTATGTTCAACCATGCTTTATTGAGGGGGAGCAATCCCCTGAGCCAGTTGGACAGCGGCCTTCGCTCGGCTAACCCTATCAAGGTTCTTAACCCTCTCGGCTTCCTCGCCAGCAACGATGTTCATCTCATACACTGAAACAATTAACCCAAATAACATCAGACAATGCAGATATAGTTAGGGTAAGTTGAAATTGGGGGGAAGTAATGCTTACAGCGTTTACTCTGATTGAAAATAGATGGAAATAATCCCAGCTTCAGGAGAACCCTTTCAACGAGCAACACCCGACGATATCTGGCTTCCCAAGTTATTTGGGCAGCCCTAATCAATTTTTTGGCTTGATCCTCAGTCAGTATTGTGGGAGCCTTGTTCCACAGGTCAGGACTTGTAAAGGTACCTGGGAACACTGTTTCTAGCTAGTTCTTGGGGAGGATCAGCAACCACTGTCTCGCCCTATTCGTCTCGAATGAAGAAACTGCTTTTTTTTCCAGTATTTGTTGGATGAAGGAGAACCCCAAATGAAGCCCTTGTGATCCTTGCTAGACACGGGGGTGGGTCTCTGGTTATACCCAATAGGAATCCAGTGATTGAGAGAACTGGACTGAAGATGGAATGTACCCCCATTATACGATCGACCCAAGGTGTAGAAGTTGTGAATTTCTTAAAGGGTCAGGGGAAACTTGGCACCAAACTGCTTCCACAGGTGCCATAAACTGATTAAGACCTGATAAGAATTTGGGGTAAGTTATGCAGGAGCGACTCCAGCTTCAGCTAGAAATCGAGCGATGAAAAGTTATAGGGGCAGCGTGACCCCAGATGTAAGCATGGCCCCGTAAATAGCAACAACTCTCCGATGAGGGGTTCTAGATAGCGCGTTGACCGCTCATGAAGAGTTTAGCCGACCGAGGGAGATCAAACCTCTCCTGCATTCTATTATCTCCTACTCATCCACCACGTTCACTTCAAAGTTAAAAGCACTTGGTTGCTCAGTAGAAAACCTCAGTAGGTGGGCCCGACGTCTCTTAGGAACGTCTTCCATCTTTAGTAGTTGGGAAGGAATCTTCAAATCAACTACTGGGAATGCTTAACAGCTGTTCTGTTTCCCCGACAAGATCCTGATGTCCTCAACATATCTGGGCATGTATTAGGAGAAGCAATGTATGGGTTAGCAGCGTTTGGATCAAAATATGAAGTTTGAAACTCAGGATGAGCAACTGAATAATCAACGCTGAGAGCTGTGGGTTGAGTTATAGGGGTGTAATCTTGAGAACGTCCCCTAAGATAAACTCAATCCTATTAGCGTTCTCTTTGTCACCAGTTTCAACAGCACACGTTAATAATTAAACAAAGCGGTGACGGGTAATAGGGTCCATACCTGAATGATTGAAGTGGATGAAACGTGAATGTTGACGGCAACGAAGTTGAAGGTTCGAAGAAGATGAAGAGTTTCGAAGAAAATTCGAATGATGAAAAGCTTCGAAGAAATATAGGGTTGCAGTTTTGAGAGAGAGAAACCCAAAAATCGTGTGAGAGGGAAAATGAAGAGTTTTGAAAATAAATATAGGTGAAGATAACGTCATGCGAGAGTGGGGGTTGGTGTGCGAATCCCAAAGATCATGCGCCATTTGAAATTCGAATCAACCGCCGTCAGTTACGTCATTCGCGTCAAATCACCTAGGCAAATCAAACTTTTACAGTTAAAATTTAAAGTTTTGCTGTTAAACAGTAATAAGCATTAATGAGCTACAAGACAAAAGGGCTCCCGAGTTAAACATATCTCACCGAGTGAGTTCTCTTTGTTGAGCAAGATGGTCGGTTTGAATATTTAAGGGGGTATTGTTATTGATAAAATCTAAGAAGATGACACGTCAGCATAACCATCGTGTTTCACGGAGATAATAAGTGATGTGTCAATGAATGTCGACTAGATTAGGCCAACCCTAGATGGCTAGAAGATAACCCCATAATGCTGGTCATGATTACTTAGATGGTTGGGTGAAAAACGTCCTACCAAGGTAATTAGATTGATCAAATAAAGAAAATGGTTGGGGAAACCCAAATGGTCGGGTCTAGCTATCTGATCAGGTGCAGATACCTGGTCGGGGGTGAAAGAGATTTGGTCGGGTCTGGCAGACAGTCAGCTAAGCGACACGTGGATAATTTTCAGATACACTCAGATGACTGACACGTCAATAACATAGAATTAAATGTAATCACAACTCAAATACTTAAAAGAATAATCTTACTTAAATATAGTGTCAGGAAGCATACTTAGATAAGGAAGCAAACTTCCTTAGAGCTATCAGAGTCAAGAATAGACAAAAGACCCGATGTGTTTAACACACAAACAATGCAAAACAGGAAAGAAGATTAAGACGATTCCAACAAGTCAGAGTTTTATTAAGTTACTACCACATTTTCTTTTACTTGTATTCCAAGAATTAGGGTTCTATGCATGTATAAATAGACTCTAAAAACACCCAAAAAGTGATGAACGAGGTCTAAGATACAAGAGGGCTAGCGAGATCGAGTTTGTAACACATCATAGTGAAGCTTTTCTCTCGCCAACACCAACAACCGTGGTTTTTTCCCTTCTTGGATTTTTCCAAGTAAAATTGTGTTTGCATGCTTTCTTTCTCTTTCTTCTTCATAAAATTATTGTCAAACTCACCATAACTTGTTCGACGCGTGATCAAGTTTACCTAATCTCAAAAATCACCGTCAACAATTTCTATACCTATTTAAGGTCCCCATTTCCTATCGTTTGCTCTCGCTTTCGAGCGTATTTTTGTATATAATGTGTTGTTTGTGCCATGTGTAGGTATATGTTAACGGAAAAATCTGCTCGGGGAGCGAAATTTCAATTAACACCATTAGTCCCCTACCGGTAGGTGGTAGCAGGATAGGTACCTTCGGTACCGAGGTTCCTTTCTATGCTGAAGATTGATATGGACAAGTATGGAGGAACCAAGGAGATAAAAGTGAGTACTGTTTTATTGAATAAAAATTTGTGTAAAGGTTACAACACTCGCTCTTTACTCTCTCTAACACAAAATGGAGATGGAGAATGTCGTTTGTATCGATAAGTGGCTATTACCTTCCCAGTGATTGTTTACGAACCCTCACTAGCTTCAGAGAAACCTAGAAAAGTCTCACTGGATGTGAATATCTCTTTTTGGTGATAAAAAATACGATTCAGGGATCGATCCCTCACTTTGTCCTTCGAGGCCGTATATATAGATCTCCAATATCCTCAGGATCCGGTCGTATTAAAGAGGATAATCTGGAGTCTTTTTTTAGGCGTTGAAGGGAATTTAGTGAGGCTAAAGGCGCAGGATTTGATCTCGTTAATCTCTATTGTATTTAAAATGTGATTTAGTTGACCATTTGGTCTCATTTATGGCGTTTTAACTGGCGAATGAGTCAACTTTCCTGTCTTGCGTTGCTTGGAGAGGTACACTGATTTTAAGACCTGGTGGCGTAGTACACTGGTGTACTGTTCTGACTTATTGGAGTGGCGCTTGTTCCATCATGTTGGTGGCTTGGTAGCGATATTCACCCTACTGGATAAGCAGGACACCTGTCTTGGTTGGACTCTGGGCTGATGTCGCAGTGATCTAGGATACTAGGTGCATGTTGCGATACCGGGGGACCAAGTAGGAAATGTCGGGTACCTACGAGGTACTGGGAGTATGATGTCGTGGTGCTTCCATCGTGAGTTGTCGAAGTGGATGCGTAGCATGATACCTGTTCTTCCTGGTTCATATTTCTAGTGCTTTGTCTAGGTAGCCGAGGTCCTAGCCTAACTAGGTATCGATTCCTTTTGAGTTGTAATGTAGATCCTGCTAGGTACATGGGAGCCAAGGTTGGTCTCTACCTGGTAGGTACTTGCTGAAAAAATTCTCCTTTGGTCTCTTGCCAAAAAACCCTGTTAACAGAAGTCCCCGATAACTTGAACACCGGTGCCAGGTTGGGGTTGGAGTCAGGATTTAATACACATGGAAAATTTTTGTAAACATCTCATGGAATGGAATCTTCCTCTTGCACGCTTGACTTAAAGGGACCTTCTACGTGGCTGGTTGGGGTAGGCCGAATTCAAAATAGAAAATATCTCGGAGGCGCCCGTTTCTCGAAACCATTTTCTCCAAGTTACCTATTATCCCGCCACATTGATGACCTTTTCTGCCCGTTACAAGTAATCACTTCCATTCCTATTTAAACCTTGCTTCTCCATGGTGTACTCATTCTTTTTTCAAGCAACTTCTCAAACCTGTGCTAACCCTAGTCTTCTTTCTCTTCATTCCTCATTCTCAATTTCTTTTACTTCAAAAAAGTTCTTGCTTTGGTTCGGATATAATGTCTTCTCCTGATAATGACAGTATCGAACAATTCTTCACCGGCGACGTGTCTTCCAGCGGGAACATCGGCCATAGGAAGAGGACACGTGTCGATGATGATAGTGGGGACGATGTCCCTCTTTAACAAAGCAGCAGGTCAAATAGGAATGTCATAATCGGGAGGGGCTTTACAAACGACCTTAGTGCTCCGGTTGAACAGATGTAGATTGGGAATTGAGTGGAGAATCGGGAGCTATCAAGGCTAGTGGAGATCGTATCGGTGAAGTCACTGATACTCTAGGGACGGTGCTCGCCCTTCCTTACGAATATCAGTGTATCCCCGATTCTGCGAGCACCAATGACACTATTAGGCGTCTGCGGAGGGACTTTAGGATCCCTAAGGATATTACGATCTCCATACCCCCGTATGGGTATGATATGTATACTCCCAATCTTGGGGAAGCTTCCGATTCATACGGCGGCTTTCGATAGCGGAGTCAGGCTACCTCTACACCCTACCTTTCGTAGGGCGTTGCACACCTTACAGCTCACTCCCCTTCAGCTAACACCGGGGTTCTGGAGGCACCTGGTAGGGTTCTTGGTACTGTGGAGAGAACAGTGTGAGAGAGATAACATCGATCGTGAACCGGGGACAGATGAGCTCGGATACATGTTCCAGATTGCTGCCAACTCTCCTGGCCCAAATGGACAATTTTATGCTCGAGCCAAGAACAATTTGAAATTCGTGGTACCAAGGGCGAGGAAGA
Source organism: Dipteronia sinensis (assembly GCA_033220585.1). Taxonomy (NCBI): domain Eukaryota; kingdom Viridiplantae; phylum Streptophyta; class Magnoliopsida; order Sapindales; family Sapindaceae; genus Dipteronia; species Dipteronia sinensis. Next base: position 26,700,108 of record CM065639.1, on the reverse strand, counting down.
AGGATACCTCCTAGAGGGAGGAATGGGTTATCATCAGAGGCAAATGGGGCAGCTCGGTTCATATCGGAGGAACTGAGTTCAAGGTTCCTACTTGTTTTAGTGGGAAGCCCGCATTGGAGAAGAGCAAACTCTCTGCTGAGTTTGGGGAAAATCTTGAAGGCCATCATGGCTCGAAATTATGTTAATCTGAAGTATCCTATCTCGGATGCTTTCGATGTAGGGAGGGTAGAATTCTACCTCCGAGTCTCCGGTGTACTTCTAGGTAAACACTCGTTCTGACTTTGTTTCCATTATATTGCTTTATTAATTCTATAGACATTAACTCTTCTCTATCTTGGTAGTCTCTACAGGGCCTCCATTGGTGCCAGAGTTGGGGCTCTACCCCGCTGGTGGTACAAATGATTCGCCACCGACTTCCCCTATCAGGCTTTCTATTCCCGCTGGTTCTGACCTCTGTGGATGGGTAAATGCTCTTGCTGGACCTAGTAGGACCTCAGTCAAGGTACCTAGGGCTTCAGCTTCTCTCTTAGGTAGATCGTTGGAAGCTTTTACTGCCAGAGTGGGGAGGTACTGAGGTGTTCCTAGTCGGGTGCAAGACATGCCACCTATCAGTCTAGTTTCTAGCCGTTGTTGCTGCTGCTGATCCACCAGCTCCTTCTACCTCTCCTGATGTGGCAACTGATCGATCTACCCAAGTCGAGAGAGGTTCTGATCCTGCTGCTACTAACCAGGTCGTGCCTCATGATAAGCCGCGGTCGAGGTCGAAAGATAATAGTTAGGATGAAGTCTTGGCTAAGTTTGTAGCTTCCTGTCCAGGTGGGGGTTTGGAGGCGATGACTTCCATGCCTATCGATTATCTAATCTCCAAATGATCTGCTCTTCTAGTTGAGGTGAGCTATCTTGTTTAGTCTTCTATCTCAATTTCATAACTGGCAACATTCCCACTCATGTTTTGTGCTTAGCGGGCCTTTAAATGCAATGTGGTAATGAATCATCAGGTTAGTTCCCTCTGGAACCAAGTTAATGAGGTCAACGTCGAGCTGGAAAAGCCAAGGAAGAGCTTGATAAGGCTGCTAGGGGCATGGCAGTTCTGAACTAGTCTCTGAACCATGCCAAGGAAGAAGCAGATAAAGTGAAAGTTGATAGGGAGCGGATGCATAATGCTTTGGATACCGAGCTACTCAGATCCCTCCATCGTAGGGAGGGGAGGGAGATCATGAAGGGAAAAGTAGCGGAACTGGAGAAAGAAGTTCGAAATCTTCGTGATAGTGTGGCCAGCCTATATGCTCAAGTAGACACTGCCTTTAGGGATGGCTACTTCTTCGCTAGCTATCAGGTGGCTTTGGCTTTCCCTCATCCGTTTGATATGAGGGTCATCGAGGGATGGAGCAGGGAAGAGATCCTGGCTAAAGCCGCCGATCTAGCTGAGGTTGCACCCTCTGATGTAGCTGGACCTTCTCGGGTTGCTGGGGTAGGTGGAACGGTAGGTGGTGAAGACCAGAGACCTATCTCCCTTCCTTCACTAGGCAATATTGGAGCCGATCCCTGTCTAAAGGCTCCTAATGTTGGAGTGGATCAAAGTTGGAGGTTGGGCTTCTGATCCGCCTGTCTCTTCGCCTGGATCGGTCAAGGAGGTAGGAAACCATCCTGCTTCGAAAGAGAGAGAATCTGCCTTGCCTCTCCCTCCCTCTGACCCTGCCCAGGTAGTAGAGGACCAGGCTGCTTCCACCAAGGAGGTGGGGGGACCACCTAGTATGGTATCGGAGGAGCTCCAGGCTGGATCGGCTCAAGTGGGTATCTTGGTGATGGCAGGAGTCCAGACAGCAAGCGAGGTTCCAGCCGAGGTGGTGGTGGAAGTAACTGAGGAGCTCCCTGTCGGACCTGAAGGTAGAGCTCAGGTCGCAGGAGCTAGGGAGGAGATGGCCAACCGGGAGGAGACGGCCAACCAGGAGCAGAGGGATGCATGGCCAAGCTTGATCTTTTGCCCAGTCAATTTTACTTTTGTCTAACTTTGTAGCCCTTGACCGGGGAATGGGCTCCCCAGTTTTTAGTAATGAAAGTATTTCCTTTCTTTCTTCAACTTTAAGTGTGTGTAGTTTACTAACTTCTTGGTTGAATCCTGCCTTGACTTAGAGAGAAGTCCCCAATGTGAATTTGATTTTACAAATCCCTAGTAACTGAAGGGGCTTTGAAACTTGTCGAGATAAAATTTTGTAGTATAGTTTGATGCGAGTGAGTGGGTCTTCTGGGACTTTGCAGTTAATCTCACTTAGGGGAGAAGATGGGGTATCAGGCAATCTCGTTTTGAGGGTCCTGATACTTAGGCGGAATTGTAGTCGGAAGAATCTAGGTACCATGGATACTTGTCTTCAGAGGAATCTTGGTACCTGGATGTAGGCTTGATGACCTATCTTTCATTGAACCCCCGTGAAATGCGGGCGTTGATGTGATTGGCCCTGGAATGGCACCAGGTCGTCAGCCAAACCGGGATTGTGGTATTTGTCCATCAAGATAGTCATGGTATACATCATGTTCAGGGTTATTCCTGCCAATCACGAGATAGACTTAGTTACCAGGGGACCACAACTGGTTGTGATTCCTTGGATCAAGAGGAATGGTGTCTCATGGTGCTGCACCCATGCCAATGGTGTAGACATTACCTAGGCAAGCTGCAACTTCATATCCGGTTGCATCTTGAACGTGGAAGGTTCCAAGGTACCCCTCCTATAATCGATGACTCCAACATGGCCTATGTTCTTACCTCCGGGGGTCGCGGTAGTATCATTGACATCTGTCTTGGTTGAGATCTGTGTTGTCAGGCGAGCAGGTCAGGAAGGTAGGCAGGAAGTCGAAGAGGAAGCTGGCATGTCTGAGCTTATAATTTATTTTCCTGTTATTTTTCTTTCTTGTTTCTTATATGTAGCTTGAAATAAGGGTTGAGTTCTCTGATTTGATCAATGAAGAAAAACCTCCCCTTTTTTTATTTCTTCTGATTGAATACCGTTGCCTGCTTCTAACCGTAGTGCAAACTCGAGTAATAGTCCCCAGCATAAATGTGACGTAACTGAGATCTGGTAATCAAGAAAATCTTGTCTGGGGAAAAACGGGGTACCAGGCATTCCTGCTTTGTGAATCCTGGTGCGTAGTTGATAATGTTGGCGAATTATGGTACCCAACCTTCCATTCTTCAAGGATCGGGGTACCTAGGCGAATCTAGACACCCTGAATTTTTAGGAATCTTGGTTCCTTAGCGAATGCAGTGGTACCTGGCTTTCCTATTTTAGGGAATCTAGGTACATAGTTGACAGTGCTGGCGAACATACTTGGCAAATTTAGGTACTTTACATTCCTGTTCTACAAATCTTGGTTCCCTGTCGAAAACGGTAGCGAACATGTTGGAGAATTCTGGTACCTCGCCATCCCGTTTTAGGAATCTTGGTACCATAGCGAAAGCAAAGCGAATATGTTGGAGAATCCTGGTACCTCGCAATCATGTTTTAGGGATCTTGGTACCATAGCGAAAGCAAAGCAAATATGTTGGAGAATCTTGGTACCTCGCAATCCCGTTTCAGGAATCTTGGTACCATGGCGAAAGCAAAGCGAATATGTTGGAAGTAAGTTCCTGGTAGGCAACTAAGGCCACTTTAGCTCCATGTCTTTCTTAGCGGGGGGTGGTACCCGGCCAAGGCCTTAATCTGGCAAGCGACTATGCTCTTACTAACCAGACCCTTCCTAGCGTGGGGTGGCACCCAGCCAAGGCAGTAGGAAAGCCATACGGTCCTTTCTGGTATTGAGGCGATCATTAGCGAATCTGAGTACCTCATATTCATGTTCCAGGAATCTAGGCATATTGGCGAAAATAAGGCGATCATACTTGCAACAAGATCCCGGTAGGAAACTAAGGCCACTTTAGCACCAGGTCTTTCTTAGCGGGGGGTGGTGCAAGGCCAAGGCCTTGATCTGAAGGGAATTATGCTCTTACTTTCCAGATCCTTCTCAGCGGGGGTGGTGCTCGGCCGAGGTTTGATCCGTCGGGCAACTATGCTCTTACGTACCGGATCCTTCCTAACTGGGGGTGGTGCCCGGCTAGGGTATCAAGAATGCCATGTGGCTTACCCTCGTCTCGAGGAGATCCTTCTGGATGGATTAATCCGGTTTAGGGCATCAAGAGAGCTATCTAGCTATCCTCGTCTTTTTAGACGATCCTCTAGGATGGATTAATCCGGTCTAGGGCATCAGAAGAGCTATCTAGCTATCTTGGTTTTTTTTAGGCCATCCTCCTAGATGGATTAATCCGATCTAGGGCATCAGGAGAGCTATCTAGCTATCCTGGTCTTTTAGGCGACCATGGCGATTTTACATGATGAATTATGGCGAGTTTACGTAGGTAGATGTAGACACATGTATATAGAGAAAAAATCTTCTTTATTGATGGATCAAGAGGTGATACAAATACTCATGAGTACTAACATCACTAGTGCCTATTCAAAGCGATACTGGTCGGTATTCATTGTAGGTTCTCTGGGTAGAATTTCCTCAAATGATCTGCGTTCCAGGTGTGGTCGATTGAGCGTCCTTCCATGTCTTCCAACTTGTATGCCCCGTTTCGGATTAACATCTTAATCAGGTAAAGACCTTCCTAATTGGGTGATAGTACCCCGTCAGACCTTTTCCGGGTGTTTTGGGTTACTTTCCTGAGGACCAGGTCCCCTTCTTTGAAACTTTGGCTTTTGACTTTCTTGTTGAAGTACATGGCAATCCGGCTTTGGTAGACTGCTACCTTTTCTGCAATTCTGTCTTGTTTCTCCTCCAGGAGGTCCAGGTTGGCTCTTAGCTTGTCCTCGTTTCCCTCTGGGTCGAAGTGCTGAACCCGAATGGATGTGAGTTTATGCTCGATAGAAAGGACAACCTCTACCCCGAAAGCTAGTGAATAGGGGGTTTCTCCAGTAGCAGTCCTTTTGGTGGTGCGATAGGCCCAGAGCACATCTGAGAGCTCATTTACCCATCTACCCTTCTTCTACTGGAGTCTCATTTTTAGGAGTCCCTTGATAGTCTTGTTTGTGGCCTCCACTAAGCCGTTAGTCCAAGGTTGTGCTACTGATGGGAAACGAAGCTCGATTCTCAGGTTCTCGCAGAAATCCCAAAACTTGGCATTATCAAATTGTTTACCCAAATCTGTGATGATAACCATCGGGGTACCGAACCGGCAGACCACATTCTTCTTGGTGAATTCTGTCGTGTTTGCTTCGGTAATCTTGGTAAGGGGTTACGCCTCCACCCACTTGGTAAAATAATCAATGGCCACAATCGCGTGCTTCTGCTGTCCATGCGCGGTTGGGAGAGGTCCAATTAAGTCTACTCCCCATAAGGCAAATGGATATGGCGAGCTAATGAAAGACAATCGTGCTGGGGGAGGTGGTGTCAGTTAGCTGTCTTCTGGCAAGGTTCACAAGACCGTACGAAATGCCTCGCTTCATGGTGCAAAATAGACCAGTAATACCCCATACGCAGCACCTGGTAAGCTAGTGCTTCTCCCCCGGTATGATTCCCACATTCTCCTAAATGTACTTCTCTGAGTGCCCAGTTCGCGTCATCGGGGTGTAGACATCTAAGTAAGGGGAGAGATCTTCCTCTGCAGTAAAGGTGCCCTTCCACCAAACAGTACCAGATTGAGGTTCTCTTGATCTTGCGAGCTTAATCATGATTTTCAGGGAGCCTCTCTTCTTGGAGGTAATCCACGATGGGATCCATCCAGCATGGAAGTCGTTCCACAGGGTTGACTTCTTTTCCTTCTGCTATGCTAGGTCTAGAAATTATCTGGAGAGGTACTCCTTTCAGCAGCGCCTGTCCCCTGCTTGAAGCTATCTTGGCTAGGACGTTGGCTCGATTATTCTGCTGCCTGGGCACTTGCTTAATCTTGAACCCCTTGAATCGGGCTATAAGTTATTTGACCTTTCTGAGGTATGCTGCCATGTTATCCCCTTTGGCCTGGTAGGCACCTGTTACCTAGTTGACTACCAGCTGTAAGTCACACTTAACAAGAAGGTAATCAGCTCCAATCTCTACTGCTACCCTCATTCCTACTAACAAAGCTTCATACTCAGCTTCGTTGTTGGTAGCGTTAAACTCGAATCTAAAACAATGACAGCATTCGACCGTTTCTGGATCAGTTAGAACGATTCCTCCCCCGCTTCCTGCTTGATTGGATGCCCCATCTGTGAATAAGATCCCGGTTTCTCGACTGATGGGCTAATCAGCAGGCTCTTGATCTTTCTAAGGGTGCGTTTGGTACGTGGACGGGACTGGACGGGACTGGACTGGACTGGACAGGACAGGACAGTTGTTCCATGACGTGTTTGGAATGTATGGGACATGACAGTGGACTGTACTGTTATACGTTTGGTATGGCTGAGCCAGGACGGGACAATAGATTCAAATGACCAGAGTGCCCTCCTTGTTTTGTCTAATATTAAACAATATATTAAACAATTTTTATATATCGTATTTAACAATATTAAATAAATATTGTAATTGAAATATATTATAATATTTAACAAAAATAAAAGGGTTCAAATGACCTCTTGTCTTCAATTACAATATTATTATATTTTACACAAATAGTAATATTGTAATTGAAATATATTATAATTATTTAATAATATTATATAATAATATGATATATTATATCATTATATATAATAATATATAAGATATATATATAATATTAAATATTTATACATATAAAAAATATAATATTATATATATTATAATATATGTATATATATTAATAATATATATTGTATATTATATATATGTATCCTATATATATAATAATATAATATATATGATATATATTATTAAAATATATATAATATATATTAAATATATATAATATATTAAATATCTTATTATATATAATAATATTTAAAAATATTTATATTATAATTACATATATAATAATATATAATATATTAAATATATTATTATTATATATAATATATATATGATTTAGTATATATTATTAAATATTATTATATATAAAATAATATATTTAATATGTTATATATAATTTTATAATATATATTATATTATATTATATATGTAATTATAATTTTTAAATTTTATTAAATATTAATATATATATATATATAAATATATTTAATATATTATATATTATTATATATAATTTTATAATATATATATATTATATGTAATTACAATTTATATATATTAATAATATATATATATATAATATAATATATTGGATATGTTTGTAATTATTTGAACATTTAAAGGGTAAAGTGGTCTTTTTGACACTTGTCCCATGCCATGGGACAAGTTGTCCTAGGGTCTTGGGTGGGACAATTTTTTGTGATTTTTGTCCTACCTTGTCCCGTCCTGTCCCGTGCTAAAGTCGCGCCAAACGTGGAACAAGAACAAGTTGTCCCACATTGTCCCGTCCCGTCCCGCATACCAAACGCTGTGCGTTTGGTACGCGGGACGGGACGGGACAGGACGGGACAACTTTTTGTTGTCCCACGTTTGGCGCGCCATTAGCTTGGGACGGGACGGGACAAGGTGGGACAAAAACCATGAAAAGTTGTCCCACCTTGGACCCTAGGCCAGACTTGTCCCATGCATGGGACAAGTCTGGAAAAGACATTTTTGCCCTCAATTCTTTTAAAAATTACAATTATACCAACTATAAAATAAAACTCAAATCTCATTCTCACTTTCTCTCTCTCTCTCTCTCTCTCGCTCTTGCTCTCGCTTTCTCTCTCTTCTTTGATCGCTGGCGATCTTCTCTCTTTCTTTCTCACACCATCAGATCGTCGCCGCTGCTGCTCCGATCGCCGACGACGCCTGCCGACGAAGCTGCTCCGATCGCCGACGACGTCTGCCGACGAAGCTGCTGCAGCCGACGACGCCTGCCGACGAAGCTGCTGCAGCCGACGACGCCTGCCGACGAAGCTGCTGCAGCCGAAGACGCTGCTGCTGCCGATGACGCCAGCTGCTGCTCCGCGCCTCCGCCCGCCGCTGCTCCCCGCCTCCTCCCGCCGCTGCTGCTCAAAGCCTCCGCCCCTCTCTCTCTCTTTCTCACACTTTTTTGATTTGTTTTCAGATTTGTGTTTTCATAATTTTTTTCAGATTTGTGTTGTATAATGGTTTGGTGTTGATTGTTGATGATGATGATGATGATTTATGGATCACACTTTGTTGATTTGTTTTCAGATTTGTATAATGGTTTAGTATGAATTTTGTTGAATTGAGTTAAGAACAAATTAGTTTTAAGAACAAATTAGTATGAACAAATTAGTTTTAATAACAAATTATTCTTTGTTCCAGATCTTGTGAAGTTAGAAAATGAAAGAAAATATTAATTTTAAATGATTTTTAATTAGTTTTAATTCAATAATATTTGATATTTTTTTTGGTACAAAAGAGGGCAATTTGGTCATTTAAACCTCTTGTCCCGTCCTGTCCCAGCCATACCAAACGCATAAATAGTACAATTAACAGTTCTGTCCCAGGCATTCCAAACACAATACGGAACAACTGTCCTGTCCCGTCCCGTCCCGTCCCGTCCCGTCCCGTCCCGTCCCGTCCTGTCCCGTCCCATCCAGGTGCCAAACGCACCCTAAGGGGTCAGATCCGAGCTCGAGGTGGTACCGTGACTAGGTGATGTACTGAATTCTACAACGAAATCTACCAAAGCATGCGCCTTAATGGTAGTTCTGGCTTTATATTTGATGTCGAACTGGGTAAGCTCGAGATCCCATAGTACAAGCCTCCATGATACGTCTGGCCTTTGGAGAAACTGGCGCAGAGGCTGATCAGTGACCACCACGATTGTATGAGCTAGGAAATATGGGCGGAGATTTCTAGCGGTGGTTACCAATGTAAAAGAGAGCTTCTCCAGGAGAATATAATTCTTTTCTGACTTAGTCAGGGCACGGCTCACATTGTAGACAGGCCGCTGAATCCCATCTCCACATTCTTTTACCAAGGCCCCGCTAACAGCTGTTTCAGGACACAGCCAGGTACAGCTGTAGCACTTCTCCGGGTATTAGGCTAGCCAACAATAGTGGACTAACTAGATACCTCTTCCATGATTGGAAAGCCAACTCGCTGTTCTGGTCCCACTTCATATTCTTCCCTTGTTTGATGGCTTTGAAGAATAGAATGCATTTATCAGTCGATCATGATATGAAGCGGTTCAAGGATGCTATCCGTCTGGTCAGGCTCTGCACCTGTTTGAGCGAGGTAGGAGATTCGAGGTCCAGGATAGCCTTGATCTTCTCCGTGTTAGCTTCAATTCCTCTTTCATGGACCAAAAACCTAAGGAATTTCCCAACTGCAACCCCGAAGGCACACTTAACAGGGTTTTACCACATCTGATTTTCTCTGACAATCTGAAAAGTCTGACGGAGGTGATTCTAGTGCTGCTCAGCTACCTAGGACCTCGTGATCATGTCATCGATGTATACCCCCATTAACTTTCCTATCAGATCTTTGAACAAACAGTTGACCAGACGCTGATAGGTAGCCCATGCGTTCTTAAGTCCAAAGGGCATGACCTTGTAACAATATAGACCGTGTCCGGTTATGAAACTGGTTTTATCTTGATCAACGGTGTGCATCATAATTTGTTTATACCCCGAGAAAGCGTCCATAAAGCTTAGGAGCTTGTTACCCGTTGTCGAATCGACCAGCTGGTCGATTTTTGGTAACAGGAAACTGTCCTTCGGGCAAGGTGCGGTTGAGATCAGTGTAATCAATGAACATGCGCCATTTCCCATTTTCTTTGGTCACAATAACTACGTTGGCAATCCATTCGGGGTATCGAGACTCCCTGATGAACTTCGCCTTTAGTAGTTTGTTTACCTCTTCCTATACTGCGGCATTCCTTTCTAGGTTGAAATGCATCATCTTCTGCTTAACTGTCTTGAAGGTAGGATCTATAGCCAACCTCTGAGCTGCCAAAGGTACTGGTATTCCCGACATCTCTTTATGGCTCCATGCGAAGATGTCATTGTATTCTTGCAGGAGCTTCACCAGATCCTCATTCACCCCTGTTTCGAGTTTCGAACCTATCCTGACAACCTTAGAATGGTCATCCTTCCTGATAGGTATTTCTTCCAACTCATCTACAGGATGGCCACTGGCCCATCCTCTTTCTTCCTCTTCTCTGACCTCCACATCTAGGAATTCTACCTCAGATTCCTTCTTTACTGCATTTATTCACCTTCAAAGTCCTCTTCTGATGAATTCTAATCTTGGTCAATGGTTATCTGTGCACACTGCCTGGCAAGCGCCGCTGGATCAGTGGACACCGCATACACTTGCGCGCTACCTGCTCATCCCCCCGTACCTCGCCTACCTCATTTACTACCAGGAATTTTAGGACATTGTGATAGATGGACATGACACCCTTGAGAGCGGATAAATAAGGTTTCGCAAGAATGGGGTTGTAGGCAGATGGGGTGTCTACCACGATGAAATCTGTCATGAGATTCTGCTGGAGCAGTGTTGTCCCTATTATCACTGGTAGGATCATGGACCCGGTGGGGACTATTGAGTCCCCATTAAATCCATACAGTGGGGTAGTGCAGCTGTTGTAGCAAGGATTCTTTAAGTTAAATTGTTCCAAGGCACCCTTGAAGAAATGTCGACACTGCTTTCGGTGTCAATTAGGACGCGATGGACCGAATTGTTAGCTATTTGTATAGTGATGACCATGGGTTCATCATGGGGTTGCACAGTGTTGTACACATCCTCCTCTGTAAAGATGATCTGTGCCGAAGGAGGGGATCGGGACGATCCTCTAGTGACCTTGAAAACATCTTGGCCAGCATCTATCTTGGGCACTTTCCTGGCGTGGTTCTTTCTGAAATTATTAGAGGTTCCCGCCCGGGTGGGACCTCCACTGATGGTGTTGACTACGTGGATTTGCTCCATCAGATCTTTTCCTTTTGCCTTCCTTTTCTCCTCTATTGCTCTAATTTCTGCTTGCACCTCCTTCCTTGTGCGAATGTCATCACGCACCTGTTGGAGGAATTCTACCAGGCATCCTCCTCTTACTAGTGTAGCATTCCTAGGTATTGTGACCCACATCCTCGTGGAAATCGCAATACTTATAAAGATTCCACTGATCGGCTGGTGCCTTTATAAGGCCGGGCTTCCTGAGTAGTCTCTTGTCGAGGATGGCGAGATAGATTGTTTCGCGGGATGCGTTCAAGGGGTGTAATAAGTGTACCCCATTTCTTCCCTATCTATCTGCGCTATTTCTCTAGGATGAGGCGTAGCTCTAGGAGGGGTTCTTCTAACTAGGTACCGGTTCCGCAGAGGCTGGTAAGGTGGCGACCGGTACGCAGACTTGTTAGGAGGTTTGTTATGATTCTTTTGAACTGGTGCGGGCTTAGATGCCTCCTTCTTTTGGTGCTTGGCGGATCTCATATCGTCATGCTCCATCTTGACTCGGAGCTGCACATTTATCTCTATCTGTTCCAGGGCTCTATCATAAGCTTTATGGTATGTCTCTAGAGGACGTTTGGTGAAGGATCTGAACAACCTGCCTGCCCATAGATTCTTCTGAAATTTGCCAAAGTCTCCTTCTCCGTGAAGACCCCCATCTGGATCACTTCCTAGTGGGATCACTTCCTTGTGGAATCTCTCCACATAGGCTCTAAGTGACTCACCCCGCTCCTGGATCAAGTATTGAAGATGAATGGGATCCTTGGGGTGAGGTTTGACGCCATGGAACTGAGCACAGAAGTCAGTAGTCAACTTGGTGAATGAGTCTATGCTCCATACTGGTAGCTTCTTGAACCATGTCTTAACATAGTCCATTAGCGTGGTACAGAACATCCTACACATTACGGCTCTGGTAGAGTTTTGGACCTTCATCTGATGAACAAAAATCTCTAGATGGCTCATGGGATCTTCAATCCCTGAATATTTATCGGTCGGCATCTTGAACTTGGGAGGTAGTTCAGCCTCCTTGATCCTCATAGAGAAGAGAGCATTCATCTCTCCTAAGGGATCCTTCCGGTTTTCTCGATGCTTGCCCTTTTTTAACTCCTAGATCTCTTTTGCCATTCTGGCAACCTGGTTCTAGAGACGCATACTGCCATCAGTCCCATATTCTACTTCGAACCTCTATCATCAGACTTCTCTGATGCTATTGAAGTTTCATCCAGGTTCTCTTCCTAGGGAAAGTCTTCTTGGGTGCTTCTAACAGTACCCACTACCGCTGACCGAGGTTGCCCCTTAGCTGCTTCTGGTTGAGGTCGTCTGGAAGCAGCTTCCTATTGAACTGGGTGGTGGCGCTTCCCTAGGGGGGAGGTCGATGGCAGATCTCACCAGTCGAGGTTGATATCCTTCAAGCTGTCCCTGGGTCAGGGGCATGGGCCTAAGTTTGTTGTGGACTGATGGCATCGGGGGCACGTGCCCGAGTCTGTTATGGACTGGAATTGGAGGTGGTGGTCCCAATCTGTCTAATGGGGGTATCTTGGTACCTTGGCGACTTGCCTCTCCCCAGGTGTCTAGTACCGCGGGTTGACCGACCTCACCTTCAGCAACCATTCAGAGGCGGATGCTTTCTATGAAGTCCACGA